>CM076980.1:33837272-34069772 GCA_039105355.1 Benthosema pterotum | reverse complement strand
ACAGGAACAGAATTGGCCCTAGATCATTTTTCAAAGCATTGTTTTCTATAAATTTGGTCAATGCAAATCCCAGAAATAACCATATACCGCTACCTAGACCTATTCCCATGGGGGAAAAGAAACAATTTGAGACAGATTACAAGCATTACAGAGTAACCTATTTCTGTCCCAAGTTGACGTAGGACATGTCAGTACTGGATGTAGTCACAGCAATAGTAAAAAAAAAAAGTAAAAAGAAATGAAAACTAAGAAACAGTCGACATACTTAATAAATACACGATATAGTATACATATAAGAGCCGGGGGTTCACCTTCCATGTCAGTTGTCCTTTTACAGATTTGTGATCCACATCCCTGTGTTCCCACATGATACGAATCAGTTTTTAGGGAAGTGTTCATTATACCAAACAGTGTTCCCCACTTCCCCTTTGGCTTATTACCACAGCTCTTCAAATCTTTATACTTGTAGGTCTGCCCCACTCTGTGAACCACAGAGGAAGTTATGTGCCTAACTCAGGGGACAGTGAAACAATGAAACAAAAAATAAACTTCAATAGAAACTCACCTCCCCCCTTTTTAAGCAGTTCTATACTTTAATAACAAGTCATTGCAGTGTGAGTGTCAATAATTGTTATTTGTGCAAAACTGTCTGCAGGCCATATACCATTTGAGGATTCCTTTTAATATAGGATCTAAAAATTGGTGGTGCAATTCATTCTTTTGGCCATAGGGTGGTAATCTTGAGCTTTGTTAAAAAGCAGCAAAAAATAAACAGATCAAGCGGAGCTATCCTGTCTTAGTGCTAGTGGTTATACATGGGGGGAATTGAATTATGAACCTATGAAATACCCTTGAGATTTCTTTTAGGTCTAAAATCCTAATCCTGACAAAATACAAGGTTCTGATCGTAAAGATTCTGGTGTTGTGTACACTTAGAGAAAATGTCCCATGTCGTAAGCAAGGGGCAGGTTACAAGACATGACATGACACACTATGATGCAATCCCTTGGTCAATATTTGTCATTTTCTGTAGTCATTCTTGGATTGCAGTAGTCAGTGATGATGAGGCTGTCTGCTGGGGATTAACTGAGTAGGGATTGATACACCAAATGGTCTGTCCTCATGTCCTGGCTCTGGAGATGATTTCATCTCCAGGGTTCATTTGACCAGAGGTCCCCTTGGTTATCACACATGGCTTGCACAGAGTCACTTTCACTTTGATGAAATGTATTTTCTGCACATCTTCAGTTTACTGAATTCCATATCTGCAGTATGCTACTTAGAGGAACATATTGTTTCACTGACAGACACAATTACTTTAGCAAAATCCTTTATTAGTAATAAAATAATAATAAAATGGCAGGTATCTGCAAAGTAAGCTGAATTGTGATTGTGAGTTTCTAGCTGGATTTTTTATGTGCCAAAATCTGCCATTGACCTGCATTATGAACTACAGTAAAACTATGAATAAAGGACATAGGCTACTATAGTTCATGGTGTCATTTCAAGGTTTGAATTTGTTTTATGAATATCACAAAAAATATAGGCGTGGTTTTGGACAACATAAAATATGTCATTTTTCTTAACGTAATTATGTCTTAACCCTATATGTCATTTTACATTTATTGTTTCTGATGTATAATTGTCCCTACCCTAACATTACCGGATGTATAATGTACGACCTACACTAAAGACAATACTACGTTTCCTGTGTTTGACATTACCACATTAGTTTGTTGTGTATATAGAGAACACTTGTATTTATAATTATGTGGATTGTTTATATTATGTATTATGTGCCAATAATTTGCCATGTTCCTGGACATGAAGAAATAACTGGTGTAAATGTGGAATCAATTCAGGGTGGTACACATTTATAAGCCAGAATAGCTTAGCTATAGCTTTATTTCAACTGGAGACGTCCTGGAAATGATGTAAAGATCATCCCCATATGGGCTGTGATCTGGCCTAGACTTGATTCAGTAACGTTCAATGGAATACCAGGCCAGAACACAGCCCATATGGGGATGATCTTTAACGTCATTCCCAGGACGTCTTCACCAGTTGAAAAAATAAAGCTTATTCTGGGACAGATATAGTTATGATTGATTAAAGCTAGTCTGGCCTCAATCTGACTCTCCTAGGGACATCCGTCATTAGTGGACAGGATTTGTGTTGGTTGAAATCGGGTGATATTCTGGGCCAGATTTGAGTCTTGCGTTGTCTTGATCTGGACACTATCAAGACGTCACTAATTTGTACTGGACTTAGTGGGCATGTTAAATGTGCATGGACATGATGTTGACTCCTTGTCACACATGTGATTGCAGTGACTGTCCCTGGATAACTGGCTGTCAACATGCCACCCAAGCCAAACTCTGCAGATACAACCCCAGACGGACCTCAGCTCTCTCACACTCTGTTGCCTGGCTGTTCTTGTCCCATTCTGGATATTGGTATGTATTGATGTGAAGTTGCACTTGGCTGTCTGTCCTAAAAAGATTTGAGGTGTTGTGCGGCTCACCAGCAGCCTTTCATTTCACCCCTACAGTTCAGATGGATTCCAGTTCCAGGCAAGGAATCTTTGGACCAAAAAGTGAATTGACCCTAGTATCCATTAACGTAATGGTCTTTATTACCATCCACCTACATTACATTCAGTTATAACATACCCAAACCAGCTCCCTCATCCACTGCCTTCCTCTCTATGAAGTGTCCTAATTCAGACATTGATGGAGCAATTAGAGCCCATCACATCTCTATAGCCTTATCTGAGAGAGCCACGTTAGATGCAGCTGCAACATGGCAAACGTTTTTTGGGAGCACTCCGAGCACAAATGGTGTCCGGTCTGTGCTTATCATGACACATGGTCAAAGCGAGGAGGACTGATAGACAACAATTCTTCCTTGTTGCTCCAGAGAGATAAAGTCAAAGCCGGAGAGATGCGTCAGGGAGGCCCTTATCAGTCCAGAGTGTGTCCTGTTGCCACAGTGAGAGGAATGCGTTGCTGAGCGACAAAGGTGTGGCGGGGCGATAAGCGTTGCATAGGCAAAATGCTTCAAAAGTGTTGTGGCTTCTCTGGCTTGGGAAACAGGGAGGTATGGTTTATAAATGGATGGGATGCTGACCTGATGCTGACACCTGGAAAACATAAACAGCGCTTTGAGGAAAATGTCTTCCCTCTCTGCCTCATGCTTCCTTGCCATGTGACGTGCATTCAAACGGTGATATAGATGATTATCTCTTTTCTGTGCAAGCGTGCAAGTATGAATAAGGTTTCAGAGTTCCCAGATACATTGGTGAATCCTTAAAGGGAATTGTTCTGTAGGCAGGAGTGGAGATTGTGCCCCTGTATTTGTTGTCTGTGTGCCTATGCACAGTTTATCTCAAAAACTGGTGCGTGGAACTGCATTTTCTTTTGTTTCATTTCTATTGGCTATATGCCTTCCAAAGTTTATGGGAAATGTCAAAAGTCAAAAACCATTGTTCTATACATCACATATTGGGGGCTCTGCAACGTAGAGACAAATGCTGATATCAAACAAAGTAGGATAGGCCTAAAGCGCTGTCAGATTTGTCAGGTAGACCGAGTTTTGAACTACAGCTATGCTAGGAAATTATACATTTCAATTACTAACTAGAATGAACGCAATTTTGCAATTGAAAAGTGAGGCTGCCCTGATGATATTGTAATCTGCGACCGTGATGCTAGCCCCACTGATGTCGTAATAGTGACGTGATGCTGTACTGGCCTCACCACTTGTGGTACGACTGCTGCTCTGAGTCCTAAAGCCCTCCACCACTATCTAGGTTTTCTAGGTTCATTCATTGAACCCTGTGGAGCAGAGCAACATACACATTCTCAGCCGACACATACAGTACAGTACCCCCTAATGACCTACCAATTCTGAAACATGCTTTAGTTACGTCATCTAGAACACTGGTTTCTCATTGGCTGGAAGTTTACAAAATAAATATTAGAAGGAAAGTTCACAGAAAAAAGTTTACAGCCATCACTATAACAGTACTGTGTTCCCCTTGGCAACCCCACTAATTTTAGAAAAACACTGTCTCCAATGTCAGCAAAATATTCTTTAGGTTTGGGTCGACAAGGCTAAATCTCATCAAAATAGTGGTCTCTGGCTCAAATGCCAAATTAACAATGGGCCTTCATATGAAAGGGGTTGAAACCCCACTGACATTATGTCCATGCAAAATGTTCCTGTAAACCCACATAACATTTCATGAAGATCAGTGCCTTTGTCAAAGTGCTTAAATAAAGCAGTTTATCAGCTATTCTCATTCAGTTATTTTTAGGATGAAAGAGCAGCCAAAGTGATCAAACTACCAATATAATTCAAGTTTATAGAAGCATCTTCCAGAAGCATGAATGGTACTCATAATAATTTACATCACAACAATAATAATGTCTAAATTTTGTGGCTACAACATGAGCAACCCAGCATTCCCGGCTCATAAGGAACCCCTAAATGGTGCATTCACCCAAAGTGCGAAAAAAGCGTGAATTTTGACGCTATAACTCTGGAGAAGCTCTGAAATTCAAGATGAAACCCTTGTTTCTAATTCATAGATCGGAGTAGTCCTACCCCTCTCCTGACATCGACATTATTATCAATATTATCAGCATACAATATCAATATTAGCATGTAAGCAATGTAGTGGGGGAACATGGCAAAAAATATAGCCTGTATTACCTTGTAATTGTGCCAATAAAAGTCAACCAATTAATCTTCATGGAAGAGTAGGACTTAGATATACATTTATTCATATATAGAACTCACTGTACTATAGGCCTATGCATAAGTTTAATTGTGAGTGCATGTGAGCCCTTATGGAAGCTGGGCAAAACATGTCTTTCTGGATGTGTCTGTCTGTGTCAGTGTCACACATACTGTATTTGGGCATGCCTGGCAAATAACTCCCTATGGGGGTAAAAGGGACACATGACATAGCTACTATCTGGGTGCATGGGGCATGTAGGCCTATTTACAACTTGCATCATTCCCAGTAGGCCTGCTGTGGAGGAACCATGGGCACGCTGCAGTTTTAACATTAAAACTACAAGAGCAAAATGAGAAAAGAAAAATAACTAAATGCCTGCGGTAAACTGTAAAGTGTCACATCTGTTTTGGTGAAATATGAAGTAGGCCTAATTCCAATCATTTTTTTTTCACTGCATGTGACCCCTCACATGCAGTGAAAGTAAATTAATCCAAAAAACGAATTGCTTTACCTATTTTTAAAATATTAGCATATCCTTCATTCATTTTTGACCCCCCTATTACAGGGGACTCTGTATTTTTGTGTCCATATCACTACGCCCAAAAAGTAGTTCCATGTGATAGAGGGATCAAAAATGAACAAAGGGCCCAATATTTTAGAAATAATCCAACAATATTTTTATTTTGCTAATAATATCGTCATTAATGCTTCTGTGAAAATCCAATAAACAAATTTATATATAAAAAAAGAAATAATCCAACAATACAAGGACCACACAAAATAATCGGAACTACTTAATAATATTGACCAAAACCAGAGCAGAACTCCCACCACGGGACTCTTGCAAACAATTAATACAGTTGAAACCACTATATTAATGTCCCCATTATCAATAGAAGTGTATAATGTGACGGGTGGGGCATTAGGACCTGGGGGAGCCACGTCAACCTCCCAGAGCCATGCCCAGAGCAGAGCAGAGTAGCTAGAGCGGCAGGTTTGAGTCCTGAAGTGTCGTGAGATCACTGAAGTTCTGTTTGATCACGTCCTGTCGTGTGGACGAGCCTGTAGCTGTATGGAAAAAAAAAACAAAACTCTCCACTTTTAACAGGCATTTACACTAGGCTAATATAACATGTGTCACGTGTGACGGTAGACATACAGTCATATATGGTGATTAACAGGTGTATAGTAGGCCTGTGGATAGGCATGAGTAGCCCAAGACATTGGACTCTCGTAGAGAGGTGTTTGCGATTCTGACTTGATCACTCTACGAGAGTCCAAGGTTTTTTATCGCCTGACAACGCGGATTTCGCCGTTTCGGCTTCTAGTAGCTCTTACGGTGCACAAATCCCACATGTAAAAGGCTGAACATAAGCTTCCACCCCTCCGACGCCACTACGGCAAAAGATTGTACGCCGTAGAGTCCTAGTTTTTAATAAATAAAATGTTTTATTCCACTCAGTCTGTTGATGTTTTTTTCCACTCGGTCCGTCCGGAAGCTGCCATCTTGGAAGGAGGGGAAAGGGGGGGGTGGGGGTGCGCCATAACCAATGGCAGCTCAGCGGCCCTCCCACTCCCCTCCCCCCACTCCCCTCCTCCGCCCCCACACACTCTCACTCCCCTCCCCGTCCCTCACCCCGGGAGGAGGGGGTGGGGGGGAGGAGGGGAGTGGGGGGAGGGGAGTGGGAGGGCCGCTGAGCTGCCATTGGTTATGGCGCACCCCCACCCCCCCCTTTCCCCTCCTTCCAAGATGGCAGCTTCCGGACGGACCGAGTGGAAAAAAACATCAACAGATTGAGTGGAATAAAACATTTTATTTATTAAAAACTAGGACCCTACGGCGTACAATCTTTTGCCGTAGTGGCGTCGGAGGGTGGAAGCTTATGTTCAGCCTTTTACATGTGGGATTTGTGCACCGTAAGAGCTACTAGAAGCCGAAACGGCGAAATCCGCGTTGTCAGGCGATAAAAAACCTTGGACTCTCGTAGAGTGATCAAGTCAGAATCGCAAACACCTCTCTACGAGAGTCCAATGTCTTGGGGTAAGGCATGAGGTAGGAGGTCTGTCTCTGCCTCTCCCCAATACGACCATGATGGTGAGTAGAGAATACTCACTGCAATTACACTATACTTTTAGATCAGTGGTTTTCAACCATTTTTCCTACCAGAGCCCACTATTTATTTAACCATGCATCGCATGACGCTCGTACTTCACGAGCGTCATGCAGGAGGTTAATCCATTTTGAGGCAAATCGCCACATCATGGAACATTTACAACAATAACATGTAGGCCTAGATAAACATTCCGTTTTCAAATATAAAGTACTCACACATGTTGGTACGGATGTTAGACACTTATTGGGCCTAAAATTAGGATTGTAGCGTGCAGCGTTGTTTAATAAAAAGCATTTTTTTGCCCGTTGATTTCTGTGTTTTGTCCCCTTATCCCTTTAAAGTTCCCACCATTAAAGAAGCAGTGGAAAAATTATTTCTTTGCATCTTTTACTTCCTTTAGGCAATAATAACAAGAATCAATTTTATTTTTAACATCATACCCACCAGTTATTAAAATATAAGCCTCTACCAAACGGTAGAAATGTCACTTGAGGTTAAATGTGTAAAATGAACTAAAGTAATCCAAGAAATACTTTTTGCAATGAATAAATACAAATTCTGCTAATTAATTGTTGTGATTATGATATATTGATTGTTTTTTCATTATAATACTAGAGCGTTGCCCGTTGGCACTGGCCTGGAACGATGCAAGTTGGAAATGCATGCACCACCCAGTTTTTATTATGTTTGTGCCCTTTTATGCCCTTATATGGAGTTTATTTGTTTCAGTATGCCCAAATATGTAGTATATGCAAATTATGCATAATGTCAGAACATCATTGTGATGTCAGAACGCGTGAGATCCATATATGGAGATGTCCAAAGCCTGAACAGGGCCCCTGCCCAGAGCCAAGTAGAGGTTTTTGTATTGTCAGAATAGGCCAGCTCCATTTATGGAGAACCAGTGCCCCAGCCCAGCCCAGGCTGGGGCATCGTCCAGAACCCTGGCAGAGGCTGTTGTGCAGGTTCTGGACAACTGGTGTACTGACAAACTTGACTGCAGACACTGCACGTCCTGTGGTGGGTGGAATGCGTGTGTCAAATTGGTAGTCAGTGGGGAGAACAGTTTTCTAGTTATGTAGCTTACAGATGTATGTATATGTGTATATGCACACAGAGACAAGGTGCATTTATATTTGGATGCTGAAATAGTTGTATAAGCATGTTTTATTCATGCCTAAAACATGCTCTACCAAATGGTTGAATTGTCATTTAGAGGTAAAAGGCAGTGATGCCAGAATGATACCAAGATAATATTTTGACTATTTATGATGGAAAACAGAGCAAAATAAAAACATTTGGGCATCCACTGTTGCTAATGGCTATAGAGCTTTCTTTCTGTTTACACAGATGGAAACTAAATCATTGTATATATACATTATTGTGCAAGAAACTAAAACTTGCACTACTTGTACCATAAAGTGACAACAACCCATTTGGTAGAGCATGTTTTCTGAAAATTATTTAACCATTATAATTATTATTTTAATTGAATCAAGTTACATATTTACATTCAGTAACATCTCTGGAGTGGCAATATGCAGAATAAATCATCTCACCTTTGAATCTGTGGCAAAACAGAGCCTAGATGTCAGGAGTGATTTCTCTCTGTCTAAGTTCCTCATTACCACCTGACTTGTAAAGCATGCTGTGTGAAGCCACAGTGACATCTAGTGGATATTTTTTGCATACTCGCCTCTACCGAATGGTAGAAATGGCTCAATCAGTTGGAATTTAGTTTGAGCATGGTTTCAATGAGAAATAGTGACTTAAAATGTGATCTACCAATTGGTCGAAAAAACCTATAAAGGGTTAAACTGCACCTCGGCGCCGCCCTGTCGGTTGTCAGGCGCAATGATTTTGAGAGAGAGAGAGAGAGAGAGAGAGAGAGAGAGAGAGAGAGAGAGAGAGAGAGAGAGAGAGAGAGAGAGAGAGAGAGAGAGAGAGAGAGAGAGAGAGAGAGAGAGAGAGAGAGAGAGAGAGAGAGAGAGAGAGAGAGAGAGAGAGAGAGAGAGATTCAAAAGTTCACTGTATTTACCAAAGGGAAAATAGTAGGGCATTAACCATAAAGTCGCTTTATCGATTGGAAGCCAATTAGGCTACGGCCAAACGATACACATAATAAAAATTCTGTCTGGTCACTTTTGTCGGATAGGTCCAGAGACCATGTGTACCAAATTTTGTGAGATTTGAACAAAATAAATAGGAATAGGGGCAAAAGTGTGTTTTGGAGAAAATTCAAAATGGCGGAAAATCTATACATGGAGAAATGTGTCATGACCCAAGGAATGCTGGGGAAAAAAGCATTTAAAAATTACGACCTACCGTAAATTTATGGGCCAAAACGTAAAGCGGGCTGTTATAGCGCCACCATGAGGCCAACCGATAAAAAATAAAATTAAATATTTTTTAAAAATATTCCCAACCTCCTCCCCAAGTTTTGTAACCATAGCTGTTATGGTCTCAGAGGGAAAAATCGTTGAACTTTTTGCGCTTTCCCATTCATTTCAATGTGGAAAAATATTCCACTAATTAATTAATATCAATTAAACTATAAGACATACCCCTAGCAAAATGACCACATGATTCTGATTTCTTCCGGTCAGTTTGATATATGGCTCGTGTGTACAGTCAAAACTGTGGGAGGAGTAGCGGCCCAAAAAAGGGTTACCTAGAGAAAATAATAATGTGTTACAATAGTCTGGTTGCCCCACTAATTATTAAGATTATCTGAGGAGGACAAACTAGCATGTTGGGTCTAGTTATCTAACAAATGAGCAATGAATCTCTGAGAAACCATTCTCACATTTAACAGAATAGTGATTTTATTCAGTACACCGTTTCAACTGCCCCCCCCCCCCCCCTTCCTCTCTCACACACACACACACACACACACCACACACACACACACACACACATCCCAAAGGATTATTCAAGCTCTGTTACAGATATTAACAATAAATATAGTGTTGTCACAAGGTGGCTGAGGGTAGCAATACAATAACCCGGCAGAATAAATTGCATTTTGAAGAACTGCGGCTAGATATAAGTCAACCATGTTATTTTGCACAAGGGAGTACAAAGACACATGCAGTTATTTGTATGCAACTGTTGTCTATGTGAAGAGATTAGTGACGGGTATTTAATCAAGGAAAAGATCAAAATTGCAAAGTGCCTCACAGTCGTATGGCCAGTCAAGAGCATCGTGCTTATTAATGAAGCTCTTGGCTGTAATGTCTTTTTGTCTTTCCATTCCCTTCAGCTTCTTATCCAGTTATTGGGCCCATTCGTCGCGCTTTTCCTCCAGACAGAAATTAGTTTTCGCTTCAGTCAGTTGAGAGCCCCGAGGCCTTATTCATTTCCCTCTAGATATAGGCTACTCGATACGAGAAGGCAGGGCTGCAATTTTGTCAACTTTTTTAGAAAATACATTTATTTATTTGGAATGACAGTAAAGGGGAAAAATGTTCCTTTGAACAAAACA
The DNA here is from genome assembly GCA_039105355.1 of Benthosema pterotum. Classification (NCBI taxonomy): domain Eukaryota; kingdom Metazoa; phylum Chordata; class Actinopteri; order Myctophiformes; family Myctophidae; genus Benthosema; species Benthosema pterotum. The sequence goes on along the minus strand of CM076980.1, from coordinate 34,059,430 downwards.
ATAGCTTCACCTCTTTTATTGAACCCCCTATAGACAGCAGAGATGTCATGAAATATGTCAGCTATTTACCATGTTGGCTGATTTACCCTGATTTACACGGTTTCAGGGTTGGAAAACAACCCTGAAACTGTGAGTAAATCAGCTAACAACCCACAACCTGTCATGGTGAATTGCGCTTCTACCACCTTTTACATGAATGAAATAGTTGTAACTTACAAGGATCTTTAGTTACAATCATTAATTGTGTCAGAATAAACATCCTTCCGCCACAATATATACTCCCATGAACAATTATGAATGCAGGCATGATTCAAAAGTCTCTGGATGCGTTGTGAGGCGCATCGATCTGTGGCTCTGTGGTGAATTGGCATGATAACCCATCCGGGTATTATTCTACCGTTCTGAGGCGCTCTACTGTTCTACCGTTCTGAGCCGTTGGTGGCTCATTTGTATCATAACGCATCCCGGTATTTTGTTCTGAGGGTTGTGGTCCTAGTTTCCACTCGCAATTCAGTATTTGAATAAGCGACTCGAAAAAGTGGTAGGTTTATCTTCATTCTGTAGCCAATTATTTTAAAGGCCAAATGGAAGGGGGGGGGGGGGGTATTTTTTTTAACGAATACATCTTTTGTGTAATTTTCAACCATAATGACATGCCAAAAATAGCGACAGGTTATTTATTTTTTTGCATAGGATTGTTATGACTAATAAAACGTGTGGGTGCTGTGTCCTCCTCTACTGAGGGATAGAAAACAGCTCTCCCTCTCAGTGAGCCCTCTTCAGTAACCCTTAGCTTACATTCCCCATTGATGAGAGCGCACTTTACCCCCCCAATCCCCCTCCACCACCCTTCACAGCCCAACTGAGCCGTTTCATACAGTTCTGATTGTTCTGTGCTAAACATACAGGCCCGGCCGTTCCTGCTGTCCTGTAAGAGTTGCTTACCTAACCACCCTCTCGAGTTGGTTTGGTACTAGTACAGTGCTGTTTTTCTGCTTTGCATTCCTATCCTATTGGTGTGCTTCCTGCAGTTCGATGTGGGGGTTATTAGTTGTACTACTAGCATCCCCATTAAAAAAGGGTTTTCCCATCCCAGGTTTCTAATTTTGGAAGGCTAAAAGGCAAAAGGCTATCGGCTGATGAGATGCTGGGCGTGGCAGTGAAGATTTATTCCTTAAGGAGAATTAAGGGCAGCACTCATGTTGTTTCCCATGTTCTGACTTCTGAGTAACAGGCTTTGTCTTCCTGAGGATGCCAGCAACATGGCAGCTAAAGTCACCTCAAGGCAGAGACAGTGAGTGATGCTGGGAAGCAAGAGAGGAGGAAGGGCGATCGCAGTAGAGGCCACCATCTGCAATAGCAAATAGTCAATATAACTCACAGCTACCAACAATACATTGTGACAGCACCACTATGAGCACACAATCACCCTCCCCCCGCCCCCCCCCCCCCCCCCCCCCCACACACAGTCTGACAGTGAATAACAAGAAGTGAGATAGGATATGACATGAGTTCATTATTCATGCCAAATATATTTATTGACAAGATTTACAGTATATAATAAACATGAACTGTAATTTTGACCACTGCTCAGCAGCCCCACTCTCTGTTACAATTCCCTTCATTCTGCATAAGTGGAACCAATCCCCTCATTGTCCCAATCTGTTTACCGAATATATAGTTCCTGGACATTTCAAATATTTTGCCTCCCATTTAACTAATTTACTAACTTAAACACTACACACCTGTAATCATATTGACAAAGATCACATACAGTACAGAGGACTGAAAATGGCAGAATACACTGCAACAACAGTAAGCCAAACCAGTTAGACACGGAGAGATAAATGAACACTCAGGATTTTGCTTTGTTGAGGTGGGTAAGCGCCAAGCGGTACTATAGTTGGTACTTTAGGTAGTTTCAGAACTCTTCGTGAAAGTCTCCGTTTATACATCATCTTTCCGTCAGCATTCTTCTCTAATTGTGATGGAATACCTCAATGGGATCATTGGAGTCCTGAAATATCGATATAATCCCGATCAATGTGAACGCAGTCCAACTATTCAGTTCACCAAACTATATTGCGGCTCCTGGATGCCTTAAGCTTGGATATCAGTCTTGGTTGCGACTTCCCTGATTCTCTCTCTCCCTCTCTCTCTCGTTCTCTGTATGCCTCTCTCGCTCTTTGATCCAGACTGAGCCACCGAGTCCCACTGCTATACAGGCCCAGGCTTGGACAGATAAGCTACAAGTGCCAGCACCACACCAACGTACATCCCTGTCCCGATGGTGATGGAGAGAGCAGAGAGGAACAGGGATCGCCTGGAGCTCATGCCAGCTCTGGAGAAATCTCCTTTAGCGATGGCCTTGCCAGTCTGAGGGGAGGGGAAAGGAAACGGTGAGTGAAATGATTTGTCAACTGTTAACCCATCAATGCCAACTAAACGTGAACATGAGTACGTATGTGTTAAGCCACAGTTATAAGAAACGCTCGGAGGGAGCCATTAGTTGCCATGGCAATTAGGTCATTATCCCTTCTTAGACGGTGACAAATGTGCTGTGCGTTTTGGATTCCTCCAAAAATAAATAATCAAACAGGTCTTGCCCTTAATCTGTATACCATTTTGATGCATTTTATTTTATTATTTCAGTGTAATTGTCTCTGCAATTAGTATGGAATATGTGGCAAATTGCTTAGATAAATGATGCTCCAGAGTGCCGTCAGACTTTATTCTTTCAGCTAGTGATGTTAGAAAAGGAAAAACCACTAGTGCAGCAAGAAGCAACGGCTCAGTTCAGCCGTGTGTATCTTTCTGATGGGGGATACACAGGACAAGACAGTGTACGTTTTTTAACCCAGATCCTCCAAGCCATCAGGCACCTCAAATAAACATAGTTTGAAAATGAATGAAAGAAGAGTTACGGTACACTTAATTTGTTCTCATGTTTTACTATTTGAGGAACAATAAGCTGTGTTTCTGGAGAAAATCTCCTGTGATGTCATACCTATGACAGCCACAATAAAATGGTGCCCCCCAAGGGATAAAATTACGCCATGGCGCCCCAGACAACTGACTAGTCTGCCAAAAAAACGCCCCTGACCAGCATGAAAACAATATGCGGCCTGATCACAGGTGTGGAAAATGTATACAGTCTTAGCACTCGACCAAGCGCTCAGGCTTAGTGACCTTGAACGGTGCGCAGTGTAATTAGCATTTCTAAGGCAGGACAAAGTAGCTGTGAGCAGTTCTTTGTTTTACCTTATGAGAATAGTAGAATGCAACAATGCCCAGGGGCCAGAAGCAGCAGAGCATCGAGAAGATAGCCAGGCCAAGGTGATCCCTGGGGGGCAGCAGAATGAAGTTGTCCTCACTCTCGCTGTCAGTGGAGCTGTCACTCTAGCAAAGGAGGTGAAAAAGCAAAACTCAGACATATACTTGGCACACTGCCTCAGAAATTTGAATTGCTCTGCTGAAGGTGGGTTGGACTTTGGACCCTCGCCCCTGCCAAAGCTCATTAGGAGAAAAACAGAGAGAAAGTGTATTAAGCCTCAGACAGGAACAGGACATAGAAAATGGCAGGCATCAGTCTTGGATATAATAGTTTGTAACTATTGTGCATGATGTATGGTGCATAAAAACGGACCGCTGCTTCACATTTATTTCCGACTCTGGGTGCAGAAAACAGACAATCTGACACGTCTGGATGGTTTATGATGTAAGATCAAATTGATCTTGTGCTAGCTTACATCATAAACCATTAAAAACCATCCATTTGATCTGATCCAAATATGTATTTTGGCCAGGGGTGTCATGCTTATTTTTTATTGCCACCACGCACAGGTTTTTTAATGACAGTGTGTGCACATCGCGCGCACGTTTTTAATGACAGCATGTACGCACGCCACGTGCACGCCACGTGCACATGACGTGCGCCTACACTCACTCACCTCTGCTTTATGCAGTAACACAACATTCATGGTTTCCTGCTTTATGCAGTAACACAACATTCATGGTTTCCTGCTTTATGCAGTAACACAACGTTCATGGTTTCCTGCTTTATGCAGTAACACAACATTCATGGTTTCCAAGTCATGCTAGATAGAATCTTCTAGATACAGGCAACTTTTTTAGCCAATCACAGTGCAGCAGTCTCCAGCAGTTTCATTATAAGCTACTATAATGGAGGTGGAGTTGGATTCAAATCTCCACCTCACCTCCATGTGTGTCTTTTTAGATTCATTTACTGAAATGCAAATGTCTTGTGTTGGATGATCAAATCGACCAATTTAGTGTGCTGTATATGAAATTGTTATATTTATGTCATAATGTGAAAGCTGAGAAAAACCTTGTTGATTCAGATGCGATATATTTTTAGATCTATAGGTCTAGTTTTTCACGTTTCCCTGGTATCAAAGTCAATCTGTAGCACTTCTCTGCATTCTATTTACCGTTGATGGTTGACTCGTGTTCATACTTATACTCCAATCTTCGATTTTGTAAGTCACTCTGGATAAGTACAGCTGAGCAGATCACACATACTGTATCAATTTAGTTTTTAGTTAATTGCCTATTGTGAAATGTACTAAAATTGATACATACCGGAAAGATTTTGACAGATCGTAGAACAGTTTCATCCTACTTTAATAACATCAACCTGGAGAATGACACAGACCTCTCAGTAGATCTGGAGTCCTTTTATTAAGTGGTGCAGTTTGACAGCTCGTACCCCCGGACAAGCCTTTGTTCTGCTACCACCCAGTACATCATAGGTGTCAAACTCTGGACCGCGGGCCAAATTTGGCCCGCTGTGTAATTTCCTTTGGCCAAGGCAATATCAAATTAGCATTAGAGCTGGCCCACCGGTATTATACAGCCGTGGCGCCGCTGTAACACTGCATTCATCGCTAATACTACAGATCCCATAATGCTCTGCTGTTTTGCCGTCTGCTCTGTAATATACAGCAGTGGTTTTCAACGTTTTTCATCCCAGGGCCCACCATTTATTCAGCATTTGAGCCACGGACCACCATTTCAGGATATTTTAGCCCCACAGACCCCAAAACTAAAGATTTCCTTTGATTCTGTCCATGACCATTAATCTTCTAGTTGTGTAGATTAGGACTAATTCACATGATGAATATTTTAACTCTTGAGAGCGTAAAAATGAAACCAAATGGACCCGCAAGGGTCCATTTGGTTTCATTTTTACGCTCTCAAGAGTTGCATCCGGTTAAACAACTTAGCTGGAGACCACCTGGAACCTAGCCCCGCAGCTTTGTTCAGTTTTAAATTTTGGCCCACTCTGTATTTGAGTTTGACACCCCTGCAGTACATGATGTACTCAGCCAGACACAGAGGATTTGGTACCTCCGTCAGTGCCCACCAGCGGCACGACAGATAACGTAGGATTAACGGATTGTTCCATCATTGTGTTGTGACAACACAAAGACTGTCATTTTTGTGCTAAACTGCCTCTACAGTATGACGGACCCTTTCCATCTCCTCAAGGGCTCTCCTAATTTTAGCCGACTTCACGGGATCATGCAATGTCTATGATGTCTTGTATTGGTGTAACCTCTATTTGAGGATAATGAATTGTAATGCTACTCCGGCTGCACCGCCACAACTTAGATGGGTGACCTTTAAGAGAAGACGGTCTTACCTCTCTCAGGTGTCCCGCAGTGTCCGTTTAAATAAACAACCCCCCATTAGGCTTAGGAGTTGGCGTTACCTGGGGGATCACACTGGCTGCCCACAAAGTGTGTTTGTATCACACTCCTCTCGAAAGCAAGATGTCTCCAAAGAAGCCATTAACTGAAGCACATTTTGATGGTTTTTGAACAGACCTTTGAGGAGTTTGTGTAAAATACATGCACACGATCAATTTCATCTTGTGCTGACCTACAAGATGAACCGTATTGTGTGTTCTGAATGAACTGCAGTACTTTGGCATTAGGCTCAGGCTCACTATCCTGACACAATGTGCTTTCATTTCACCCTGATTATGGCAGTGCTTTTATTATTGAAGTGGTCACCATGATCTCATTTACAAAATTGGGAACAGGTCTCAATCGGTGTAACAGGCCCGGACTGAGGCAAAAATCCCTCCCTGAGATTTTTGCAGAATTTTGCCCCAGCTGGCCCACCACAACCAGAGATATTACCTTTTGGGTCGAGGCACATGGAAAGGCACATGCAAATGCTTGAAATGCATAATGCCCTCAAAGTATTTTTTAGCCAAACAGCAAAACAGATTTTTTTTTGCATTTTTCCCCTCTACATTGCTTCTTGATGGCGCAGCTGTTTCCCTGCTGACAGACACTTGCTTCGTCCTGCATACAGCCCAGAACTTTGTTGAGAAATCATGAAAACAAATTGTCAGGGGCAGGAAAGGCGGTGCTAATTTGCGAGGGGGATTGTGTGAGTTGAGGCAGCGTTTTAGCCAATCACAGCACAGCAGTCTCCAGAGTGGAGGTGAGGTGGAGTTAGATTCTGTTTTTTAAACAAATCTCTTTACAACCTAGTGTTTGTACACACTAAAGTTGGCTCCATAGTCCATATATACTCTATATTTTCCATGGTGGGGTATAGTATACTGTATTTATATAGTATGGTGGTGGTCTTCCACCACTGGCTGGCATCTCACTAATCATCAGCAATATCCTACATGCTCCATCACTGTCACATGCTAAAAACACATGCACGCACGCATGCGCTGAAAAGCAAGGGCAAATGATGTGCAAAAGCAACAGCCTAAACTCCCTATGGACCGAGTGGCAGGACTAGTATACGTGAGGAGCAGCTAATAATGAAGATCGTCTCAATCTCCCTTTCCAGGTCATGTTCTAGATAGCGGTAAAAGCCCTTGAAATGTTTGATCTAATGCCGTGGAGAGTTGTTGGATGTTTTCCAGCACACCTAGTATTCTACCCATGTCCAGAGAACCTTATACTGCTTGCAATACGTATATAATTTACAAATGTACATACGGAGGCCCAGAATGTGTGTATTATTTTGACACACCAAAACCCACACATTTGCGTGGAGGAGGAGGCCCAAGAAACACAGGTGCAGAGGAGGTCTCCAACTGGAAATTTTACTTTCATCCGAGGAGCATTAATCATATTAATTTGATCTGCATAATTGAACCAGAATAACTGTAGCTCCCAGCTCACCTGCTCCGAGGGCCATGCATCAGAGGAGTGCCTACTTAATGCGCTCAAAGGGCAGCATTAGTTATGGATGGCATTAATGGCAGCGCCTCCATCCATCTGCCAACCCTCCGAGTGACAGGAGCTGGACTGATGATGGGCAGTCCAGTCAGGGAGCAATCGTTCTCCCAACTTAGAGCAGTGGAGCCTTTTCACAACCCACCCTGCATGAAATTAGATTTTCCTTTTTGTTATCACGTCTGAAAACCTCTTGGCCATATTTCTTCTGCTGTCAGAGTTTTCTTTGCAAAAGGGTAGTCAAAGCCACAATGGTAATAATGGTGTGGATTAGATGCTATCAGATAATGTAATTTTTTGCAATGCAATTATGACACAAACAGGGTCAAACAAGTTGCCTTAGTTACACTACACCGCGACTCAATTTTATTGAAAGATGTTTCTGACAGGTCTGAATAGATGATGAAAAGTAATTCACTCAAGATGGCCTTGGTAGTCTAATTGCCTCACACAGTGGTGCAAAGCAGCTCCCACCTGTGCAAATTGCCTCTTTTCAGTGAATATGTTGGTTGGTTGCTTCCTATATAGCCTATAGCTGAGGATAATTATGCAGCTGCACATAGTGTTGGCTCCTTTTATGTGCAGATAGAGTAAACTCGCCCAGAATCGTAATATTGAAATCCAGGACGACGGCACACTCGACACCATAACTGCTTTCGCAACTCCCTCTTTACCCGCATGCGGCCCAAACCGTCCATGTTTCTCTTCAGAGGTGTGACCCCTCCGTGACCTCTCACCTCATATTGGTGACCCTGCTCCTCTTCCACCTCGTAGGACACCGTCTGTATCTTCACGTCCTTGTCTCCTGGTGCATTGTGCTGCAGACCCTCGGCGGAAACGCAGACGTCCGGTGCGGCGGCGTCCTTGCTCTCCGTGAAGGTCGTCTCAAAACTGTCGCTTTTGGACTCCTTGCTCAGCAGGCTGACGTCGTCCTTGCGTAGGATGAAGCTGGGCCGGTAGAAGGCCTCCACGGCGAGGTGCAAGGAAGTGGCGTCCAGGAACTGGTGAGTCTTATGCTGGCCATCGGTCCCTGTGTAAAAGTAGCCAATGAGGTTTTCCTGGTATGGGTGGCTCGGGTAGTCACACTGGTAGCCCTGGTAGTCATTAGCGACCACATGTCTGCCAGTCTTCTCCAACAGAGGGTTCTGGAGCTCACTGAGGCTCTCCATGGTGATTGGCATGTGGAAATGTCCAGCAGATCACAAGTGCCCTGCTGGAGGACACAAGGAGTAAAGGAATGGAATAAATCAGCTCAACAAGATGCAATAGAGAGTCTATTAAATAATACATATCAGAAGAGTAAGAGGAGTGTACATGTCTCGGTTCGATCCCTGCCTAGTGTCCTGTCTGAGTGGCCTCAAGCAAGCCCCTAAATCCATAAGTGATCCCAAAGGACATTTAAGGAATAGCTGTATGTTGCGTGAAAGGAAGCAATGTAAATGAAGACCTTCAGCTAATTGTGTGAAACCAGGCTAGTATAAACGCTAAACAGAAATCAAGGAACAGACAGAGGAACAATGTGCCGCCATGTAGTCAGAGCACTTCAATTCATATCAGCATTCACTGGCCTTATCCTACCAAACCATCTGCTGGATGTCCAATTCTTACATTTTACATCCCTAGACATTAAAGGAGGATGAAAACGCAATGTTGACTATATACCCAGACTGATCAGAGAACACATGACAGATGTTCCTGTAATGCATACTGATAACTTGGCTGGCTGGCTCCCGTGGTACTGCTTTTATTTATTTTTTTACTCTTGGGGAATAAGCCTAAATAGCACACCTTGTAAACGGGCTGTAGTTATGTAATACTATTTTTTTTTTTTTTCATGTTGGTTCCAAAAACATTTTAAGTGCCTATTTCCATAATTGCTTTGAAAATGTCAGGCAAGCCTATTGCTAAGGCAACACATCCTCCAATTAGGCCCTATGCATTAGCTCTGGTGCATAGATTACACATAAAACCCACTTTTTGGACAGAAAGGGATTGTTTTTCCCTGGACAAAATGTCTATTGCCAAGAGAAAACCTCCATAGAGATTTTTTTTCCTCCAGGAAAAAACAATCGCTTTCTGAAAAGTGCATTTTATGTGTGTGATGGGGGGCCTTCTTACCTTCCACTAAGGTAAGAAGACTTTCTAGTAACACAAGCTGTGTTTGTATTGCCTAATAGGTAAACCGATCTTAGCATTTCAAGAAGTGAGGCTGGTCTGCCGTGAGATTAGAAATAAAAAATAAATACATTGATTTTCACATAGCTCCACTGCAAGGCAGAATCTTAGAGGTAGTGGAGCTATCGGCCAGAGCTAGCAGTGTGTCATTGTCCAAACGTAAGCAAGCAAGTATTGCTCTCACATCATGAAACAAGATAATTGACATTAGCCTAAGTAGTAGCAGCCAATAGCGACTCAAAGGCTAACACAGAGAGATTTTCTGCATTTTCAGCCAAGTTTCTCATTACTGAACCCGGAGCCAACAATCAGAAGTAATTTGATATTTTGTGTTGAATGCCATACAGAGAAATACAGCACTGGTGTGAAATGTGAAAATATATTTAGTGATCATGCATAAACCATATGTTTGGAATATTGTTCTAATTCAGCCAAAACATGATGTCTAGATCTTTGATTGATTGAAATATGTACACAGTTTGCAGAATCACTGCAGTACATTTCAAGCACAACTTAATACAAGACTGATAACTGTGAGTGGACCAAGGCATAAAAGTATCAACAAAGCTATGGATCTGTCACATCTCTTCTGTCCCATATGATCCCATCATACTGCAGCATTCATGTGCAGCATGCATGCATGCATGAGAGACACTGGCACTGCAGGTCATTATCATCAGTTGCTTTTCTTTTTCTGACATTCTGGTCTGCATACTCGCATATAATGCTTTTGAGGTTGTGTGTGCCAGCTGCTTTCTAAACAATATGGGTAATAATATGGGAAATCCATTACACAGTACATTAGACCAGAAGAACCACATCCCATGTCCACAAATAATTCATCTGACACCCTGCGAAATGCATTCAGTTCAGCTCGTGGGAATGCTGGATAGATGGACCGCACTGTTATTACCAAGGCACATAGACTACTGTGTAGGCTTCCGCGCGCGCGCGCGCACACACACACACACACACACACACACACACACACACACACACACACACACACACACACACACACACACACACACACACACACACACACACACACCAACTTAACTAATTCCTCTCCCGGCTCTCGTGCATGCAGGCACATGCATGACACACACGCACGCGCGCGCATATCGTGTATTTACTTTTGAACTGTTGGTTTATTATTATTCCGCTATAAAGTGCACCCAATTTCTTTTCTCTAAAAGGTGCCGATCCAATCCTAGAATACATTTATTTGTAAAACACGCTCTAATAATATCTTACCTGTCAAAAAAGATCCCGTCGCGAATTTCTTGCAGAGCCGATCCATTCCAGACTCGTCTCCATATACAGTTCACATGGTCAGATTTGGGGAGAAACGAATTATTCACGAATTATTCACTCAAACAGTCGTGTCAATTTCTAATGACAAAGTTATTCGGTCCGAGCAATCACGAAAAGTCTTCGAATCGTTGAATGAAAAACTGTACCTAAAATTTAAACAGAAGCGCAAAGTCGTGATAGATCGAGGTAGGGTTTTTCGTGTACAGTCATAGAATATCACATGCAGCTGCGTCCAAACAATACTCCGGTGATGGCACAACTGAGACGATAGAGTCTAACAAGTGAGTGGCTGCCTGCAGCCTGCTGCCAGGATCACAACCGACCGCCTCGTAGTAGCCTACTTCACACTTCACAGTCAGTCACACTCTCCACTTTCCAACCAGGCAGGGCGTCTTCATTGCATCTGGTGCGTCTGTCTCGCTGCGTTGGTTTTAGTCTCGGCCGGTGTTGTGCGTCATTTTCTAACACAAAGTCCATTGCTCGGTTTCACTTCATTTCCTCAGCAATTAAAGGGGAACGCCACCCATTTTCAACATTTTAAAGTCCTTAGAGTTGTTGTGTGGACATGATAAAAACTTCCCCCAATTCCTAAAAATGGAGTTCTGAAAACATCATTAACATACGGTGAAATACATCTGAAGACATCATCAAGATGTATTTCACCATGTTAATGATTTTTCTTTCAGACCCCCTTTCCCTGAGAGGGTACAAATGGAACCAAATGGACCCGCTAGGGTCCATTTGGTTCACATAATCACATTTGTATCCTCTCAGGAAAATTTTGAAAATGGGTGGAATGCCCCTTAAGTTGTTGTTTCTATATATTTCTGCCATATGCTGAGTGATACAAGTCACCATTTTGTCAGAAATTGGATAATTACAATAATTAATCTCTAAAACAAACTATAATTCTTGTAAATTGTACTTGTGTTGTACATTTCTGCCATATGCAGAGTGCTATGAGTTATTGTTTTGGTAGGACACCTACAACAGTACACCTACTATTGTAGGGAGTGAGAGCAGTGCTTCTTTGATGTATGGCTATTGCTTACTACAAAGTGGTGACTTGTGTCACTAGGCATATGGCAGAAATGGATTCAGGACATACAAATCAAATAGAAACAATGCATTATGTGCAATTATGTATCAGAATTAAAGCTATTTCCAGTCCTTTATATTGATTAATTAAGGCAGCTTCACTTGTGATAATTAGCCTACTCAATATCTAATGGAACAGGCACTTGTATCACGGCAGAAACAGATTCAGCACATCAAATCATGTATGAACAACCCAACATGTCCAATTATTCATCAAATTCAGTTTTTATATTTATTGATTACGCTAATTACTCAATTCCTGAGTAAACAGTGACTCTTATCACTCGGCATACAGCAGAAATGGAATCAGCACGTCAAAATCATATAAAAACAACAAGTAACTTTTGAGATTCAACACCTTAAAATGATCCTTGACTAATAAGATAAACATCGCTTAAAACATTATACTTTACCTATAACTAAAATATACAAATAAAAACACCAATGGCATCTTATTTCTTTCACAAATAGAGAATATTTCACTCAACAGGAACTGCTCCTGGCGCAGGATGATGATGTCACGTGTGATCTAGGTCTATAGAATATATGGATGAACATGCTCATGTGACATCATCATATTGCGAACGGAGCACCTCCTATTCAGTGAAAGATTCTCTATTTATGAAAGAAATGAAGTATTAAAGGTGTTTTTATCTGCATGTTTTAGTTATAGAAGGCAAGTATAGTGTTTTAAGGCATATTTGTCTTATTAGCCAGGGATCCTTTTAAGTAACATTTGAGATTCATTTTAACTCTCGTTCACTGGTTGCAGCCAAACGAATAAAGCTATTTTAAAAATAAATGACAACAGTACGCCCCCTCATGTATTAGGAAGACAATATCAGTCACCAGAAAAAAAGATTGTCTTTGATGAATCTATCATGTTTTCACTTGGGGGATTGTATTTTTTTAGTAATGGTGTGAAGCAGCATAGTGAAACACATCTTGGTGACGTCATGATGTGTTTCACCAGGTTAATGATTTTTCTTTCAGACCCTTTTACAAAATACAAAATGTTGAAAATGGGTGGACTTCCCCTTTAAGTGTATGGCATACCCTACCTCTAAATGTAGTAGGAAACCAGCAATACTTCTATTGCCATTCTATAGTAGAGTAATCTTCAATTCCATCATGAAATGTAATGATTTCCCCACCCCAAATGTCCAATGGAATGGAAAAAGACCTGTGGCTGAAGGTGCACATACCACTATAACCTGGGGGCCTGATTACCTTCAAATCAATGTGGGAAGCCAACCCTGACGCTTGGTTATAAAATAAATACAAATCTTCGAAAATCTATTTTGAGATTAGCTAGGAATGGGTTAGCGTGCAAATTAACCAATAGCATATTAAACCATACCCTGCTTAAAGACTGTATGCCCTTGCCCTCAATGTTTATGTAACATTAAGGTAGCCTATAGGTATAAAAGTATGTGTGTATGTATGTGGATATGTTGTGGTCTATAGTCTGTCTCAGACCAGCCCAGATAGGGCCCAGTTAGGGCTGGGCCTTAATTTTCGGGACTAGTTTAGAACTCTAGTATTCGCAGGCTGCTGGGCCCCTTTAGCCATTAGCTAAAGGGGCATATTACTGATGATATCAGGAGTCTCCATTCATGGGTATAACAAGAGGCATAACGTCATAAGGTGTGGTGTCTGGGCTAGCAACCACATATGGAGACACTTGTCTCCATATTGACTGGAGCGGCTGACGGGTTTTGCACATTTTCATAGTAATCTGTGGCCTTCGGTCATAACTTGCATTTATTTATACTGAATAGAAAATGTTTGAAAATGCATGCCAGGCTGAAAGTTATTTACAGTATGCAAGCCTGCAACCGAATGTGAGCACAGTGTGGCAGTGTATTGTATAATGTTCACAGATGCTCATGAATTTCACATTCTCAAACGACACATGCTGCCGTGGGCCAAATCCCTTATTCTTAGAAAGCATTGTGCTCCATTGTCTCTTGGAAAGAGAAATCCACTGTTAATGACGTACAAATGGTGCCTCCAAGAGGCACATTACAATACTGATAGACACTTTATGGCAGATACATTATGAAGACTATAGGGCCTCATGAGCCGTGTCCGTCCTCCTACTGTGTCACCTTTGTGCTCAAATGGACAAAGCAATGTGGTGAAACAATGCTCACGTTTGTGAGGGATATTTTCTCCTTCTTGAGGGGGAGGGGAAGTATATTGGAGAGAGCGTATAGAGCAGAGGAGCGGTTCATATATTATAGTTCATCCTCTGCCCCCCCCACCCCCAAACCTCCTCGTCTCTCTCGATTTAGAAGACATCCACAATCAGGCTGAAACGGGGATACCTCCGCTGTGCCAAATTAAACGTAGTTTAGGAGAACAACATGATTTCTCCTTGGAGCGCGGTCTTTTGACAGCACCGCTGGAGCTGGACTGTGAATATTTATGGCCCTCGCTGTTCCCCTGTTCTTCTGCTCCACTTTCCACTCTATATTTAGGCACTGTTTGTGCCACTACGCAGCACTGTTGGTCAGGTGAACAGTGGCGCTTCCGAGTCACTTCACCGCCAAAAGGCTTTCTGGAATTGAACAATGTGCCAGATTGCATCCGGTCACATATATCATCTTCATTGGTATTGACAGCGACACAAAGGAAAGCCTCGGCCCTCTTTGAGAGTTAAGTCATCTCCCTGACTGGTGCCTTGTGATAGACATTTGACTATCGCAAGGCACTCTCAAACAATTTTACTAGTTTTAACATCCTTTTGGGGAGTTTCGTCAGCATAATCCAACTTAGAAGAAGTACCGGTATCAAACCACTTAATTTGATCTGTCCTACAGTCCTAATACATGTCAGTTTTTTCAGCTAAAGACCGTGTTTCGCAGGTTCTGCCGAGCCAACCCATGGGAACAATCATCAGATCCACAAAACTGAATGATGGAGTTTAGGCAGTAATTGCAGTAAGTCTGATTCAGACAAGCTTGCTTGTCATCCTTGTGTGTGTGTGTGTGTGTGCGTGCGCGTGTGCGTGTGCGTGTGCGTGTGCGTGTGCGTGTGTGTGTGTGTGTCAATATTACCAGATTTTAACGATGGTGCTGGCTATAGATCAGGTAGACTTACTATAGATATTGTGTGTCAAGTTCATCCATCTGGCACAAGGTTTTGCATACAAGCACTCTTGTCACTCTAGACAAGCAAAATAGTCTAGTGTGAGTCTAGTGATTTTAACATTATGTAATTTAACAATGAAATAAATAAAAGTAAACAGTACAGTAGTACAGTACAGTACAGGCAGTGTTAGTAGCACAAACCGGTTGCTTTGAGATTTGAATACAGGGAGGGAAGTGTTGACGTGACGTGGCCAGGAGAGGTACTGGAAGAATGGAACAATTGGAACGACTTGTGCCCTGATTCAGAAAAATGTTCTTCTGGGAATAGTAGGGATGTTGAGTCCTGGGATGTACTGTATATAATACCAGTGACTGGTTTAGGTATGGAGAGCAGTTAAGGTGTACAGCAGTGAAATTGGCTGCAGCCAATCAAGAGAACTGTTTAAATAGTGGTTAAGTTTCACTTAGAGAGTAGACACAACCATGTCTTGTTGCCAGTCGCCAACCTCTTCTTTTCACATGACAGTGATCATGGTATTGGTATCTCGCTGCTAAAACAGACCAATTGAATCCCAATCCCCACGGTGGTCATGGGCAGTATTTGAAATTCACGCATTTGAAATATTCTTTTTTTTCCCCAAATTATAAATACGTTATATTTCAATAAATCTCCCTCCACCATCTCTGACGGTGGTGGGGGAGGCCTTTTACCCTGTACCCCTAACCTACTTTGTAATATCCTATTGTTTATCTCGCTCACAGAATATAATTGCATCCGACGGCAATGCGCAAGGTGAAATTCCTTGTGTGCATAGAAAATACTTAGTGATAAGCGATTGTGATGCTGGATCTTCAATACCTGGGGCCATCCTGCGAGCCCTTATTGGCCGTTTGCAAACAGTGCTTCACATTTCCACAGTTACTGAGGTACAGATAAGATAACTGCAGGAAATGAACAAGGTTGTTGACGCCATAATATACAGTATGAATGTGGACAGCAGGGAAGAGAGAGAGAAAGAGAATGAGTGGCAGAGGGAACAGTCAGATTAGAGAGTGTAGAAGCCAAATAAAAGGATATTTTAGGGGATAAATGAGTGACGCGATAGCTGCTTGCATCTATTGGTCAGCCGTGGCTCTTTCCTGTAATGGAGAGGAGTAGGCTTAACCACCTGCAAAGATATTTGATGAATAGGGCTAACAGAGATAGTATAGGTGCATAGTATAGCCCTAAGTATACATATATGTATAAGGTGTAAGTGGTTAAAAGCTGAGAAACATCTCATGCTGATTAAAGAACGTCTGATTTATTGTATTGTAACCTCGGCTCCATTGAAATTGAAGGCCAGCCCTCTATTCTACCCCCGAGTATGAATGAAGGTGATGATGAATGCCCGATTAGGGAGCCGTGTTTTAGTTATTTGTTAAGGGTTTAATAGAAAAACTCAGTGATCTCATGGGCATCCGAGGAAATTGATTTATTTCCCTCTCTCTTGCTTCTCTTGCTCCTATAGTAAAATTAAAATGAAAAACTCCCAGGTTGTCATAATGAGAAATATAAGCACCAGAGAATGCGAACCTTTATGAGAAGCAATTTCATTAATGCGTTGAATAGCGTTGGACTCTTCAAGGTCCTCCTACTGTACAACTGTTCAATCACAGCATTAAGCTGTAGGTTTTTTGGAAGTTGGCCAGAGCAGTTTGCAGGCGCTAAGAGAACAGAAGAAAGAATGTGGCACAGACAAAAATATGTCCCTTAGCTTATATTCTAAACACTATTCATGAAGCCTAAATGTAGAGAAACCCACTTTAACCCTAGCAACCGCCTTTCTGGGCATGTTATAATAACTGAACATTCAGCGGGCTTTCAGATCTACAACCTCAACGTGTCAATTGTGTAGCTTGGATATATTCGGAAAATAACTTCCCAAACTCTGAAGAGTGAATCCAAATGGACCCCTTTAACATTCTCAAGTAAAATCAACAGTCTTGGTTTGCAACTTGGTTGTGCAACAAGTAGATGAACCCAAACAAAAAGATGAACCCACACATATGACACTTGAACCCACACAATATTAAAATGTAGCTTGTTATCTCAAATTTCATAAAGAAACACCAGTCTGTACTCTGCTGTCTGTATACTGTAGGCCCTAAGGCACACATCTTTAACAGTAGATAAATCCAGCCATAAAAAAGTTATGTTGTGCATCCTGGGGTTTCTCCAGGCGGCTCGTACAGTAGCTACTTAATGTCAGTCATAATTGGCTTTGCTGAGGATGCCTATATGAGTATGGTGGGGAGTTTACAAACTCTGCTTATCTTTGGCAGGAGTACAGTAACTGGACACTCCTCTCCAGAGAGTTTAGATTAATGGCATCCTCTGTGGTGAGATTTGAAAAGTTCCATTAATGGAACACCAATGATAATTTATTTGGACAGCCAAGCTGTTTCTGTGTGAATAATGAAGTGGCCTCGGGATCATTACTATGATGGATTCCTTCCAACACAGTGCTGCACCCCCAGTAGTCTTCCCTGCAGAGAAAATAAAGAATAGCTAAACACAGATCCATACGCAATGTTTGCATTATTGATTTTCACAATGAAAACACCATGATTCAAGATTTAGACCCCATCCCATTTTTTTTGTATTAAGCTCTTTTCCAAAGATTTTCTGAGTAATATGGCTGAGGATTATCGCTCAGCGCTAATGAACAAAATCCATGCTCATCCTGCGGATCCGACAATCCCACATGGGGTACGCAGAGGACTCGTGCTCAATTTAGCCTTTAATCTATCGTATGACAGCATTGCTCACCGGAAACATCAGATCTATAAGCTCACAATGCACCACACCGTGATGCGTGGTGACTGAGCTTGCAGGTCTGATATTTTCAGCAGGCAACACTGTCAGGGGGCTAGGCATAAATCAGGCTTTAGCTTGACGATGAGCCAGTCAGGCAAGGCAGTCTCATCTCTATTGCCTGGCCTGTAGTTTTATTCAGTTCACACCATCAACCTAATAATAAAAGAATTTAAAGGTATCCTCCGGCCTTATCAGCTGAGATCTGCATTGTGTGAACCTGAACAGCATTGTGTAATGTATAGCCGATGTCAAACACTACTAGTATATTACACTGTATGATATTACCTTGATAACAGCGTTCTTCTGAGCAATATTTAATGGTGTCACATCAGTACAGCATGGAATTTACGTCTCCACATTCTCTCAAACATTCGATCGTTTTCTTTACCTGTTTACTATTAATATTGTGTGATGTGCAAAAAACTTGGAGCAGGTTTTTCCCTCCATCTCCTTGAACTGGAAGTTGATTGATGCGTTCTCAATCTCCACATCTGTCTTTCTCTCTGATTTCTATGTTTCTACTTCCCATTTCTTTTTGATCTATCCTATTCAGTTGACTGGCCAACACTCATCAAATTTGTATATACTGCAGATATAATTAAAATCTTTTTCCTTTATGTGTATATTTTTAATAATGTGTACTATCATTCACTTCCATGGAGGACCGTTTAATCTCACAGATGGTGTTTTGGAAATGTCTAAATTTGGGTTTTTTGGAAAACAATACAGCAGGAACAGATACAAAAGATATTGGGATATAATATATCCAAAGACCTGCACAGTGATGTCACCACCTCGGTTCCAGAAGTGGATTCCCCATTCATTTTTCTCAGAAAATGATTCATATAAAGACGATTACTCCCTGGACAAAGCCAACTCGGGTCGTCACAAATCATGATTACACACAATCTTTTGGGACAATCAAATGATTTCTAATTATATCATTTTTTACTTCTGGCTAATTAGATATTGCATGATAATATTGTATTTGTCATGATTTGTCGCGACCCGAGTCAGCTTTGTCTGCGCCGCAATCGTATTTTTATGAACCATTTTTGAAAAGTCTGAGTAAAATGAGGATTCCATTTCTGGAACCAAGGCGACATCATGAAAGGGGTGTGGCTGCGAGCTCTATAGACTGTAAATTTTGATATTTAGGAAGCCTGGTTGAGAGGAAAATACAAGAAGACAGATATTTGGTTAAACTGTTCGTGGCAATTACTAGGGACTGGGGGTAGAGAGAGTCCCCAAGAAGAGCTGATTGAGGACATTTATATTATGGAAAAACTGACATTCAGACTGAAGACTATAAAGAGAAGAGATGGATGATAAATTGAAATGGACAGTATTTTTAATGGAGATATAGCATGAAGTCTCAGCTTAAATTAACAGCAATGATATACTCGCCTGGCAGTGGGCCCTGGTGCCCTGGTTGTATAGGCTGTAATCTAGCCCAACAAGACTCACTATACTGTACTGCTTTCTACTGAGTGACACTGTGTTCGTACACACTGATTTTCAGACTTAGGAAGACATTAATTTCATGTAATTTCAAGTAAACCAGACACCTGCAGCTCTCCATATTTGGCCAAAGAAAACAATAGGGACAGATTTGTACAAAATATATATGGTGATAATCATGATAATCATCTAGTTTCTGCATCTTCAATGCACATCCACTTGTGACTTATGCTGCCTTCCACTAATCAACAATAAGAGGCAATTATTATGACATTAAAGACATTAATTTCACGTAATTTCAAGTAAACCAGACATCTGCAGTCCCACGCCTGACCACTAGGGCCACAAGCCCGGAGAGCACCAACTGGGGACTTGCTATAACTCAGCCAACCTGGTAACACATAAATGGCAACCCAGTCACTCACAATAGCATAAGGCTGACATCAGTTCCCAACGATTCCCCTCCCACCTTTAACTCCATCGCAAGATGGCCGAAATGTTTGGCAGCTGAACAGCAGAAGCACTCCTCTCCACCACATCCGCTTGGCTTATACATACTGTTCAGCAGTGAGTTGTATTGTAGACTTAGTGGCAATACTATTGGTACATTTGGTTAACTGTTTGTTTATTGAAAGCATTTCATTTGAGTTTTTAATTAAAACCATTTGACTTCATTTTTGGCCACCCCGGACAAACAAATGCCCTTTCCTTTCCACTTTCTAACACATACACGCACACACCGTAAATCTAGTTCTCCCCAAAGGAGAAAGAGGCTGATTTTCCCTAGAACTTTTCAAAGTCACATTAAAGAAGCCCCCCCATTGTCTTTTTTTTTTTCTTTTCTACAAATGTTGAAAGTGCAAAGATAATTTTCTGGTTAACCTTTCACATTGTTTCCGTCTCCTCATTTCATTTGTTTTCATCATTGAGTTTTATATCTGGTTTTATGGACAGCCATTAGTTCATTGCATCACTAGTCATTCTCATACCCACCTTTTAATCAGTCATTCATTGTGCAACTGGCAGTGTTGAGCAATATTAAATTGCAAAGGAATATTACCTATTGCCACTTCAGGGAAGTAATATTAGATTATTACTTGGTCTCAAGACGAATATGTACCCTGATCCACAAAAAAAGGGAAGTACAACTACACAATCTGTCAGCTTCTTTTAGAACTGAATCCATATATATATTTATATAACATTAACATATTAAGAAGAGTCTTCAATAAGCCTGACATCAACAACCAAGTCAAAGTAACGTGCATATTTCCATCCTTCAAATGTTGCTTTTGTAATGGTACACGACTACAGTGTTCATTGCGCATGTTTAATTCAAAGTAAAGTGGCATTCTCCCATCTCCAATGCAATATTGTTGAAAGCAGCAGCATAGTAACTAGTAATGTTAGAAGTAACATAGAACATAATCTTATTACTTTTACAGAGAAAAGTAGTGATATTATTAGTTATATTACTTGTATTACTATTTATACCCATCTCTGGCAACTGTATGCACACCTCCCAATAGAAAGTGATGTCTAAATTATGTTCTATTTAATGTGGTTAAATGGATCACAAGATATTTTACACAATGTCTGACTACTGTTAATTTTTATTAACAGATGAGTTACAGTACAAGTCAAGTACGCACTGCAACAAAACTGATAACAGCTTGGAGAATTACAGTACAATTCAAGTACAACTACACCAAATCTGAAAAACTGATTGGGCACACTAGTTAAGAATATACTTGTTTACAATAGTGGCCAACTTGTTCGTTTTATTAGGACATTCAAATACATACAAGATATTTGCTTCATTAAAGTCAGAAGCAGCAAATCATGAAGATAAAATCATTGTGGAGGTAAAAAGGGAAAAGAGAAATGTACAAAGAGCAGGGGGGGGGGGGGGGGGGTGGGGGACATATACATTATCTTTTGTTTTATAGAGGCCAGTTTCGAATTGCAGCCAACTGTAGACGCCCTTTAAGAGCGGTTTGACTTAATTCTTTGCAAGGTGGAGCTTCAATTTGAACCAATCCGTGTGTGCACACACAATCCATATAGCACTTGGAGGGCAGTGTGGATGTTCCACAGCCAATTAGATCTCCATATTTGGGCAAGAATGACATCATAGATGCTGCAACAACGGGATGTTGCTGAAGTACTATAGCATGTCAGTTCTCTCCATATTTGGCCAAAGAAAGAATAGGGAAATATTTGTAGAAAATATACTGTATATGGTGATAATCATGAGACTCATGTAAAACTGATATGTAGTTGTTTTGATGCCCTTTCTCCAAAACCTCCTTCAATGTGCATTCACTTGTGACTTGTGCTGCCTTCCACTAATCAACAATAAAATAGGCTATTATTATGAATTCTGTCAGTGTCAGAAGGCCAGAACATTTGTAACCTGCCATTACATCAAGTCTTTAAAAGCCTGTAATGGGTCCACACTTAAGGGAGACGTGTGCAAGTATTCATAGCGAAGCAACGATTTGACCATAATTGCGCTCAGCTAAAAATCCATGTCTTTGCGTCACAAAACCTTTGTCAATACCGTGGGCCCTGTATTGCTCAACAGGACATCTGTGTGCAGTCAATGCACATGTGTAAAATTAAACCACAGGGACCCGGCGTGGGGGTGGTGATGATCAGAGTCTCAGATGAAGAGAGATGAATTCCTTTTAACTGCTCATATGTTGCAGCAAGCCTTTCTGAACTACACATTAAATGACCGCTGTGCTCCGCAGCATGCTCCTCATCCGTCTCCAGGTCACCGTCTGGAGATTGATCTGGAGAGAAAAATGCAACACTAATGGACAGAGGAAGGACCTCAGAGATTGTACATGCTGGCATGGCCATGTTCTCCTCAGCAGGCAACCCATGATGCTTAATTTATGCTCCGCCGCAATGCGCGGTCGGAAATGGCAAAGGTCACAGCATGTAGTGGACGCGATGCATTTGCGAGCTTGGAGGTTTGGTATTGCTGCCGTGCAACAAAGTATGTGTTTTATTTTAGGCTCCATTGGGTTCTTTTTGTATGTACCTGGAATTTTATTGTGCAGGCTGTAGGGATAATCTGACTCGGGTGAATGTTGATAGGAAATATTTTTATACCCTATCTGTGTAATGCATCACTGTGAGATGGCCAGAGGCTATCATCACATGCTCGCTGGGAAATAGAAATATATCGGGGGGGAGGGGGGTTAAAATAAAATAAAATCTCATAGGTGTTCACGTGTGTAGTGAATGTTACCAAGCCTTGTGAGTGTTGGTTTACTGGAGTTTTTTTTTTCATAGCCAGTGTAAGCAGAATGGATGCTTGAACACATGTCAATGCCACTTGTAAATCTGAATAATAGATGCTTTGTCATGCATAATTCATTAGCCGCAACTGTATTTGCAAATAAATGAATGTTTTATCTCCCAACATTCCTTTGCCGTTGATACAAGCACGTGCTTCACTGAGTGTACTGCAACAGTCGGCTCCGTCAGTCGTTTGGTTCATCTGCACATCGGGGGAGAGATCTGTGGTTGTGAGTTTAATGAGGACATTACAGTCGTTATTGAAGCAATGACATAGCCTAACAAACCATAGACGCAGAGTTACTTTCTTCCTTCATATGTGCATTAGCAGACAAATTGAACATGCAGGCATGCGACAGGTATTAGGCCTACTGTATGTCCCCAGCACTGAGCATGGGTTTATTAGGGTAATCTGAAGTCGTCAATGACTGAATAAAGAGCCGTGCCTCTATAGACCTATACATATATTATAAACTGGGCACCGAATTTAGGTCCGTTCCCATAACACAGAGGTCTGCATAGTATACATATTTTATTGGCATATCCATATTTTATTGAAGCGCTCATTAGGTGGAGTGATGGCTCGGATGGAGATTTAATCAGGTCTTTTTTTAATCTCTAACTCGATGCATAATGACCTATTTCTCACTTGACATTGACTCAGAGCAGGTAGGGGGATTAACCGAGAGATTTCCATATTGATGTCCTTTCTGTGCACTGGAGACAAAAATCCAACACAGCTTGAACATTTTCTCCCCTTGCAGTATACTAGGCAGTTCTTCTTTGGACTGCATAAAATCTAAGTTGGATAAAAAGGATTCATGTATGTTAACTAAGCTTTGAAGAGAGGCTGTGTTGCATATTTCAGTGTTGGTCTTCGTGAACCCCATTATGGCTTGTCACTGTGTTTACACCGAATGGCATAAACAGATTAGCACGTGTATTAAACGTTGCATAACTGCAGCAGACGGAGTAGCACTAGGTGCCTCCTCCAAGGTGTGTGTGTGTGTGTGTGGTACTACATACTGTACAGTGTATAAGAGATGATGGATGATAGTTTCTTAAAATAGATAAAGTGACACCTAAGGTAACCATGGTTACTCATTCTGCCCGAGATAACTGGAGGGTGGAGGTATGTGAGAGCGAGAGAGAGATGAAAATAAACACATAGTCCACCTTATTGCACAGTAATCCTCTGTGTTCATTTAACTCAGGAGAGAGTAAAAATATACCTTTGCATTTATGGGTCATTTTTTGTTCAGATACGCAACAATGACACGCTGGAGAAGAAACATTGGTTTATTTTTACTGTGTCCTAAAATAAAATATTTGCTCTTTGGCTACTGGTGTAGGCAAGCGCATTCTTGATTTTGGAACCCATCTGCAAAACAGCGGGGAAATGGCACCCTCTTTTCCTTTGTTGATGTGAGTCAACAGTTTGTCCCGAAAGACTATACTTCAACTACTAGAGTACTATATTTAGATTATTATGTCATGGGTAGTTATTTTTAAGGACATTTCAGTTCTGATTGTGTAACATTTCAGTTCTGATTGTGTAATGATGAACCCTTCGTAAATGATTTTGTATTTGTCGTGACATGGGGTAGGGGGTATTGTACGGGGTATTGGGGGGGGCCTGTGCCGCTCGCTCCTTCTATAGAAGTCTTCTTGTAAAGTTCTTTAAAAGGTTATAGTTTATCCAGAACTATGTTGCTAGTTGCTACAGTAGCCGATTAAATAAATAAATAAAAATCACCCTTTAGCCAAGCAAAGCTGCATGGGTTACCTGACCTCTATGACATTTTTCACTTACAATTAATAATTTCAAATATAAGCTTAGGTTATTACTGCTGAATAAAATACACACCCTGGCTGGCAAACCAGCCTCAATCCTATGTTCCTGTCCAACTTGTTGGAACTACTCCCAGCCCTCACTCACTAGCTCCTCTGAGTTGTGGTGAGTGCAAGGTGCATTTTTAACATGCTAGGCAAAAGATTGTCAGATAACTTGATGCATAAATGAAGAGCTCTGGCTCCACTGGCCAGGGCTGTCAGTCCATATTACTCGTGGCTTACCTCGCCTGATGCTGTTAGCATTTCACCTGGCTGATGAGGTCAGAAGTCAGTCATATTCCTGCAAAACTTAACTTCTGAGTAACTCCTTGTGGGTTCACTTTCGACAGACAAGACAGGCACACTCTTGTGTGTTGCTCTTTACATTCACTACTGGGTCCAGTATGTCTACTTGTATTCTCTATATTTACAATTGGGTCTGTGAAATATGATACATGCTATATCTCAACACAGGGTATACTATTCACACTGTGTATCCTCACAGTGTATGCTCTGAGTGAAGGGTCTATATAACCCTTCACTCTTTACTAGGGATGTCCCGGTGCCACTTTTTCATATCCGATCCCGATACCACAATTTTTGTGTTAGCCGATACTAGAGCCCGACCGATATAAAATTTTGCGGCCGATCCGATATGCCGATACAATATGGAATACAACCACCGATAACCGATTCGCGACCGATGTATATATATTTTTTGCTGGAATGAAAATAGACTTTTTTCTTTGAATTATGCAAAGATTTGCTGCCGATATGATTATGCAGTGATAGTCATATTGACAGTAGTAGGCTACATGGTAGACAAACTGCTGCCTTAAACCAATGTCTTTATTTAAGACCTGTTTTTTTATACTTGTTCAGTCAACCTGTCTGTAACGTTTATATTTAGACAATGGGTCGGCTGTGGTGGTGTTGGGGAACATGTTTTAAGTTGAACTGAGCAATGAAATGTTGCCAATATTTGTTCCAATGATGCACAAATACTTATTTCATGAACCAGTCTAGATTAGATTGAACTACCTGCCGTTGCATGTGGTCAAGTAAATCCAAAGTGGTGTTCTTCAATCGGAGTGTTGTTGGTACGCTCTCTCTGTGTACTAACCAGCATGGAGGAAAATATTGAAATAGGAGCACCGCTCACTGTCACAGCACACTCTTGTGGGCAAAATAAATCATTGCACCTACAAAGCTATGCAGTAGCCATTACGGGTTACTATGGGAACACTGAGGAGTCAACACTGACCACGTGTTGACTCCTCAGTCCACGTGGTTCTCACATTGAATGTGCCTGTTACGGGTTACTATGGCAACGGGGAAGCAACGCTTTGATCACGGAAATCATGATCGAAGGTCTGTCGTTTTTTCGCTGTTTTTTTTATTCTATCGGCGAAATTTTTGACCGATACGATATAACCACCGATAGACTGGGACCCCTTATATCGGCAGCCGATATAAAATACCGATTCTATCGGTCTTGCTCTAGCCGATACCGATACCAGAGAAGAATATATATAATAGAAAGAAAGAAAAATACCTTTATATGAAGTCACCAACAGGGAATAACATACTCCTCTCTCAAATGTGCACTTGGGAAACTCCAACTCCACATGACCCAACATTTTACTTAAATGCCATGGTGTCAACCACTTACCCCTGTGTCTGATCACTGGTTAGACAGGCATATTTGCCAAAATGTGACCCGATAATGACAAATAAGGGCTAATACTGATACTTTTCCAATACCCATAAAGTATTTGCCGATACCGATATGATAAAAAAGGGAGAAAAAGAGCCGATCCGATACTTTGGTATCGGTATCGGGACATCCCTGCTCTTTACATACGTTTTACTTTACTTATACATTTTTTTCTTCTCTCAGCTTGCCTTATCATGTTTTCTTGTATGTCCTTCTTGTATGTGAACACACAATGCTTGATCTGATCCTACCTTATGATCAGATTGTGATTACATTTTGGACCTCTGGAAAACAAAACAGAGCCACCCATCATTCCCTAGTTCTGAATAAATTTGAATACAATGCCGGTGGTCAATCTCCAGGGATGTTTTCTGAGAAGATTTCATATCACATTAAGCGGAACAGTTGGCCTCTCCCAGTGGGTTGGCTGTTCACAGATGGTAGAGCGTTGTATCTGTGTGATGTGTTTAACTCCTGAAGTTGACCCAAATTAACTTACGCCCATCGCATGCACTACTGGCTCCAGGGATCAGAAAAATGAGCCTAAACGATATTGGATTTGGAAAACAAAGAGATGGGGAAATGAGCCCAAACAACCATGCTATTTATGTGGTGACTTTTAAGTGCTTTTAAGACTGTCTAGCTAAAGGTTAGAGGTTCATCGCTAAAGGATTAACAATTTAGATTTTAAAAGAGCATCACTCCTTCTATAGCTAGCTTATTTTATTGTGTTGGTTCTCTTATGAATAGTTAGTTAAAAAGAAACGCCCTGTAGTTCTCGTAGTGTAGACCAATACATTTGTCAATGTGCATCACTTCATCTCATACAGTCCCTCACTGAAAGGGTCCACTTGATTTCATTTGTAGACTGACTACCGTATGACACCTTGCATTATCTGCCTGGTGAATGATGGAGCGTTGAAATGAATTAGGAAACGGGCCAATTGTTTCTAAATGTCTGACCTTCACAGAAAGACGTGGCCAAACGAGTCATCGCCTAAGCATCTGTCTTGCCTTGAAGCTACGTATGGATAGAAAGTGACACGTGGTCAATGAAATACAGTATATACTCTGCGTATCGTTTCCATAACTAACATAAGATTATTAACTCCTGTGGTTCTATGGTGGTCTTATCATCACATAATAATGGCCTCGGTGCTGGTAACTCTCCATTTTTACACTTCAAATCAAGATTGTACCGCGAGGGCTTCGGCTCTGAGCTGACCTTTAATTGGTGCTAACCTTTACGGTCACCTCCTGCAGCTGATCTTTAATTAATTTAAAGTGCCGTTCCAGGGCAGCAGTGTTGAGATCAAAAGGCTGCACACACTCCCACAGTGGGCTGCTCTGATCCACGGCCCCATTAAACACCATCATATAGTCTCATCACAATTTAAAATAAATTATTAAATTATTCGTCTAGATATCGCTATGCAAAGCCAGCTATTCTAACCATGTGTAAATGTGTGAAATTAGTATCTTCTGTTCTTTTTCCCCCTCCTGTTCTTTTCTTGGGATTAATTGGGTAGACAATGATCCGTTATTGCACATAATTTTATATGGGAGCACATTATGCACAAATTGGAAGCACGCAGGTTCATTTTTTATTCATTTTGGCTCTCCACTTCTAAGTGATCTTTAAGCTTTGACAGTTATAAATGTCATGTTCCTGAATGAACATGCATATTTCAGCAAATGATCATATAGAAGTACATATTTAATAGCTAATCTGTCTTGGCAAATTCAGATGCTGCACCCAGGAAGATCTTGGCTGACCCAAGATAATGACAGTCTGTCAGAATATATAATATGAAATACAGAATATCTGAATGTGATTAAGACAATAATTGTAGATATTCTGTATACTGTAATTCAAACCATTAGCATATTCCGTTTGTGAATGTATAATCAAGTTGCATTACAGTGTGTCATCTAAATGCTTGTGAACTCCACAACTTTTAAGGACACATTTTATTTAAAGATTTCAACAACATACACAAACACTAGGCTGTTAAGACTAACTGAATACTTCGTTCTGACTCAGAGCATGTTTTCTGACATAATTCTCTTGCATAAGTTGACACTCTCTTGTTTACAAATGTAAATATATTTCCAGTAGCCTGAATAAATAATGTATAAATGCAGAGGGTGACTGTGTGTGTGTGTGTGTATGTGTGTGTGTGTGTGTGTGTGTGTGTGTGTGTGTGTGTGTGTGTGTGTGTGTGTGTGTGTGTGTGTGTGTGTGTGTGTGTGTGTGTGTGTGTGTGTGTGTGTGTGTGTGTGTGTGTGTGTGTGTGTGTGTGTGTGTGTGTGTGTGTGAATACATGTGGTGTATTCATGCTGTGTGTGTACATGTTGGGGAAACATGCATGTGTCTTGTTGAGCAATGCATGGGAATGGCTTTCAATGTGCTTTATGTTCAGCATCACATAGAGATTCTTTTTCACTCTGATGCCCTGAAGTTGATAACGAAGGATATCTTGATCATAAATCCCGAGATATCATTAAGAGATATCCCGACTTAGCCCCTGCAAGCCCAGCCAGACTAATAGCTGTGCTGTTCCTGGTGATTGCTAGCCCGGCAGCATTGCTTTATCGATTCTAAGGCCATTGCAACTTCAGCCACTTACCGTTGACAGCTGCACAGATTATGTGGCTTTACCGTACATTTATCTGGCATCATCTCTGCAATATGTAATACCAAACCGTGTGCCCTTTTCCATCTCATGATATGTAGTCTAAAAGTGTCAGTTAACTGGCACCATAAAGAAAGAGGAATTTGGGGCAAGTCACAAATGATGTTATAACTTAAAATCATGACCCTCAGAAAGATGTTTGGAGCATGCTTTATACATTTTGATTCTGATGGTATGATCTGATCTTGGTCCAGCATTATTGCTGTTTCAACTCACAATATCACCTATAGGTCATATTTTTGTTCTACCCCATATTTGTGTATCTTTTGTGCTTTCACTTCATTAAAGGATTCTATGCACCAATGCAATGTCATAGAAACACCACTAACATGCAGTACCTGGCTGCTGTTCAGCAATGGACCAGCTATGACTGGGTATTGTACAACATAGTATATTAAAAAAATAACCAAGCAAATCAAATGTAATTTGAGATGTAAAAGTATTTCATGCATAGTTTCTGTGATTACTTAAATACATATTATACACCTAATGCCACAATATAAGTATCAAAGAAACTTGACTGAAATTCTGCTCATAAAGTGATCTTCAACAGATTATCCGCACCAGCGATACCACATAGCACAATACCTCAGTGGGAATTACCTTTTTTTTTTAAAATTCACACATTACTCAAACACACAAGACACAAGGGCAAGTCATGAACCTGTTGGGCTACCCTGTACGGTGGCCACATTTCATATGATCAACTTTAGTTTAAAGATAAACATTTTGTCAAATCCCCTTTTTGAAATGAATTGACTTGTGATTAAAAATAGGGGGCAGACTCAAACTCACATAGACCTTTATTTTAGTTGCAAACCATATAGTCTATTTTTAATGTTAACACATGGAGACATTACAAAAAAGATCAAATTCAATACAGTACATACATAAACACAAGGAAAATTTCTTTTCTTTCTTTTCTGCACAGCAGGGCTGATTTCCTGGCAGAACAAGATAGAAGACAGAAGAATAGCAAATACAGACAAATTGGCAACAGAGTAATAATATAAATCTGATTCAGATTTAGATTAGCCACTTTCACTGTGGCGTCCCTATTTTGGGCATGCCATTATCAGTACGCACGCTTGCACACACGCACACACACAAAACTAAAACAAACAGGGCTTAAGTGCTTATAGAAAATCTAATGACAGATCCAACTATGAGATTTCCATTTGAGTTCATCCAGTAAGCACTGAGAAGGTCTGAGGTTTAAGCCTGCGAAGTAGTCCAGAAAATTCACCACCCCACACCCCATGAACCAACAACTACTGTCACTTTGCCGTCACTATCACTACCATTGGAAAAGGACATCTTCCTCACTGCTGGATTTTTTTTTACATTGTAGGCAGATCCAGCAGTGAGGAAGAATATCAATGACAAATACCAGGTATTTGTCATTGATATCTTCCCTATCTTTTCATTGTAGAGGCTACAATACCTGGTACTGTATGGATGTATGCACACAAATGTACAGGCTATACAACAAATATCAACTATTTCACTTTCCAAATTGAAAGAGTTTGTTTTGGTAGTAAAATGTTTTTGGTGGTAAAATGTCAAATATTCTGTGCTTTTAAAACTGTTGATAAATTTGTGCTCTGCGAACGAGCACAGTTGACTGGGAGGGAACACCGCTCTCCCTTTCCGAGCTGAATAAGACTGAATGAGACTATGAATAAGACATTGTACAAAGTCTTAGTGATCCCATGTCCACTGGTCAGTGAAATTACTTTTGAAACATGCGTTCCACACGGAGTGCAGTGTCCTGCCTTGAGTCAGTCAGATACATGGTTGTCCAGAGCCACCCCAAAAGGCTCTGCTAGTGGACCTACGTAGGCCTACAGTAAGTCCCCCATCGACCTGTAGACTTCCCAGCCTCTGCCTCATCCAATTGATTGCCATGGCAACCCCACACCTGCAATTTGATTACTTAGCGAGTCCACTTTTTACAGTCAGCTTGCACAGTTCAGACACAACCTCACTGTGACCAAGCTTTCCGCCTCAGGATAAAGGCTGGAGAATAATACCTTTCTGAGTTTCCAGTAAAAGCTTGGATGTGGCATACTTTTGTTGATTTCTAATATATGAATGTGTGCTTTCCAGAAACTATGTAGCTGCATCCAGTGGCGGCCTTAAGGATTGGGGGGCCCCTTGCATGACGTCATCATATTAATAATTGGCTTGTCTTGGCAGAGCCTCGCGTCGCGCCTCGTACGACATCTCTTGTCATGGATAACCACACTCAGTGACCACCGCGCCATCTAACATGTAAAGGTTACTGGAGAAGTAACAGGCATTGTCCCTTGTGTTGGTGGGGAGACAGACAGACAGACTGTTCACTGCGCCAAGCCGCCGGCAACTTAGATGTGTGGGCCTACCTGAAAACATGTGGGTTCTATACGCCTTATAGAACCAGTTTCTCTAAAGTCCAAATAATAGTGGTCCCTCGTCCCCGGACCACTTTTGATAATCATAAACCACCGGCATAAAGTGACAAACGCAGCGAATCTATCTGCCTCTCTGACTGTGTGTGTGTATGTGTGTGGAGGGGAGAGTAGCCTGCTCACCACTGTGAGTGTGCGTTCACACCTAAGAAACTGATGAAACTAGTGGTAGCATGGGTTTCATGACAGGGAATGACTGGAAATGGTTTCAAGATGGCCGATTTGAAGAAACTTTTGGTTGCTTAGGTGTGAATGCACACTGGTGCAGCTGCTTCACTATGCCGTACAACGGTGCGTAACCGAGAAATAGGCTAGCTGCAAGCCATTATAGACCGTATATATATAAATCGCGGGGCCCTTGGAGAATCGAGGGCCCCCCCTGGAGGCTCGGGGCCCCTTGCAATTGCAAGGGTTGCTATGTCCTTAAGGCCGCCTATGGCTGCATCTGTAAATACCTTTTGTTATCCCACGGGGGGGGCATAGCATACATTTTAACAAACATACATTTTAAACAAACATACATACATACATACATACATATATACATTTTAATTCTCTCTATCTCCGACTCCAACAGCACAATAGAAATTCAATAATGAATAGTGGAATGCACTACGTTTGGAGATGATCTACTGTTAAAGGAGTTGCCTTGGTGTTGGGTAGTGGGTAGTGTTGTGATTGTGCTCCAGTTTGTTAGCCATCTCTGCTACCGAGGACATGACAGGATGTTCTCATGTCTACCACTAATTAGTTTTGGATAGTCTTCATTACACTGAGCAGAGTTAGTTAAAATGTGGCTGTCTCACAATGACCCAATTCCCTAAAGTGATCCTGCCGTGTGGGCGATGATAAATCATTGTTGTGCCTGGCATAATTTCACTTTAAAAGTGGCTACGTCTGGGGGTTTTCTTATCCCGTCTCGGCATATGCATAAAAATGGTGCAAATTCATTCAACTCTATGAGAGCGTAGCTCATTTCTTCTTGTGCGCACCAAATGTTATTAATCATGATTGCATTCACTGATGGATAATTACATGCCTTTACAATTCATATATTTATCATAATAATGGACTCAAGCATTCTAATATGAATGCAAATCCTCCTTTTAAAGCCTGCATTGGAGATTTGAAGGGGAAATTAAACAATGACAAAGTTTTGCATAGACATCTGTCCTTCTGAGAGAGGACGTCTCTGGCACTCTTCCCAGTAAACATGGTCAGGACCGTGACAAATTAGTGATGTCTTGATTGTGGCTAGATTAAAGGGGTCCAAGACTAGTCAAGCCCAAATATCACTATAAATATAGCTTTATTATATCAATTTGTCAAGACGTCCTGGAAATGACGTAAAGATCACCTCCACACGGGCTGTGATCTGGCATAGCCTTGTGTCACTGGAAGACTCTGATATTATCGGGAGCAATTCACAGTCTTGCTTGAGGACACTTTGGCAATGCCTCTGTTTGAGCCTGGGATCAAACTGGAAAACTCAAGGTTCTGCCGCCCCCTTACAAGGTACAATTTCCCCCTTCGCGGGGGAATCCAATTGAAATAGAGGTAAATTAGCTGTCACCAAGGAAAGACTTGGAAGCCGTGATATACTGTACATCAGGGCCTATTGTTTTCTCTTCCTCTCGAGTATTCATTTATCTCTGAGTTGGTCACGAATGTACAGGGAGGAGAGAATAGATCCACATACCGTTGGAGCTTTTTGTGTGGATCTATTCTCTTGTCCCTGTTCAGTACTCTGTGGATCCAGCACCCGTTGAAATTTGTGGGTGTGCTGGCGGCATGTCTGCTCCTCCGCATCATCAGTGCCCATACCCGAGGCGGGGTGGGTGAAAGGGCCTTTCTGTTTGGAGTTTGCATGTTCTCCTCGTGTCCCCTAGGGTTGATACCCTCACAAAAACATGCTGTAATCCTGGACTCTAAACTGCCTCCCCCTGGCCAGCTGGGGCGCCTGATGGAGGGGACAGAAACTGGTTGGAATAATGTGTTCCTTCCACGAGCTACGTCCAACCAGGGAAAAGTCAGGTGAAAAGAAAGCAGCTTGGACTCCTCATGCATTGAAGGAAGCATGAGGCCAGTCCGCTGCCTCCTCAGGTTGGTGGAGGGTGTGTAGAGCCCAGGATCACATTAGGAGTTGGCACTGGGTGAAAAAATGGGTGCAAAATTGTGGGATAAAAAAAATGTGTATGTGTGTGTGCCCTTCGCTTTCTATCCTTGGTCACAAATGTAACCAAATCAACACTAACATAATGCCTACTCTCGGATTTAAATCAATACATACAAGGTGTGCTACAGTATGTTTTCATTCTCCACCACCAGCCAGCCAATACCATAAACTGCAAACTTGCATGAAAAAACATGTCATCTGCTCAAGACTGTGATTGTTAATTGGGTTGTGATTTACGTATATCTGCTGCAAATGTTTTGTTTATTGCACAAGCTTTTCTGTCTCATTCATTTCTATTTTGATCATGCAACTTATTGGACTTTGTAAACACTGTAGCATGTAGCCTATATCTGACAATGTGGCATTGTGCCTTTTTCATAGAACAAATAAATGCACTCACTATTTTACACAAGAAGAGAATTATCCGTCTGAGCTTGAGAACAATCTCAGCAGGGTGCTTCTAGTTAATTATCACGATTCACAACAGCAAATGCATGTGTTTTACTGTAGTGCAAAAACATCTACAAGTTGTGTAGCTGAGTCTTTAGTGCTACAGGAAACAAGATGGTTATCTACCTCCCATCTCTGCCCATCCCACAGCAGACGGATGCCCTCTCCTTATCTACAGGAAAACATCCATTGTGGATCTGGATTCTGCAGTCTTCTGACGGGGTGGCATAACCTGAAATAATGCCCAAGAGATGTAGGCGTTTGGCAAGATGACTTGAGATTTCATACTGTTGCATAATGGAAACTTGTGTTGTTAGATGCAGACTTCCCATGCTTTTGTTTATAAGGGATATTGGCAGAGCTTATTTGTTTGTTTATTTTGTTGAGGATTTTCAGCCAAAAGTAATTAGACAGAAAAAGTTGGTCTACCCATTAAATGACACTGGCCCCGACTCAAAATAACTTCATTATTTTTAAATAGATGCTTTGGCAAACACATGGTAATCACATTGTAACATTTGAAAACACAACAGAAATGACTGAGGCATCCAAAACTGAAATACTGCAGAAGGTCGATTCTGAGGCTTGAAGGACCCCTGTTGGATGTGTATAGTATTACAGGTGAATATTAGATCATTCAAAGATTATGTTTTATTATAACGAACAATACTGGGAGAAAGAATGATCTTTCTAAGTAACTGTATGGCACAACAATATATAGGCTATTGTATAGTATTCTTCCTCTCTTCTCTCTCGCACGCACGCGCGCACACACACACACACACACACACACACACACACACACACACACACACACACACACACACACACACACACACACACACACACACACACACACACACACACACACACACACACACCAAAGCCTATAACTAATACACAGTACATTACTGTTATGTTTGCTTTAGCAAAAGGCATAGATTAACAAATTAACAAAGGAAACACAAAATGGCAAGAACTGCACATACAGTAGGCATAAATAATCTTATGCAAGTACCAGTATATAAAATGTTGAAATGTCATTAATTCTTATATCTACTAAGAATGTGTAGTGTTTAGACAATAAATATTAACAGAAGTACAATTATCTTTCACATTGGTGTAAATGTCACGTTATTGATTGATTACAGGAGTAACACTGTTCACCTCTCATTCTGGTGGTACACAAATTTGAGTGCTAGTCACGCTCAAAATAATAACACAATAACATCAAGAAGTTTTCTTTAACATTATACTCTTCTGCAGTATGCCGTTGTGTGCATATTAATGTCACATGCTATACTTATGATGTTGACGTAACTGTTTTTAGTCCTTGACAGACTGAATTGTACAACTTATTTTCATATCAGCATGTGGAAAATCGAGTTTAGAGGAAATGCATTGATTGTAGCCACTAACATGAGAATAAATTGCTTTAAATTTGTATTTAAAACTGTCCATTTTCCAGCATTTCAATACTTTAGGAGAGATCGAGTAGCACGTTCTACTGCCTCTTCATACTAAAATACTAGGGGTGTACGGTTATAAAATTATGACCCATCTCCGATTATTTGCGATGTCATATTTGCCCATACCTATTCTGTCTGATTCCGATATTATACGCATTATGGTGCCTTCAACATTACAAATACACAAAACAAAAATGACAGAGCTATTGATGGTCACATTATTTTTGCGTCCTCAATATCTGTGACAATAAGCAAGATTATTTTGGGACTGATCCGATAACTATAAGACATTTGTATGGCCATTTTCGATATGTTACCAATATATCACTATAAAATACTATAACCACCGTAGTTCGCATACTTCAAGTTGATTACACACAAGTCTTGGATCTACTACTGTATGAAAGGATAGGTACTAAATTCATAATTATTACATTGATGACATTTTCACTTACTGTACTATACTGTATATAACATAGAAGTTAATTCCTCTACATAAAATTATGTACTTCACATACCATATTTTACTTCAATGTGTAGGCTTATTTCACATTTTCACACAATAACATTTTATACTTTTTGTTTTACTTAAATTAGTATCCACCTACCACTGGATGAACAGCTAACAGACTATTTGGGACACAGAACAAAGTTTTGATCTAACCTCCAGTTATTTTAAGAAGCCCACACAACCTAGAAAAGCTACTTTGAATATTTTCTTATGAAAGCCTTGTATAGTGATTGTCTTTATTGCCTGATTGTATACCACAGAAAAGTACTGGTTAGCTGTAGTAGCTGTACATACAGTATATACAAGGCGCCTGTAACGTTGGGTGCGCCGGATGGGCCGCCCCGTAATTGCACATACAGTACATTAGGTTATAGACCTTACTGCAGCAGGACAGGGATTTGGATCTGACCTGATGCAGTTTGCTGCATGTCGGTCATCCCCTCCCTCTCTCACCTTTCCTCATTGTCCTGTCACTGTCACTATCGGAAAGCAGAAAGTTCTGATTAAAAAAAAAACAAAAACAAACAAAAAAATCACAAAAAGTAACTGGAATGTTGGTGGTGTCCAACTAGACTTCTACCACATATGGTGAGTGTCAGCGTCTGGTCCGTCTCGCGGCTAAGAGGACGAGTCTTCCTCCACAGGGTGGAGAGCGTGCCTCTTCAGCAGAGTCTTTAGCACCTCCACCTCTCGCTCGGATTCCTTCAGCTTCCGCCGCAGCTCCTCGTTCGTTTTCTTGAGCTCCTGGAAGTCCTGAAGGA
This sequence comes from Benthosema pterotum, assembly GCA_039105355.1. Classification (NCBI taxonomy): domain Eukaryota; kingdom Metazoa; phylum Chordata; class Actinopteri; order Myctophiformes; family Myctophidae; genus Benthosema; species Benthosema pterotum. The sequence goes on along the minus strand of CM076980.1, from coordinate 34,022,817 downwards.
AATGACAGTGTGCTCCGTCAGTGTTGCCTTATCTTTAACACATAGCCGTACGCAGCCTTAACCTGCTGTGTCTGAGAGGGGGCGATATAAAAGGACGAAGAGGAGGATGATTGAAAACGCTGCCCCTTGGCCTATAGGGCTTTGTGACGAGTTGCAAGCAAAAGTGCCGCTGCATGCTGAACTGCTACTGTGAGCAAATGTGATACATAATGACGACTCCAAGATGGCACCGCTATAGCTGCCATGGACCATGGCTAACGCCATGATTCTCTGACGTTATGATTTTATGTAGAACATGATTCTAGTCCCATGACTATGGCCAAAACTTTTTTTAGAGTGTATGGTGTTGTGTGCTCTCTGCTGTACCGAATCAAATTCCTAACATATTTTCATGAAAATAAACGCTTCTGATTCTCTGATCATGATTATCACTAGATCATGACCCAGGGTATAATTTGTCAGTTTATGACTCAGTGGTCAAGCTTAACTGGACAAGATTAATTGCAAGAGTGCTGACCGCTGACACACATTATAACAGTGGTGCAACCTTTTTAATGCAATGCACAGTATCATCTGTTTCTGTATGTTGCCATAAGACCACAGGCCTTGAGCTGAATTCACACTAACAAGAATTTGCTTCTAGTTGCAGGGGCCTCTAATTGTTGGCAGGAAGGCAAGAGTCTGTGTTTTATGGGATGATGAGAGCTGTGCTCAGTGCTCAAATAGATAGATATAGAAACTTTGTTAAGCACCTGCTTATCATATACAGTATATCAGGGGTTTTCAACAGGTGGTCCGGGGACCACCTGTGGTCCCTGAGAGAGTTCCAGGTGGTCCCCAGCTAAGTTGTTTAACCAGATGTAACTCTTGAGAGTGTAAAAATGAGTTACATTTCAGGGTTTCCCCCAGCGCTTTATTATCAGGGCGGCCGCCCTGAGTGAAGCCCGGCCCCGCCTTGGCTACGTCCCCCCCCCCCCCCCCCAAAAAAAAGTAAAAATGTGTCGTTCATACAATGTGCATGTTAATAAAGTTATCTGCACTAAGGCTTCAAACCGAAAGTGCGATTTGAAACCATGTCATTAGCAAATCTCAACGGCCGCGATCATTCAGTATTATTCAGTAGTATCAGTATCAACCGGAGCGAGTCTGATCCACTTCTGTGCTGCGCGCTGCCCAATCAGTGCGTATGCAGTGCTTCTGTGCACGCACACGGAGCACACGGAGTTGTTTAGCTCCCGAAGCAGTAGCTGGTGGCTGTCTGGTCAACGCATGCCGTCTGTGTCCCGCCCGACTCCCGCGGACCCCCGTCATGTCAGCCTAACCAAACGACATCCACGCTGAAATTATTGCGTTTCAACTGGTGTGCAGCTTCATATGCTTAACGTTAGCCTCCCTCTCCCTGTCTGTTGAATAATTAGCACATAGGCTAGCTTGTAGCTCGTGTGTGCTGCTTCTGAGTGTGTGTGTGTGTGTGTGTGTGTGTGTGTGTGTGTGTGTGTGTGTGTGTGTGTGTGTGTGTGTGTGTGTGTGTGTGTGTGTGTGTGTGTGTGTGTGTCTTGAAGCGTATTTTGCGAGTATTTTGAGGGTGACCAGATATCCCCGTTTCTGTGGGACAGTCACAGGGTGACCAGATGTCCTTCTTTGCGTGGGACAGTGTCTCATTTCAAAGACCCTGTCCCACATTGTGACTGACAGACTACAGTGGTCAATTGTCCTAAAAGTCCCCCTTCTGTTTTCTGTTGTAAGGTTTTCTCACTGTCTCTGTTAATGCTAGATGTGTTTTAAGCCTGTTGAAATAACAGGTGAAATACATACTAACATGAATAAATAACAAATTCATGGCTAGGGACTACTTATGGACAAATGATGCATGAGGCATTTTTAATGCCAACTGTAATGTGTTGCTACCCTGCAATTAAATGTCCCTCTCAAGTAATACCTCTGTCCCTCAAATGAACAGTTTTGGTCCACTTAAGTCTGATTGATCAATCTATTGTGAAAGAAAAATATCTACCAGTCTGCCTGTTCTGATAAGAAATGAAATATGGCCTAATAATGACATAACTGCAGTAAATGGCCATTGAATATGTGATGACCGCGAAAATGCAGTCATTCCCTTATTGACTATAAGGGAATTTATAGTCATTTTTACTGTGGCACTCTGAGTGTCAAGGACAAAATCATGGCACTTCATGTCAAAAAGGTTGCCTACCCCTGGCCTACGGTATTGTAATTACATCACATGCACGCGCACATGCACGGACGTGCACGAGCACAGACTCGAAGCCTCACCACCTTGACTAAACAATTTTCTGGGGGAAACACTGCATTTGGTTTCATTTTTACACTCTCAAGAGTTAAAATATTCATCATGTGAATTAGTCATAATCTACACAACTAGAAGATTAATGGTCATGGTCAGAAGCAAAGGAAATCTTTAGTTTGGGAAGTCTGTGGGGCTAAAATGTCCTCAAATGGTGGTCCGTGGCTCAAATGCTGAATAAATGGTGGTCCCTGGAGTCAAAAAGGTTGAAAACCCCTGCAGTATATGACTCAAACAGCTAATTCACATCCCTGGAGTAGAAAATGACAGATAACTAAAGCCCTGTAGAACAAGATCATCAATGACTAATCCACCTGAAAGGTGTGATGGTAATATTGACTCAACATGTTGCGATCCGCACCATTTCCAGAGCTTCATAGCTGGGCTTGTTCTCCTCCTCTGCTCCGTGGGCTTTTTGCACAGTGGAGGCTCGGTTCTCCCACTTGGCACAGTGGCGCTGCTTGCGCTGTGGCACCGGACTAGGGCAGGGGGTGAGGGTGGGAGTCGCAGATGGGACCAGGAGGGAAGGCTGTGGGCGGCTGGAGTCGGGGCTTGTGTTGGGCACATAGGGTCCATCAGTCTGGGTGCCACTGTGGACCCTGTGCAGCTGGGGCGGCTGCTTCAGATGGGAGGGGGTAGGGGGCTCTGGGCTACTGTCCTGGCATTCTTGTGGTGGGTAGGTGAAAGGTCCTTCCTCTGAACCTGGAAAACCAACAGGAAATCACAGACCAGCAATTTAGCTTTATTCATTTGGATCCCCATAATAGCAGCCACCGTAGTAGGTAACGCTTCCACAGCAACATACATAATAATATATACTGTATACACAACACAATAAAAAAGTCTTGGAAAAAAAAACAGTCAAGACATTAAGCTAATCATGATTTAGCTATTCCTATATATACTAAGGCTAAGCCTATCCAGAACTTTGTGCGCATGTGTGTTTGAAGCACGGGATATGATGATCGATTTGACATATGGCTTGAGTGCATGCGGCAAAAACTGTAGAAATAGCGTGCCAAACTTTGGCCGAAATAATAATAATTTAAGTGCCTGGATTACAAGAATCTACTTGCCCTTCCGGCAACCACACTAATAAGTGTTTTCTGTTTGTTTTTGGATTGCAAGTGTACATTACGTTTCGCCACTGAGACTACCATGTAGTTATAAAGCACATTCAAAGTCAGTGAAAAGTTTCTTTGTGGTAGCTTTCTTAGTAGTTTTCCTCTTGCGATCTGCTGTGATTTTTGTGTGTTTGTGCACATTGTGTAACATTGGTGACTGCATGCAATGGTATTGTGGCAGCACAAAGCCACAAAGCAGCACAAAGGGCTGAGTGCAAACACGCTGTCTTACTCTTTCTGAGTCACAAGATGGCACTGTTTTTTACTTAGAAAAACTCAATCCAATTTAGTGCTTATAACTACAAGTCAATAAAGGTGTGTCCCTGTTGTTACACATTGTATGCAAGCGTGTACATTCAATGGTGTGTATACATGTGGGTATGTGTGTTTTGGCTACTATCCTCCACCAACCTTCCGAGGTGCCCATGTTGACAGGTGTAGAGTTTGGGGTTGGGGTTGGACTGTCTGCGTGGCCCGTCCCTTTGCTGTTCTTCTTACATTCAAATGCAACCTGATCCTTGCACAGCTTGTGGCAGTTCATTCCGCAGTCTAAACAGGCCCAAGCAACGCAAACATGTTAGAGCAGGAACTAGTCATTGTAGTTTAGTTCCACCACAGTTGACACCCAAAGCTCCACACACGACATGACGTAAGCCTTCCTTTATTTAATGTTGTGCATTCTGCAAGTGCAATGCTCATTGACATATAAACTGTGTGTTGCTCTCTTTGAGTTAATAGACACTGCAAGAACAAGGAGGGGGGGAAAAGTGGTTTTGTGGTTCTGACTGCACCCTCTATGTTCGTTGTGGAGTGCTGCAGAGTACAGGTAACAGTCTTCAACAAGGAAAACCTCAAACTACAACATTGCTCCACTGTACCTGCTCTCATCAAAATAGCTGTGACTCTGGCAGTAGCGTTCCTAAAAATCTTAACACTAAAACCCTATTTTATACTTTCAAACATGTTCTGCAATAGTGAAAATACAGGATCTTTAATACGTATAAAACATTGTGAGCTGGTAGATCAAATTCACCTGCATTCTTTGTACAATTTGATTTGTCTATATTGACAAGTCAGTGCCAGAATTCATTTCACAATAGAAGCTAGAAAGTGTTAAAAGTGGTGGCTAGACTGCACAGGCTACTAACCAACTGTAGTAACTAATTGAAATATTCATTGTGCCAAATGTGTTTAAAACATGCCACAAAATACAAGTAAAATCATCCAAATCTCGTATGTCTCCATTAACAAACTAGACAGCAATGAGAACATCACCTTTGCACCTGTAGCCTTGTTTAATGACTCCCCATAACTGTGAAGGAAAAGAGGAAGAAAAACATGTATGACGATAACGCAGAACAATGTACAATAGATGGACAAGATGAGCTGGCATTCGAGATTTGAATGCCAGCTCATCATGTCTATGTATCTACATTACATTTCCATACATGATTTACAGCTTGAGAATGCACGGAAAACAAAGTGGGTTAGAAGTCATTGTCAATATAAATGAAAGCAAGAGCATCTCTGACTGCAGGGGTATAGGCTACAGAAACAGTTAATATACAGTATTATCAACAGGGTGTTCTAGTCGTGCCTCAAGCCTATAGCATGCCAGTTTGGTACGTCTGACAAGCAGTAGAGAGTAGGGGTGTGCTGAATCGCGATAATATCGTATACTTTCTCCTGCAACAGTATAGTATATTCCTCAGCAAATATCGAGAGGAAAAACATGTTGCTGAGCATCTACAACAGGAATAATTCCAGGAGGAAAAACAGGTGGCAGAATTAAAATGTTAAATCACTTCTATAGCTGCTTCATTCCCCAAAAACTGAAGATTAGTAATTAAAGATAAAGTTCTGATTTTTGCCTTTTAGTTTTTTATTCATTCATTTATTGTTTTTTGTTTTTCAGCTGCAGTTACAGTATCATGATATATCGTTGATGAATTTCATGCAATATACTGATATATCACAGATATCACAATATATTAAATAGCGTGATATATTCATTATCAAAGACCTAAGATGGCCACCTACATCGTATTGTGAGGTACCAATAGGGAGCCACTGGAGCAACTCAGACCGTTTAAGCCTTTCATTTTCGTATGGGTGCTGGAAAGGTGGTATCAGGCAATACCAATAATAGAGTAGATGTACGCACTACATTAATCTAGTGTAGTTTCGCTGAGTGCTCGGTAACAACCAGCTTCACACTTGCATAGTTACTATATATACAGATTTCCCCCTGGGAGCTGACCAGTGTAACCACAGTCTAAAGGTGTGATCACACCGGACAAGTTTAACATGGGCATGTGGCGTGAATAATTTCAGTGAAGTTATTTCAGTGACATCGCCATGTTGCACCGGATGAAAAACACCCCCCCCCCCCCCCACGCACACACACACACACACACACACACACACACACACAGCCCACACACACATTCTGTCTGACAGTTTTTGCTCCAGTTGAGCTCTTTTCATTGATTCATTGAATCATCGCCTTGCTCCAAACAATTGCATCACAAGTAGTATGGAAAGCATTTACAGGCTCATCTCTTTTACATTATCACTTTAGATGCTGTATATAAAAACTTACAAATCCGGAACAGTTGTCACAGAAGGTGGGCTTCATGTAAGTGTACTCTTGGAAGTTGTGGACGAAGCCCAGACCTAACTTGGAGCAGATGATGCTCACCCGCATGAAATAGGCTGTGATCTCGTTTCTACTGATGAGACCTTCCCTGTACAAACAGTACAAACACAGAAACTGTAAAAATAAAGGCTATTAATCTGACTCTGGGAGTGATCCTGTTGTATTTGAAATCCATTCTATGATCCATACTTACAATGCCACTCTATGCTCCATACTGTCAATTCACAGTATAATAATCATAGCTCTTTAACATGAGTTGAACTGTACTTTAACTCTGATATTAAATGCTCATATAAATGTTCACATAATTCAATCCCTGACTGCATTTCAGACGAGGCTTTCAAAGAGAGAAGGATTGACGATGCAGTGACAGGGCTGAGCCTGATGATTGATCACTGCGTGTTCTGCTCTATTTTTGTTTTGATGCCACTTTTGTTCTCAAAGAAAGCCTGGCTTATACTTTGTTGCGTGGCTGTGTCATTCCCACAGCGCACGCGATGTGGGCTGTTTTATTGCGTGTGAAATGTCATACAACAAAGCATAGCCCGGTACATGGCCTGTCGAATAGCAAACCAAACTTCCACGCACCTTTCTTTGTCCATGACGCAGGAAGAGAAAGGAAAGCTAGCAGCAATTTTCTCAAAGTCCTCTTGAGAAATGAATCCGTTTTCATCATGGTCATAGTTCTTGAACACAGACTGTGAATTATAAGAACAGGAGCAAATGCACCAGACTTTTACAATGGTTCAAATACATGAAGACATCACTTACAGTACATGTCATGAGCAACACTAAGCTATACATGGTACATACATGTACAACAATAACATGACACTCACATCCACCATTCTTTGCACGTGCTTGCTGATGGTTCTGGGGTCAGGTTTGGGGGCCACTCCAGATGCCCAGTCCACAACCACTGGAGGTCTAGATGGGGTGGCTGGCTGATAGAAAATAAAACAATCACTAAAGCAGTGTCAATGCAGTTGATAAAACGTGACAGCAGATAAGCTTCCAAGATTCTATTAGACTAGAGCCTTTTACAGGTGGCTACATTAATAATGCAGTCTGAACTTAAATGTAAAAGACCTGTGAGGAATTATCTTTCTATTAAAAAAAAACATATTTCAGTTTTGTAAACCGCAATGTGAGTATAAAATATACAATAACAACAATCACAACTCAGAGAAAAAAATATCATCAATAATGCTTAAAGGTATGTTACATCCACTCGTAAAGCTAGAATTAAAAAAATCTAAAAATCAGCTCTGTCACTCACAGGTGCTTTGGAGTTCTTGGGCTCCCTGGCATAAGACAGCTCATAGATCTCATCCTCAGTATAGTATAGATCCAACGAGAGCTGTGGAGAAGGGTACGGACAGTTTAACACTGTATGCAAAGCCTAGAGTACTTGCACTAGTGATTTGCAACGTGAAGAAACAACTGCAGAACAAAAATCAGAGTGGTCTCAATTGCCGCATTGCAGGTTGAAGCATGTGGGCTGATTTTGTTGCAAGGGATTCCACTTCACAAGCAACAAGTTGCAATGCAATTCTGATCACACAAGCACTGTGTTGCTCACAGTTAGTGTATACATGTACTGACCCCCTCCACTCTGTCTCAATGCATATACATATCTAAAACACACACTGTCTAGTCTAGTGATTCAGGTCAGTGTTTGTGTATCACATGGCACACAGTGATTGAAAAATAGAGTGAGCTAACAGGAGAAAGCAAGGGAGATCGTATAGATATTTCAAATTCCAGGTTTATGTGCTAAATAAGCCTAAATAAGACGAGGTGAGAAGTAACGCCTACTTTAGATCACAATAATCCTGGATACCGGTATATTCCTCACTCCCCAGGCCGATCAGAATTAAGTATTATGAGTGACCACTGAACACGGTATAAAAGGTTCAACATGCTACAGACAGCATGGAGCAGACCAGACAACACTGAACTTATCCTCCTGCATTTCAGGAGACAATTTAATGGAATGTACCAGTAGCTACAGCAAAAAAGCTATACCACCATCACAGTAATACAGCTACTGTATATGCAGTCTCTCACACTCACTCACACTCAACTGTCACCCACTCGCTCATCGAAGCACATCCTTGGCACACAGGTTTGCTTACTCATCATGCACACCTACACAGCTAAATCCATGTAAATTAGTCTGCTACCTTTTTCCCTCAACTCCAAATCAATCTACAACTTTTTCCCCTGAACAACAAATGCCTTTACCTGAAAATGCAACACATTGTTTTGTTGTGAACCTGTAGATCTGCTATTTCTGCCATATTTCTCCCCCAGAATAGCAATGCTAGAGTTCATGTTGTTCTGGCGCTGCGAGGACCCTTGGCATGATGTCAATTAATTGATGATGTCAAGTTATTTGGAGCACATACTATTCCCTCTAACAAATTATGCACTGTCCCCCCTTTTGGCTGGGTGAAAGTGATATTCCAGCCCGTCTGTTTGTTGCCATAATGTCAGTAGTAGTTCATTGTTCCGAAAATACTAACCCTATCTTTAAACGTAACCCTAAGCATAACTCAGAGCATGGGAGCAGAGCATGTTCGGAACAATGAACCTTCTGAACTAAGGGTAGTCTCCGCCGTTTACATTATGTATCTATGTTAGACACAGCCACCATCAGCTGATGGATACTGTATCTTGACTTGCACGTCATTATATACAAGTACTGCTGTTTGGGGAAAAAAGCTACTAATCTATTTGCAGCATGGCTCACCAACTCGGACGGTCAAACTTGTAAACTTGTGAACTTGTGAGGCCAGTGGCTGCTTGGCGTGCCGTGCACTCGTGCCTCAATGTTTCAAAAAATCATTAAGTCCCAGAGGCGGGTTAGAGGCAATTTTGGAATCAGGGCGACAACAAAACATAGTCCTATGCTCCAAATCTCACTTAATGGGGAAATCAACATTTTACTATGTCATTAATATACCTTTAGAGATATTGTGTGGAAATAATAAAAGCGTCCCTGCCATTCTGTGTTTCCTAGAAATAGAGGTCTGAAAAAAATTAACACAATTAACAGTGAAACAAAACAACTTGATGAAATCATCAAGTTGTGTTTCACCATGATGATGATTTTTCTTTTAGGATTTTTTTTATTTCTGTACAAATGTTCCAGAAAAAAATGGGTGGAATTCCCATGGGTGGATTTGCTCAGCAGCAGATTTGAACTCAAAGCCCAAGATGTTTGTGTGTGTTTCTGGTAAAAATCTGCCACACTGAAGCCAATTGAGCGAGGTTATGATGAGATACTTCCTCAGTAGAGGATATGGGAACGAAGCAAAGGGAACTAGTCATACAATCTATACCGAGTGCACAGTATAGTTCCATATGAAACCGTGGAGGTGGTTGTACTCAGTGTTGGGACATGTGCGCTACGTAACGTTAATATATTACATAATATATTACCAAAATGCAGTAACTTGTAATATAAATATATTATAAAAATCGAATATATATATATTATATTATATATAATATATATATACTTATATATTATACTTTTCTTTCTGCATTACTGCACTACTTTCAATATTACTTTGTCAATCTATCTCATTGCAAGTGTTCTTGTGAAATTATCTTGACAACTGCAGAAGTTAAATAATTACTTATTTTCTATAATTTGTCATCAAATTATTTACTGGCTTCCATGAATTCAAGGAATACATTTAACTCCTGTTTTTTCAAGTTGATTTCAAATGGATTTGGCCAGATAGCCAAGTGCTCTTGATTTATTGTAGGTATACCACTGGCCTATGCAATATTTTCTTAATAGTGATACTAAATATTTAATTATAAATTTGTAAAATAAAGAGGAATATGTAATAGTAATATTATTACACTTGCTCAGACAGTAATATTGTAATATAATATATTGCTTTAAAATGAAGGTAATAATTAATAAGTAATATATTAACAAGGTAATATTCCCAACACTGGTTGTACTCAGCTTACCGTCAGTAGATGCACCAGGTCCTTGTGTGCGTCCAGCCGAGGAGGGATCTGCTGCAGTTGGATCAGGTCACTGATGTGGTTGTAGAGCGCTTGCAGCTTCTGGACGTTCACCTTGTTCTCGTCCGCATAGTCGGACATGGCCTCGTTGACCGAGATCAAGTCTTTGAGGTGGACGCCCAGGATGGGGATCTTGAATCCTGCACACCTGCTGTAAGCCTGTCTGTAGTTGTCATAGTTCCTACAGGATGACAGCAGGTCTGTCATCTCATTCAGCACCTGGGGGGGGGGGGGGGGGGGGGTGCATTTATAGAGCTCTTTTATGCCAAGCGCTATAAATTCCATTCACACACACAGTCATACGCCGATGGCAGCGGAAACCATGCAAGGCTCAGCCAGCACATCGGGAGCAATTTGCGGTTCGGTGTCTTGCCCTGAGTGCATGTAATCTATTATTACAGTTGGAAGTATTCCACACCCACATTTGTCCCCATGAAGCACACAACTTTGCTCGCCACTTCTAATGTAGTACATCGTATTGGTATGTAATACATCATGATTGGTATATTATGTATTAATATGTTATACATGATATTAGGATTGTATGTGTTCGATACCTTGGACACCTCAATGGGGACATGTGAGCTGGTGTCCTTCAGTCTGGAGATGGAACTGTGGCACAGGCCTCCCACCACCGCCATTAGTGTGTTAAAGTTGTGCATAAGATGCAGACTCTGGTGAAAACCCACAAACACGACATGAACATTATGAAGAGATATGAGGAGCAGGTTTCAATCCACTGCCACATCGCACTCATCCTTTCTCTCCCACACGCACACACGCCAGGGGCGGATCTAGGCATAGGCATGGGGGGGGGGGGGGGGGGGGGGGGGGGGGGCAAATGCCCCCTTTATGCATGCTGCGTGTCTGTTGCAACTTCAACAACAACTGCCACCCCCATACCATTTTCTCTTGCCCCCCCCCCCCCCCAATTGGGGAATGTTACATCCGCCCCTGACGCACGCATACACACACACACACACACACACACACACACACACACACACACACACACACACACACACACACACACACACACACACACACACACACTTAAACTCTCTCCAGGTACTGTGGCGGTAGTTACATAATTTACGTAAGTTTTAGTTGCATAAGCCACTCAGTGGCTGCTATCTGCTCATGTCGCTGCGCTCCAGCTCATTGTTTTATGCAAGTGTTTTTTTTTTCTCTCCCCTTCAGTCCTGTTCTCTCTCTTCATTTCCTTGGCAGTGGGGTTTGATGTTCATGCATGGGCTGTAAACGGAAGCAGTGTAACCTATTTTTACTCAAGTATATTTACTCAAGGACCCGCCTGGACAATTCGGAGGCACCTCAACTTCACTTGAGTGTTTTCTTTTTGCGATACTTCATCTACTTTTACTTTACTTTACTTTTTTCCACTTTAACTACTTGACAGCTTTAGATACTACTGGTTGCTAGATTTTGATGTTTAGCAACACACATTGCCAGAGTGCCAAAGAAAAAGGTGTTTAAGCTTGCTGGAGACCACCTGGTTCACCTTCAAGGACCTCCAGAGGGTCCCTGAGCCCATTTTGAGAACCACTGCTCTGGAACCAGCCAGGAGTGGGCCCCTAAATGTAGTGTATCATAGTATTGCATGACAGCTCATTTTCCCTCTAGTCCACACCACATACAGGTATATACTGTATATAAAAAGCTGCTCTACAAGCTTTACAATGTGTTGCGCCGTAGATGTGCTATATTCCATTAATGTTTACCCAAGGAGAGGGACGCTAAGTGGTTATCTGGTTAATATTCCAAGCAGACATTTGTCTATTAGTGAATGTCTTTGATGGACTAAAAGCCAGCCGCTGAGCTCTTGAGAACCATTAACAGCCCTCTGTGAATATGCATTATAAAACCTCAATTTACTACACCACACTGAAGATTCTGAGTGGGATCACGCGGTCTATAGGGAACAATACCGCATAGAGTGGTAAAAAGAAAAAAGAAGAAAAATACATGTATGTACGGTACTAGATGACCAGGTAATGGATGAACCCAAAATCAAACCTGCTTTTATTGCTTACAAAAAAAAAAAAAAAAAAAAAAAACATTTCACCACCCCAATATGTTTGACGATCCAAAAGACCTCTAATGCCCAGCTTTTTTGTTTTTAATTTCAAATTGTTTCCAACCACTTTTAGCAGTAAAGCTTCTAGGTTTTAGCTTGGGTTACAGCCTGAATTGCTGCGCTCCATTTATCTGTTTTGTCACTGCCGCTACTCAGTCTGGAGAGGGTCCTATCGTAGGAGGGACATGTAAATGAGAGCAATCGGCACGTTGCTTATGATTGGAGAACTACTGAATGAAATTAGCTGTTTACTTTTTAACGTAGGTTTAAAGGTAGAGGCAACTTAAGTGATTTGAAATTCATTGTGTAGTACCAGCCTGGTGCACTAGGGGCCCCCAAAAGTAGCTACACTATGTGAACCTGCTGCTCTCTCCTGATTGGAGGAGAATTGTGGTGACCTGGGGAACTTTTATTAGCTCCTCTGCTAACGTGGGGGAGGGGGAAACTCCATATGTGGTTTCCACACCTTATAATAGAGCATTTTAACAGAAAAAAAATATTTTTTGGGTGATATCTGACAAAAGTGAAATCACTTCCCCTACCTTTAAAGGTAATAGAGGCAACTTTAGTGTGTACAAATACTGTGTTTGTAAACAGATTTGTTTACAAACACAGATTTTAAAAACAGAATCTAACTCCACTTTAGCTCCACTCAATTGGCTCATTATGAAACTGCTGGAGACTGCTGTGCTGTGATAGGCTAAAACGCTGCCTCACCCCACGCAACCCCCTCCTCCCCTCTCATATTAGCACCGCCATCCCTGAGCCTGACGAATGTTTTGTTTTCATGATTTGTTGACAACAACAAAGGACCGTCTGCAGGACAAAGCAAGTGTCTGTCTGCAGAGAAACTGCTGCAGCATCAAAGCAGAAGCAACATAGAGGGGAAAATGGGGAAAAAATATAGCTTTAGTGAGTAAAGCAACAAAAAAAGGTGCACCGATCCTCCTTCATTTTTTCGAAGATGGGTTCTCTGTTTGCAGACAGGGTGGCGCTGACCGATGATATCTTAAAAATTCTCGTCTCTCGTTTGAGCCTGACTTGTGAACCTACAGGCGACGGAGACACACATGGCGGAGACACACATGGCAGCGTTCATTTAACCATGGCTGTAAAAACAGAGTGGTCTGTCACATGATTAAACCATACCTGTGCCACGTGAATAAACTTGGTGAAGACCTCAGCTCTGAGCTGAGCCGTGGGCCGGCTGAGCACCATCAGCTGGACCCACTGGGACACCCCGTTGCACAGGGCGATGGAGCGCTCCATGGTGGGAATGTCCTTCATGCAGCAGCTGCGTATGTAGTTCTGATAGTCTACAAACTAACCACGCCAACAGACAAGAAATCAATAGCAGCACTGGAAACTGGTGGAAAGCACTTTTTGCTCAAGGGGAAATATCTCATTTCTTAGAGCATGCAAACATTTTTTTTAAGTGATATATTTTTTTTTAACTTATGTGCTATGAAATACTTGCAGTTATAGTAGTAGCAAGTTCATTAATTGATTGCCATTAGTCGGAAATTAGTCCCATGGTGGGATTTGGTTAAAGGTAGGGGAAGTGATTTCACTTTTGTCAGATATCACCCAAAAAATATTTTTTTCTGTTAAAATGCTCTATTATAAGGTGTGGAAACCACATATCGAGTTTCCCCCTCCCCCACGTTAGCAGAGGAGCTAATAAAAGTTCCCCAGGTCACCACAATTCTCCTCCAATCAGGATAGAGCAGCAGGTTCACATAGTGTAGCTACTTTTGGGGGCCCCTAGTGCACCAGGCTGGTACTACACCATGAATTTCAAATCACTTCCCCTACCTTTAAATATTAGGTGCTAGTTCCCTTTATTTTGTGTTGGGCACTGGGGCCATGCATTAATAGTTAATTCACAAAAAGTAATTTGTGTTGCTGACCTATTATATCAGATGGAACTACGCTTTTTGTGGCCATATCACTACGCCCAAAAAGTAGTTCCATGTGATAGAAGGGTTAAAGTTGAACAAACGCTCTAATATTTTATAAACAGGTAATAATAATAATAATAATAAATAATAATAATCTTTATTTGTATAGCACCTTTCATGACATAAAATGCAGCTCAAAGTGCTTTACATTGCAATAGAGAAGAAGACAAAAAATAGTGGGAATGAATTAAAGAGATCATTAAAATACATCAAAGAAGCAGTACAATGAGGACCTGAAATAAGGCATAAAATATAAAATCATAAAATATAAAATCACAGAGAATCAGTTAAAAGCAAGTGCATAGAAGTACGTCTTGAGCTGTGCTTTAAAAATGTCTACAGAGGCTGCCTGTCGAATGTATAATGGGAGTTTGTTCCACGCCGTCGGTCCATAGAAGCAAAAGGCTGCTTCACCGTGTTTTTTAGTTGCCATTTTGGGCACCGCAAGCAGGCCAGCAGTGGAAGACCTGAGGGGACGGCCTGGGACATACTCAGGCAGGCAGTCATGTAGGTAGGAAGGTGCAAGACCATTAAGCGCTTTATAGACAAGTAAAATAATTTTAAAATCAATTCTAAACACAACCGGTAGCCAATGTAGTGAGGCTAGGACAGGAGTAATATGTTCTCTCATCTTAGTTTTAGTTAAAACTCTGGCTGCCGCGTTTTGGTAAAGCAGATTATGTTAGTTCTGTGGATTCATTTAGTTTTAATCAGGGGTGTTGATTTTTAACGCGTTAACGGCGTTGATTAAATTTCTACGTTATTTGCGTCAAAATATTTAACGCAATTAACGCACATGCACACGCGTGCGCACGCGCGCGCACGCTCGTGCGTGCGCATGCTCTGTCTCGGATGTGATTCCACTCGCTGGCGACTCTATTAAAGGGGGACAACAAATAGGGACAAAGTTGCGGAATGCATTGGAGTCTATGGGCTCGAGCGAGTATATCAGGGCTACTAAACTGGTGGCCTGACATCTCCGTTCACTTCCATGGAATGGTCTAATGGCGGCTGCTCTTCATTTCCACTGAGCATGAGTACAGCTAACTGAATAGCAGCGCACGCTCTGTTCTGTGACCCCTCAATGTCGCTAGTCTGTCACTAGTCTCTATGGTCCCTTCCCACCGGGGAATCAGAGGAGCCACTTCCTGCTGCACGTGAAGTCAGATGTAAACAAACCAAACACGCAGCTCTTTCGGATCACTCCCAACTATTGTGGTGTGAATGAATGAATGAATGAATGAATGAATGATGTGTTTGTTTAGCCGCGTCGCCATCGAAACTGAGAAGAAAAGTTGATTCAGAAAATCGCCAGTTTAATAACGAGTGGACCGAAAAATAATGGCTAAATTGAAACTCCATAGGGAGCGCAGGCAGACGTATTTGCTCTGTAACCAAGTCAATGCTGTCGCAAAATAATCCGATGGTAAAAGACGCCACTGTTGCATGGATTATTGTCAAGAAAAAAAAAAAAACACCAAGAGATGATGAAGAGTCGAGTGCATGCTGGCTGCAGGAGGTAGAGCCTATTTCTTTCCCTGTTTACCTCCCTGTTCCCTGTTTACCTTTGCATTACTGAATATTTGTACTTGTCTGTCTTGATGAAATGAACCCTATTGTAGTGGGCCCTATTGTATGGCCACTGGCCAGTCAAAGATGTGCCATCACTGTCATTAGTTGCCTGTGTGTAGGCTAGTCCTGTCCCCTGTTGCAAGCCTTTTGAAAATTAAAGAGAGAGCACAATAAGTGTGCCTTAGATGTTGTGATTTGCTGCTGTTGTGCAGATATGAACAACTTTTTCATAAGCTGCACTATAAACGTGTATTTTGATTTGGTTCAAATATGATGCATGTTAGAAAGACCAGATGCACATTGCACTTTTCTTATAAATGGAGCATTTTAAAAGTGAAATACTTTAAAAAATGTGTCTGTGTGTGTACACATGTCATGGTGGAGAGTAGTCTCTGTGGCAGTCTGGCCCCCGGGCCCCTTGGGTTTTTGGCAATGCGGACTCCTGAACAATTTAGTTGAATAGCCCTGCTGTCTTTCCATTTCCGCAACAATACACAGGAAAACATGGCATATTGTCCGAAATAGTCCGAATGGTGATTAATCATGATTAAATTAATTTTGAAGGTGTGATTAATTTGATTAAAAATTTTAATCATTCAACACCCCTAGTTTTAATGCGTGCCCCCCCCCCCCCCCCCCAATTAAAAAAGTGAATTATCCCTTTAAATAAATAAAATATAATTTTAACCAATCTATATATGGTATCATATACTATGCATATACGTGGGGAAACACAAAAGGCTACCCGTGCACAGTTGTAGGCTAGGCAGCCGGCTGCAATGCCAGCCCATACTCACAGATATTCTGCAGAAGGATTTGAACTCCAGGTACGTGAGATGTTCCGCTAGCTCGATAGGCTCCAGGTGATCAAACAGGAGAGAGACCTTCCTCTTTTTAATATTGTTAGCCTTGATCTTCTGGCTGGCCTTCCACGACCAGTCCCGTTCATTTCTACAACACACAATGTAGAAAATGTATTGGGGAGAAGTACGGCAGTAAAGACATTTTTGCAGGGTTTAGAACAGTGGAATCATGAGTAGTTTTAGGGTTTTCTTGTCATGAAAAGTGTCTTCCTAACCCATTCTTAACCTGGAACAGTACACGTCTTAACCCATTCTTAATCTTAATCTTAACCTGAAACACCTCTACATCACTAGACCACACCATGCCTTAAGTGCCATGATTTTGTACATTTTCTAGTTTTGTATGAGTTGATATCAATCTAGTTAATATCAACCTAATAGGTGTGGTTAGAATATTGAAATATGTTGCCCACCTGAGGCCCATGGGTTAAATCAACCTTACATAATGCACTGGTGGGAGTGTCCACATAAAAAAAAAAAATTAAAACCGTATTGAAGAAAATCATAGTACCTGATGATCATGTTTTAGGATGGGGGGAAACATCTCAGCACTTCCCTTTTCAGTAAAAATACAGTATTGACAATATGTTTTAACATTTGAAACTTGAGAGCTGTGCATTCCATCACGCTCACATGAATATAGACTCAGTCACAGTTCATCTAATCAATTAGTGGGCAGAACGAGACAATAGTCACCATATGGTCCAATAATAAAAGTAAATAAAGTGCTATACTTATTATGCGTCACTGAAAGCCACAAGTGAAACAGTATGGTTGGCTAAAAAAATAAACAGATTTAGATAAGCCGGTGTAGTTACTGTATTATAGACCATCAGATATAGATATGGATCAACTGCAGATGTACAGAACCTACTTCCATTCTATCCTGTTGTCTACATATGAATGTAATCAAATGTACACTTTGGGCTCATTTTGTTGGTTACATTTGTGCAGTTACATTTAAACAATTGAATGACAGGGGATTCAGAACTTACATCCACTTGGTCTCTAAGAGAGGAGACAGATGCTCCTGTCCCTGATCCCTGATCAGTTCCCTGAACTGTTCCAGATGGTCCGACAGAGTGTGGTGCAGCCTGAACATTATCCAAAACTCCTGGATCCAATACCTGGATGGATGCAACAACACATTTCATAATACATGACATAGCCGTCATCATTTGGATACCATGGATTCTACCAAATCATAAAAAGATAAATATAAAAACGCATGTAAAAATGCATGTGTTATGTTTGTAACACACACACGCACATGCACGTGCACGTGCACACGCACACACACACACACGCACACACACTAACCTGATAAGGTGACATATCCTTTGGCACTCAGCAGGTTGCTCCTTGTCCACTGCCGTGTGAAATGTAAGCACTCATTAAGGAAGAGTTGATTGAAGATGATCAGCAAATTGTGGCCTTATGGTCAGTATAATTAAAGCGGTATGTACTGTTGGAAACAATTTCGTATCCTCGAAAAACATTGATTTAGGTTTTGGCACACCGTAGATAATACACAGCGAAAATAATACCACATCAAGCTACGGCATTCAGGTGCACACACACACAACTCAGCGACAGAAACTAAACAGACTAAAGAAAATGAAAAAACAAACAGCCAAAGTGAAAATGACCTTTGGTCGTTGTGGGAGAAGGAGGAAACTGTGATGAGAGTCATTGAAATGAATCATTCCACACAGTCAACTGCAATCCTTGCACCTTCTACTGTGGAACATTATGCACAGTACAGCAAAGTATTGGTGAAAATAAAATATGCATACCTGTACGGTAGTGTGTGTGTGTGTGTGTGTGTGTGTGCGCGCGCGCGCTAGTGTGTGTGTGTGGGGGGGGCACCTATTCCCTTACTGTAGCCTTGATTATTTATTCTGTGCGTCGTCAAGCCGTGACAGGTATTTACTACCTACTGTACTTCTGTGCCCTTGCTCACAATAACAAATTGTTATTCATAGAAAAACTCTCTCTTTATTATGTGAAACCACGTTGTTGTTGTTTTTTAATGGCGTGACATCAATTAGCGGGAATCGGCCTCAGTGAGTGATGCACGCAAAAAGGCTAATTTGCGTCATGGGAACAGAAGAGCAGCCCACGCAGTCCCCCAAAGCCAGGCTGGCTGCAAAACATGCCTCCTGTTTGTCTACTGCTTGATCCTAACGCACATTATTGTTGACCATATTTGATGGATCCTTTTGGGCATTAATTCTGCTCAGAATGAGAGGAGGAGGGCGGGGTGACAGTTAAAAATAGAAAAGCGGTGCCCCCGATGTTTCGCAGTGTGACGTTGTGGGCTTTCTTTAGCCGGGTCTGTTTTAGCAACCAAGAGCGGCCCTGCGTCTATATGCGGCCGCTGAAGTGGACTTGTAACGGTAATTAACACCTGAAAAAAGAAAAACAAAACAAAGAACAAGGCTTCTCGTGACGACACCGCTCCCTTGAATGAAAACCTACAGTGTAGATGACAGGAACCTGTATAAAAATAAAGCTATATGACGTGGAATGCGCAGTGCGCACAATCAATACACAGACAAAAAAATGGGAAATATACAGTATGCTGCATTGTTATCTATAAATAACTAGGCGTAAAAGAAGTATCTTGTGAAATGCTGGACCGATCAGTGCTTTTGTATTGAATGTAGAAAGATATAGAGTTGTGAGTTTGTCCAGGAGTTCACTGGAGGTCATATGGAGACGGTGCATGGCCAGGATGATGTTCATCAGGTGGCTGCTCCCACAAACACACCCATCATTATCTGGAAGAAAGAAAATGCACATTCAATGTACGATAATGCTATCCGAGCATGATATAGAATGATCATGACATTTGAGTTTATCTGTTATCAGTTCAGCGTATACGATTTCCTTAGAACACAATGCAGAGTGGGGAACTGTAGTTATTAAACACACACACACACACACACACACACACACACACACACACACACACACACACACACACACACACACACACACACACACACACACACACAGACTTCCATAACCGTCAGTGGCTTTCAAAGTACACCAAGATGCAAGAGAAAAAAGCAGTGCTGCATGATTCTTTCTCAATTGTGAATCTCGATTTTCCAATTTCCTCCACTTAGATCAGAATTGTCACACGACTCTGAACAGTACTACTAAATGTAGCACCTGGAACCAACTAGCAGTATTGTGGTTTTAAACTGACAACATCAAAGTGTGTGACTTAAACCTCTCTTAGCCTCTCATAGCAAAACCAAAACTAGAACTGCACTCAGTAGAGTACCAACTTGCACACAAGTAGGCCATTGCCTACGACTGGAAAGCAAGTACCCCGACCTCATAGAGATCTCTTAATTACGTCACCGCTACACCTAAAACAGCTAATCGGAGTACTTCGAAGGGCGATCGCTTTACTTTGCTTGCTCGCTCTGCTTGAGCAACTGATGAATTGGACAGGCAACTAGTGCGGCATGCAAAAGATTAGAAATGAGATGACATAGGTGTCTGAATCAGGTGCAATTAATTGTGTCCTCAGTCCGACATCACATCACCAGTAGAAAGACTTCATCTCAGTATATTTCTCTGGTAGACAAGCAGACAGTGGAACAAACAACAAGTACAGACAACAAACCCAGGCGATAAAAACATGTGTATTGTAAATACACTTGGAAAACAGTGATAAAGGTGAGGAACGACCAACCAAAAGATTGGCTGGGAGAAAACAGGACACAAAGGACACAAATAAACAGAAATCACAGGCAGGAGGGTCAAGGCAGGATTGTTTGTATTCTCCGAGTCTTATCCTAATTTTGTTTAAAACTTAATAAAAAAAGTAAATGAAAAATGTGGGAACACATGCATACACATTCCATATTTGCATCGATCAAAACTTCACTTTCTTCCTGAATAGTAGACCGGTGCCCGACGGGGGTATTTCTGTTTACTTTGTCATTCATAAAGCAACATAATCAGGCTCCAGCCAATGCAGCCATGTCATGGATACTTCAGAATGATGCGCACATACTGTACCGTAACCCACCTACTGTACTTACCTACACTATAATTAATGTAGTAATATAAATAGCACACACTGTTTCTGAAGGCATACGTGCATTTCCGGTGGTTGTGTGACTGCTCTGTGGTCTACGCTTTGCTCGTTTCTCACTTCCTGTCTTTGTGACCAGACCACCTTCCCTGTCTCGCTTCTGTGTCTCTGCAGCACTGCAAACACGGAATCCCAGGAGGCTTTTGCATCGACTGCTTCTTTCTGTAACTCCTGACTGTAGACATGCACTCAATAATGTTATGTACCCTGTTAGTAAGAAATTACAAACTTTTTTTATACTCATAGGACATAGGGATGCCAGTCAGACCAAGTTTTATCTTGCCAACCAGTCATTACACACAGGTTTGATTTGATTTATCATTTCCCTCACCAGACCACTGATATTCTACTCAACTCACGCTTTGAAATCTGATACAATGCCCAGCCTAGACATATCGGTCTGTCAATATAACGAGGAAATTAGAGTTTTTCTCTCTTGAAAAATGTGACGTCACACAGATGTAAAACTCATTGGAGAACGAAATTCAAAGGTAGACAGTTCAAGCAAACACTGTACTGGCGTAGTAGCATAATAATAATACTAAATTCCCGAAAATCTATTGGCATTCTCCTTTAAGGCCCAGACAGCTGACATTATCTTGTTGCCAACCGGGACAATAGGTTTCCATGCACCCACTTTTAAGCCATATCGCCTTGGAAATATCTCCGATGCCATGGTTACGTGCTCCTTTCTAATCTTTGTTATCTATATGCAGCGAGCCACTCCAGCAGCCACCTAATCCTGCCCCCATATCCTGCATGGGGCGTGTTTCTGTTTGCACCACCCTACAATCTCTAACTAACAAACCACAGTCGATTTAAGGGAAATGTGACCTGACCAGTTCTGGGAACAATGCATACCAACATGAGCCAATGGATAACTTAATTAGAGAAAAGGGGAGTGGAAATAAAATCACTATAATGAGGGTATTGATAATGATGGCGTTCCTGTAGCCTCTCTTAAACACCTCCTTTTCTGGGCATTTAGAATTAGCTATGTCCTAAAGTACCGGTATTAGCTTATTTACTTTGTTATCATTGCTGAAATAACTGTCGTGATAGTGGGAGTTGTGGGAGTCTACGGGTTAATCCTTAAAGATGGCGTGCAATGGTGTTTGGGGGAATTTTATTTAGAAGCTTCAGTTTAAAACAGAAGGCTCTGCTTCTGAAGCAATCAGAGCGTCACATGCCTTCAGGCTTTGGGTCGTATAGCTCTGTTATACAATACTGGAGTTTTTGCTTACAAAAAGATTACAAGTCAGATATAGGGCAGCACCTGTTCTACGTGGCTTCTAATCTATAATGTTTCCAGATTCATATTTTTGCGAAGTGATTGCATTTAAAATGAGAAATACCCTGTTGGGATATTGAATGAGATTAAAACGTGAGTAGTTCTTTAGTCAACATCAGCTGAGTTTGGAGGAATGCACAGCAATGAAAATGAAACATAACCAGTGAATTAACTCTTCATTTTAATTCATGTGGGACAACATCACGTGTCATCATCACGTATCATGTTTTATTTACGTGGCACTTTTTATATAAAAATACAATGGATATGGTTTCAATGTGTGAACACTAGATTTCACTTTGTACACTATTTTCACCAGTATATTCAAATTCTGTGCTCTCATTCTAACACAGTGTTATGTGATGGATGGTGCTTGGTGTCAAAAATACCAGTAGATTATGGAACTCGTGTAATAATTCTGTTTTCCTCTCACTGTAACTACATTCCTTTACTAAACGAACGCTAGTCTTCAAAGCCTTACTTCAAAATCTTCTCTAAAGAACAGCCAGATATAAATCGACCAATTTAGAGTCTTTCTGCAAATATGTGACAGGAAGCAGTGATTCTCCATCAGGTAAACAATTGCTCCATCCTTTTTTTCACAACTTTCCAACCACTAACGCCACTGGGTTAATTGCTAAAGGAAATCCCCTTTGGAACGGACGGTCTTACTCACTGGAAAGTTAGGAAAGCTGCCAGCAGCTACAGTGGGAAAGGAGGGACGCCGTATGATGACAAACACTGCTGAGAGCGTGCTACAGCAGCCAGGCCTTTGCCACGGGTGTTATCTTAAGCTCTCATCAGCGGCACTAACCGGCGGGCTGCTTTTCCTTGTTTTGACAGGAGGCTATCATAATGGATGGTACCTTTGTATTCAAAAAGAAGTCCAAATCAGATTCTGGACATGGCATGCATGAATGCTGGTCTCTCTACGTAATCCTCCACCACTCTGCCTTTATTGTCATTTCTATGAAATAAAAAGGCTTTTCTGTGGCACAGAAAGCAACATTTCATAATGCAGATAAACAAAATTGCTGAGTTATTGCTGTATGAATGAACATGCATACACAGCTTTCAGGTTTTCCCCCACTGTATTTCACTATGTTTTTGAGGGTAAACTTTTAGGGCCGACCCTAAGACTGTAAAATAGGCTTAAAACAGGCTTAAAGAAAACCATCATTTTGGGACCCTGTGTAGGTTGATCATGATGATGTCAACAGCTATTGATCCATGCCTTCATAGTGCTCTGCGTTTCAAAGAGCCGTCTGCTGCATCTAAAGACCACTGTGTGGAGAGGATGACCTTTAGGGCTCATAGTGGCCATCAGGTAATCCTTCAAATAGCTCTTACGTGGACGCTCACATTTACCTCAGGGGTTCGTCTGTGATGTGAGGCAGGAGGACCAGAGCAATGCTCCGCCGTATTCAGCAATAGATGTCAACAGACCCATTCTGTTGACCACCTAATAGTACAGCATAGTATTTCAGTAAACAAGGCTCCCGCATAAAAAAAAGATCTTGCATCTCAGTGGGATTTCAATTGCATAAATGAACGGTTAATAATAATCTATAATAATGATCTATATTCACACTCATTAAAACCTGGGAGCTACAACCTACACTACTCCTAGACTGAGTAGCTCCACTACAGCAGCTTTGGAATCAGTCCCAAGTCCCCAAATCCCCACACAGATTTTCCTTTCTGCCAGTCCGGGGAATCTAACCCGGGATCAACAACAAACACAGTCCTTGAACCTTTCGGCTGCCCTACGCATTGAAAGGGTTTGACATACATACAGTATTCGAATGGTTTCTAAATTTGAAATGAGCAGCAAGCTGTCACCTCCCCATTCTAGCACATGACAGATAAATGTAATTACGAGATGACATTCACTGTTCACTCCATTGTACCACAGCACCAATGCTTCATTTGTGTATCCAGGCAACAGTATTTGAAAGCTTGTCTCTTCAAATATACTGTATAATCACCATAACTCTTGAGCTCACTGCAGCACATTATTTGTCACTCAAGTTAATACAAGCAATCCATCAAAAATGTCTTAAATTTAAATATAATCTACAATTGTAAAAAGAAAATTCCCTAATTATGAGTATTTTTGTTTGCGTTTTACTTTCTCATAAAATAATCTGAGCATTAAACTCCTCAGTGTTAATTTATCATTTTTGTAAGAAAACATCTTCAATAGGCCCTTAAGCCTTTTTCACACAAAAGGACACCTTGCAACTCCTTAGGTCCAGGTGGACGCGTTAAGAGTTAAAACGAAAATCAACGCAAGACAACATGTGTCAACGTGCACAAGACATATCACACCGTCCTTATGACCGTTCGGTCCCAAGGAATTACAAGATGACCCTTTGGTATGAAGAGGGCTTTACAGGTCAATTTGGTTCAATTTCAGTTAAATTTCAGTTAGGTTTCAGTTAAATTAAAGTATTTCAGTCGGTAGAAACTTGCAGTAGCCTACCAATTTTATACTTTCTGCATGAAATTGGTGCTTAAATGGTCATTCCCGGCTTATGTAGAGGCCTGTCTAAACGTGTCTTCTTTAGTTTGCTGTCTGTACTCTAAAGTCAATAATACCATGAGAAAATGGCCTGAAATGAAAGTAAAACATTTTAGCATTACTTCTCAGGTAAAAAAAAATGTATGTTCACTGAAACTGAGCAAGCCGAAAGAAAAATAAAAAAAACTTTTATCACACAAATAAGGTGTCACTTGCCAAAGCTAACATTGTGTCACTGTACTAAACATGATAAAAGCGTATTGAGAGCCCAGCAGCTCCACTTTCATTCAACAACAAATCAACATGGGAGCTTCTCTAAGAGAAATGGAGCTTCTCTAAGAGAAATCTAAAGTAAAAAGTGCAGTGCTGTAGCTATTCCATGGACTACATTGTAAATGAGGACTGCTGACAGTTAACCCCTATGTACTTAATAGACTGGTCCACTCCTTATTTTCCCACTACAACGGTCTTTGGCTAGAATAGCCAAACTACAAGTAAAGTTTACAAGCTTGTAGGGTGCTAGGAGTTAAGTTGTAACAGAAGAGAACTACCAATAGTCTACACTTAAATTGTGTGCCCAACACCGAACACTTGCCTATATTGTCGGCAGTGACTTACCGAAGCTCTGCAAACAAGACTGGATGAGCTCCTCCCAGGTCGCGCCTTTGGTAAAGTGACCCAAGGACATCATGACCTTGCCGTGCTGGGTCATCTGGCCCGGGGTGGGCCTGGGAACCCTCTGAGGACCGCCCGGAGTGGGCCTGGGAACCCTCGGAGGACGCTCAGGAGGAGAGGCTCTTGGCCTGGAGCTGCATCCCGCTGTCACACGCCTGTGGGGGGGATTATAGAGGGATTCTTGTGAGAACTGCAGACATAGTTAAGTGCAGGGGGGGCTTGCTCCAAGAAATAGTGTGTGTGTGTGTGTGTGTGTGTGTGTGTGTGTGTGTGTGTGTGTGTGTGTGTGTGTGTGTGTGTGTGTGTGTGTGTGTGTGTGTGTGTGTGTGTGTGTGTGTGTGTGTGTGTGTGTGTGTGAGTGAGAGAGCAGAAGAAATACTTTGTCATTCATTTTTTTCACCTAAATGAAAGCCATTCTTTAACGTCAAATGTAACACCTGACATCTGGAGCCAAGCTATTCATTGTTCTCATTTCCTTCCCTTGGGGGAAATAACTGTTGATTGCGGACATCCAGTTTTAAGTCTCTGAATGACCACCATACAGTGAACATTAACAAAAACATTTTGGAGGGGGGTTAAGTGCAGCATATCAAGCACGACACCGACATTATACAGTCTATAATCCATAAACTAAGTTTCTCTTCTCAGGCACACATCGTGCCAACAATTTAAAGCACACACATTCACCCTATTCATTTCCAATACTAGACTTGAAACGCTACTATTCTAGGCAGAGAATAACGACAATTACAACGATATAATCACATAGTTACGAATACTACTTTTTCCTTCATTTCTGTCGTTAACTTACGGATGTTCCTTTTCCTTTTCGCTCGATACATTCCCATGTTGGTTATTGTTGTTTTCTTTTGATTGACATCCCATTGCGAGGTACTGGGCAACAAGTGGCTGAACCAGGCTGTCCATCGCATTCTCATCTGGGTTCTCTTCTCTGAGAGCATTTCATTGTGAGCTCGATCGCAGTGAGTGAGTGAGCTCAGCTCCCCTTATTTGTTGTGACTTGTCAATGAGGCTGATGACACAAAACGAAGACCCGCGGCGCTGTCTGCCTCACGTCTGTCTACAAAGTGGGTGGAAACGCAGTAAACAGAGGCAAAGCTTCGTCGCACGACGGTGTACATTCTTTTTCATAGATTTTGTTTGTGACTGACATTTGAATTAAGTTTTACAAGCCAATGATTATAACATTGTTCTAAACTCATTTTGTTCACTTCTGATCTGGTCAGTTTTCTGAGCTGAGATGATTAGCCTACCTTCAATTTATCAGGTGACCCATCTCTTTCTTGTAACCTGATCTCTTTGGAGCAAGACCTGGCCAAAGTGCAGAATCTAAATATAAACGTACAATTACAAGGTAATGTATGTAAGTGTTTTTCTTTGATTTACAAATAACAGTAAACGTGTTTAAAAGAGTGTTTGTGCGTGTGTGCAACAGGAGCCTTTCAGCTTTTTGTTAAACAGAAAATGCATTTTCAGAAATCAAAACTGAAAGCAGATTTATCCAATCAGAACGGAGAACGCAGTTCGGGGTACAGATTAAACAGGTGGAATTGACACAAATAAATTAACGAGCAGAACCTCAGCCGTAAAGGATGTAATAAAAGTTAAAACTCATAATTCTCTACCGATTGGCTGGAATATTGCCCCCCTACCCGAAAATGTATTTTCTGTTCTCCAAACTGTTTATACAATTTCCAATCAATCAATCAATCAATCAATCAATCAATCAATCAATCAATCAATCAATCAATCAATGCATTTCCAGGATGTGTGATGGAGGCTTCAGGTTGAGGTTTCAAAGTGTCTCCACTCTCCATAAGCAGCACTGGGTCTGTCTGTAGTAGACTATAGGAGGTTTGGACTCATGCCATCAGAGGATGGATCCATTCCTGCCAACAGGCCACGTAGACTGAAACATTGAAAGGACACAAAATGCACAAAAGACACTGTACCATACACTGTGGTACAGTGTATGGTACAGTGATTAGTGACTAAGTACTGGAGAGGTAGCCTATGCCACAATGCTTATCAAACACGACCCCAGCTGTTGAGGGGCATGTTGGTGGTAATCTGGATGGGATTCACCTACTGTAACAAGATAGCTATATCTCCAAGTTTGTAAAATTCAGTATATTTAATGTTTGTATTCACATCCAGTGTCGTTTTACACTGTAGCTCCATACCTTGCATTCAAAAACAGTTATACAGTGCCACCTTGTGGTTATAACCTGGACTTGATCACTTGAATAACAGACCTGCGCAGTGATGTCACCGCCCCGGTTCCAGAAGTGTTTTTCCCATTCATTTTTCTCAGAGACTTTTCGAAAATAATTTATATAAAGACAATTCCAGCGCGGACAAGGCCAACTCCGGTCGTGACAAATCATGATGACACACACAATCTTTTGGGACGATCAAATAATTGCTACCAATAATATAGGCTAATCATGATGACATACACAATATCATATTATGATGATATTGTGTGTGTCATCATGATTTGTCACGAAAATATGCATTTTATAAAATGTTTAAAATAAACATTTTATTCATTCATAAATGCATCTCCATTTAAACTAATTGTGGAAACAGAAGTCGACAAACAAGAACAATCATCAAATTGATTCATTCTTTTCAGAATCAGAAATACTTTATTGTAAAAAAACAAAACAACAACAACAAAAAAACAGTAGGCCTAATAGAAGGGTGAATTTAATTCGACACGGATCCTCAAACTTTCCCTTGATTACTAAAAATCAGAGTGGTTGCCATCATGCTTCTGTGCATGTGCTACACTACTCATCAAACCCTGGAAATGACCTGTTATGACGTTCCATAATTTGATTGAAGTCACAATACATATATGGCCATACCTCATCCTGGATGCTGATAATCAAACAATGGAGCTGGCTGTTCTGACATTCCATGTTGATCTGACCTCACCAACCCCATGTAGTAGGCCTAAACTCAAGTCAATACACATCAGAGTACTTCGGGTAAGCCCGAAAATGCCCGAGAACCGGATGGTAAAGAAGGGTGTCTCAGACCTCGGGTTACGCCCAAAACCCGGTGATTGGCCGCCACCCTTTTTTCTTCTCCGGACAGTGAGAGGCCAGCCTTGAGTCACGTGACTTTAGCAAAATAAGAAGTAGTCGGGAAGTAGTGCACTAGGAGAGTTACTCATGAAGTTACTGCGAACACACACACACACACACACACACACACACACACACACACACACACACACACACACACACACACACACACACACACACACACACACACACACACACACACACACACACACACACACACACACACACACACAAAGATGGCAACAACTAGGCCTAAACCATCGTGATAGCAGCCTAATCGTTAAGAGAAACAAAGACTGGAGACGGCAGTTATAATAGTTGACGAGCGTTGATTATTATTTTTTATTTAGACACAATGGTAGAATGATGGCTAAGAAGAAAATTGCATCTACTACGGGGATTCAACATCTGAAGAAGACGTGGATAAGTGGATTTCTCTTTAGTCTTTTGTGTACTCTGGACAGTCGCAACGAGTCCGTGTGTGGTTTCAACATGCATGGTGTTCATTTATTGACCATGCGGTGGCGCTGCAGCACCGTCCTCACAACAGTGGACTACTAACAGCGGTAAGAAAGCTACTGGTAAAACTCATAATAATTACCGGGCCGGCCGGCCATGGCGAGCGTGTGCACGTCGTGTGTGTGTGTGTGTGTGTGTGTGTGTGTGTGTGTGTGTGTGTGTGTGTGTGTGTGTGTGTGTGTGTGTGTGTGTGTGTGTGTGTGTGTGTGTGTGTGTGTGTGTGTGTTACTATGAATCCCACTCGATCTGGCACAGGGTTTCTGAACCAATCAGAGAGCATACATCCCAGCTTCAGTCACCGGGATGGCATATAGTGCGAGGGACGACTTAGCTATATAGTATACAATAGTGGCCAACTTGTTCATTTCATTAAGGCATTCAAATACCGTACATACAAAACAACTACTTCATCAAAATCAGAAGCAGCAAATCATGGAGGTAAAATATAGTGGAGGTAAAAAGGGAAAAGAGAAATGTACCATGAGGAGAGGCATGGTGGGTGGGGGGATTTTATATACAACCCCAATTCTGTTGAAGTTGGGGCGTTGTGAAAAATGTCAATAAAAACAGAATGCATTGATTTGCAAATCGTTTTCAACCTATATTCAGTTGAATACACCACAAAGACAATATATTTAATGTTCAAACTGATAAACTTTATTGTTTTTTGAAATTATACAATCTTTTGTAAATTGATCCCTGCAACACGTACCAAAAAAGTTTGGACAGGGGCAACAAAAGACTGGGAAAGGTCATGAATGCACAAATAACACCTGTTTGGAACATTCCACTGGTAAACAGGTTAATCTGAAACTGTTTAATATCGTGATTGGGTATAACAGGACCATCCCAGTCGTTCACAATCAAAGATGGGGCGAGGTTCACCACTTTGTGAATAATTCTGGGAGAAAATCATCCAACTGTTTAAAAACAATGTTTCTCAACATTCAATTACAAGGAATTTGGTGATTTCATCATCTACAGTCCATAATATAATCAAAACGTTCAAAGAATCTGAAGAACTTGCTATACTAAAGCGACAAGGCCTAAAACCAACACCGAATACTTGTGACCTTTGATCCCTCAGGTGGCTCTGCATTAAAAACTGACATCATTGTGTAAGGGATATTACTGTGTGGACTCAGGAACACTCAGAAAACCATTGTCAGTTTACATACACCTGTCGCTACACCTGCGAGTGCAAGTTAAAACTCTACCATGCAAAGCAAAGCGTTACATCAGAAAGGTTGGTTTGAAAAACAACCAGAAATGCCTTCTCTGGGTACAATATCATTTGAAATGGTTAGACACAAAGTGGAAAAGTGTGCTGTGGTCTGACGAGTCCACATTTCTAATGATAGTGGACCTAGAGAAGGCATTTCTGGTTGTTTTTCAAACCAACCTTTCTTATGTATCGCTTTGCTTTCCATGGTAGAGTTTTAACTTGCACTCGCAGGTGTAGCGACAAATTATGTAAACTGACAATGGTTTTCTGAGTGTTCCTGAGTCCACACAGTAATATCCTTTACACAATGATGTCAGTTTTTAATGCAGAGCCACCTGAGGGATCAAAGGTCACAAGTATTCGGTGTTGGTTTTCGGCCTTGTCGCTTTAGTATAGCAAGTTCTTCAGATTCTTTGAACGTTTTGAATATAATTATGGACTGTAGATGATGAAATCACCAAATTCCTTGCAATTGAATGTTGAGAAACATTGTTTTTAAACAGTTGGATGATTTTCTCCCAGAATTATTCACAAAGTGGTGAACCTCGCCCCATCTTTGATTGTGAACGACTGGGATGGTCCTGTTATAATCAATAACGATATTAAACTGTTTAAAATTAACCTGTTTACCTGTGGAATGTTCCAAACAGGTGTTATTTGTGCATTCATGACCTTTCCCAGTCTTTTGTTGCCCCTGTCCCAACTTTTTTGGTACGTGTTGCAGGGATCAATTTACAAAAGATTGTATAATTTCAAAAAACAATAAACTTTATCAGTTTGAACATTAAATATATTGTCTTTGTGGTGTATTCAACTGAATATAGGTTGAAAACGATTTGCAAATCAATGCATTCTGTTTTTATTGACATTTTTCACAACGTCACAACTTCAACGGAATTGGGGTTGTACATTTTTGTTTTACAGAGGCCAGTTTCGAATTGCAGCCATCTGTAGGTGCCCCTTGAGAGCGGTTTTGAAAGAGTCAAGGGACTCACATGCCTTTATGACTGTTGGAAGGGCATTCCACATTTTTGTGGCATATGAGCGGAAGGAATTAAGACCTTGTTTGTGCCAAATCTGGGTTGGACATGGTTAGTAGCACTCCCTCTGGTGTTGTGGAAGTGGACCCCATTAAGGAAGTATTTGGACAGGTACAAGGGTATTTTGGTAGAGTATCGTATCTTGTGGACCAAACCCATTGTGAGATGTTGAACTCTGTCGTCAACCCTAAGCCAACCCAAACTGTCGAAGTGGGCAGAGGTGGGTTCGGGGTGTGAGGCCAAGCTGTGGCGATTCAGAAATGGGATTAAAAAAATCTTTCATTGTTGTGGGCTTCGATGCGTCATCATGTAGCACGTTTTTGTTTTAATTACAATCCTTTTTATTGAGTTTTAGGCTATTAAAAATACACAAAGTGAAAAATGCTCCATATTATATATATAGGGATTTGGGTATTTTTCATATTATCAATATATTTTATAGGTTAGGTTCTATGTCCAACATTGGCTGATGATTGGCGGATCCCATAGTGATGATTTGGTTGGCTTGTTTGAGCAAGGTGAGACCAGAAAAGTGATGGCACTATAAGTAATTGTTTTGATGACATTAAATGGTCTTATCGCACCAATCAAATCATCAGAAATTTTGTGATGATTTGATTGGTGCGATAAGACCACCCCTCACTTCACTTCAAGTGCGTGTGTGTGTTTTTTGTTTTTTGTCGGTCAGTCTGACCAACTTCCCACATCACTCCCTTGGTTTCTTGGAAAAGTAGAACCAAACGTTAGGAACATTTGGACAACCGGATCTCCTTATTTGGCCACATTATGGTCCTGTGACGTAGCTGTAAGGGCCACATAGTGATATGGGTCTCCTCACACTGTCCATGTCAACAGTCTTGGATGACACAGGTCCCATCACTATCTGTGATTTGTAGAATAGAAGGGCTAATGGGCTATATCCCTTGTATATTTGTCATTGTCCAGTTGTGTTACATCGTCCACTACTAATTGGCCCTAATTATTGAGTCCAGTCTATGCGGCATGAGGATACTGTGCTGTTTCTGGTAGCCTAATATTGAACAACAAACCAAAATGGGCAGCAGTGGAAGCACAATGAAAAATGCGTTACCTGAAGGGGATGAAGATGAAAATGTCCTTTCAGGAGTGAAGCTCTCAGCAGAGGTCATCCACCGGATGAGGGCACCCCAGGGGTCTTCACCAACACTGGAACAAAAACAACAACCACCATCACCACCACCAAATCCAATACCAAAAGGGCCATCTGATGCTGAAATACAGGAGGGAATGCGCAGGAAGTTTGAACAGGAGCAGCTTCTAATACAGGAGGCCAGGCTGGCCCATAATAAAATAAGTGAACACGCAGCACAACTCAATCAGAAACGAAAGCTCCATGAAGCGTTGGAAAAGGCTAGGTTACTGTCCAGAGAATTGGAGAGGAAAGACCGGAAGTTGGCTATCTATGAAGAACAGCTGCAAATGCTGGAGAAGAAGAACCTTGAGAACAGTAAGCAGGCAGCCGAACAATTCAGCCAGGCAGCCGACAAAGCAGAGGCTCGCATCCGGCCCCGACACACAGAGGCCGTGTGCACTGAGCTACAGGGCCATGTGCTCCAGTGCTACCGAGACAACCCACAATATCCTCTACTTTGCTCCAGCTTGTCTAAGCAGTACACAGCCTGCATCCAGCAAGCCCAGAAGAGCTTGCTGAACCGCCACTGAAGGGGCCCACGCAATCAGAGCAGGGGGAACAAGAGGAACATGGTCCAAATTCATCCACCACTCATTGTCTTCTGTCAGTGTAAAAACAAAAATATTCTTTTGGTTCACGCCTCGTGTTGGAAGGACAGATATGCTCAAATCTCACAATAACAAGTGTTTTCTTTCCAAAATACCATTTGTGGAATATTTACTGGAATTGTAACCACATTGAGTGCCCTGTGAGTCCATGACACGGACTTGCATGCCCCTCACAGGCACTCACTGTGTTAACATGGGCTCAAACCATCAATGTCACTCAATGTGTCACTCAAAAGCTTGCCTCACAGGCACTCAATGTGTTAACGCCATCAATGGCACTCAATGTGTTGGCAAAAGCTTGCCACACAAGATAAAGACTACATCCATGCCATATCTATGGCTGACGGCTATTGACGGCTATTCTCTCAAAGCTATCATCTAGACATAAGAAGCTTATATAGGCTGTGTGGAAAAAGGGAAATTGCAGGATTATAAAATAAATAAGCTTTTGACTAAACTGAATACATATGACAGGTAGAACAACGTAGTAACTACTACCTGTCATGTATCAGAGAGAGAGAGACCAGCTGATAAACCTTAAAGACCTTTTCATTGCTATTCGCAGGTCCAAAGGTTGTACTTAGTGGTTGTAATCATCATTTGTCTGCTTGAGCGCTGCATGGTGCAGGACAGTCCTGCTTGAACAATGTCCTTCTTGGAGATCCTAGAAGAGAACAAAATGGGTTGAAATGCTCTTGACCTTGATCATGTGAGCATTTTTCCTGGTGACCTACTTTTCATTGTCAATTTCCAATTGATAGCCCAGTCCTGATTATATAATGTCCCTCACCAACATTGCAGCTGTATGAAAAGTTGAATCATAATCTTTCAATTGTTTTCTTTAGGGGGATTATGCCTTTATTGATGGTAACAGTAGTAACAGAGGGAGAGAAATGGGGAGTCATGCTTTGGAGTCGAACCCGTGGCTTGGCAGCCTATGTGCCCAGACAGTCTGCCTCATATCAAATCACACCTGTGTGAAGTGAGGGGCATTCTTATTATCGTACATCATCATGACATATTTGCTCAGACACTGTGATGTAAAATTCTCCATTCATTGATATGTTATCAGCTACTGTATATACGTTGTACGTCCTATCAAGAAATTTGTTGTTGGTGATTCTGTTCCTAAGTATTGTTTGGAAGTGCTCATAAATATCACTCAGTGTTTTACCTGTTTTAGAGTTGCACTAAATGCAGGAGGCAGCAGGACATTGCTTTACTGACAGCACTTCCAAACAACATGCTTAGCTGAGCTATTATTAACCTATAGCCTACATTGGTCATCATGTGCACCCATTTATACCTCATGCAAATGATGTTTATGCCTAATTAAACAGGTGCACATGCAAACACGCATGCACGCGCACACGCGCACACACACACACACACACACACACACACACCCAAGCTGTATAATAGCATCCTTAAGATGTTGGTACTTAAGCGCTTACCTTGGTAAGGAATGCTTATTCCAGACTATGGTCAGATGTACATGCCACTTCCAAAATGGTCACTTCCCTCCTGTCCTCAACAACAACAACAAATTATGTTCTAGCAACTGAAAATACAACAGGCAGTTGAAACACGTTGAGTGCTTATACATTTTCGACATTTATACATTTTTTGAGTTCACATGATGGAACATGTGAAGTTGTGAACTCATGTCCTTACAGGTCAATTCTGTGCAATGTACATTCCCTTATACAAAGCAGCCATTAAGAATTTGTAACAGCGTTTCTGTAACTGGATTGTAGTCATGCTGGATGATGCTGCAGACGATGAGTAGGTCATGTTGGGATACCACAGAGAGGGATTGAGTCTGGTTAGAAGGAACTGGAATCTGGCTTTACTGTGAAACTGAATATATCCTCACACGCGCGTGCGCGCGCACACGCGCACACACACACACACACGCACGCACGCACGCACGCACACACACACACACACACACACACACACACACACACACACACACACACACGCGCACACTCAGCCCATCAATCCTTCATTGTTTTTCGGGTAGATGGGGTACTGTAGGTTCATGTTATCATACTGCACGTGTATTGGTATGCATATTCACATAAAAAATATTCAGAAGTACCGTCATCTCTCCCCATGATGGCGTTATCTGACCACAAGTTATAGCTTCCGCACATGACCGTTCCAGTGAAAATAAGTGACAAATTTTATATTTTAAAAAAAAAGTAAATAAATCGAGTGTGACCGATTTAAATCTCCATTGTGGTTAGTTATTTTAATTCATAAAATGTTATTTCATCCAGTCATGGTATTGCATGCATGTATGATAAATTCTTGTGTGCGAGCAGAGTGAGCAGAGGGCAAGTACCCCAACACCTCCAGGAAATGATACTCATGACACTTAAATATTAATATTAAGAAATATTTCTTAGTTACATCACCAATGTTGATGGTGATGTAATGGTCATGTAATCACCATTACATTACATTATCGACTAAACCAGCAAATCGACTCTTTTTATAAAGTCTTCATGTTGTATTATTTCATCTATAAAATAATAAACTGAGGGAATAATTTCAATTTAGTCTGTTAGTATTTTAATACCATACGAATGTTAGTATTTTTACATCAGTGTTTGTCTACCATAATCTCTGTATAATATTACGCCACTTCATTTTGCATGCCATTTGAGTAGTAAAGAGTAATAAATAATGCATTACTTAAATGGTGCTTATTTAGGCCTTGATGTAATCTCATGTCACCTCACTTATTAGGAGGCCATTGTATGAGTCACCAGAAAAAAGGACAGGCGTCTTCAATGAATCCAACATAGTTGATGGATTAATATTAAATATGGTACCCTAATACTGAATCGAGCAACTTGAAAACTGTCTCAGGTGTTCACATATAGACCTGAATACTAGATGTTGAAATGTGCTTATTAAAGGCCACAAATATTTGTTCATGAAATATGAATAAAATATATGAAAAATAATAATAAAAACCTGAAAGCATACAGCAGAAAGAAGTGGTATGGGAATTGTTTGACACCTATCACAATGCACTCATAGTAATGATACTAATGAATGGTG
This sequence comes from Benthosema pterotum, assembly GCA_039105355.1. NCBI lineage: Eukaryota > Metazoa > Chordata > Actinopteri > Myctophiformes > Myctophidae > Benthosema > Benthosema pterotum. The sequence continues at coordinate 33,986,809 of CM076980.1, read as the reverse complement.
CCCCTTGAGCTGGTGCATGCAAATGTAGGCTGCACTTGGCGCTCTTGGTCGGAAAATGTGGGGGAAAAGACTATTTCGTCAGGCACAGTTGAAAGTACGTACGGCGCAAGCGCCGATCGACCGTGCATGTATGCCGTAAGGTGACGTCGTTGTCCTTTCCTACATTTTTCCTTCTAGGATGGCGGCGGACACGATTGGAGAGGTGGATGATCTTTCATCGTTCTGGGCGGTGCTTGTAGAATAACACTAAAGCTCCATCTTTGGTAGAATTTGACAGGAGCTTTGACCTATGTCGGGATAAGGACTGCAAGCCCGGGGCTGACGAATATAGTAGGCTACGCGTAGATTCTCAATATGAAAAGGACTAAGTATTAGCTATATCTAAAAAGAAAGACGGGGGGGTCTTTCGTATCATTATACAGGACTAGTATGTACATGACCCTCAGATGCTGCCTAATACCATCGCTTTTACTGGACTGACAAATCTATAACGGAACTAATGGGAGACACACAGGCTTAAGATAAAATCCCTTTTTTGGTGAATGACAGTATCAGATACTGGCTATAACAGCAGAGAGACGGACCGTGCAGTGACATGGCTGACAGAACTGCTCCGAATTGCCACCTGAGACTCGAGTGGGTTTACGGATACCGGGGACACCAGTGCCGCAACAACCTGTACTACACGGCGGCCAAGGAGATCGTATATTTTGTCGCCGGCGTGGGAGTTGTGTATAATACACGGGAACACAAGCAGAAATTTTACTTGGGACACAACGATGACATAATCAGGTATAGTTGTAACGACACACCGCTGCTGTGGCTCCACCACGCGCTGCCTTCGCGTTCACTATCCCGTCATTTCAGAACCACGGACAGCAACATGCTCAGTCTAAGAATACTCCCGTAGTAGTTTATACGATGTCGGCGACTCGGTGTTATAGGCTACTTGCTTAAAGGGGAATTTCACCCATTCTCAACATGGAAATGGAGGTCTGAAAAAAAAAACCGTATTAACATGGTGAAACACATCTTGATGACATCACCAAGATGTGTTTCAACATGTTAATGTTAATTTTTCTTTCAAATCCTTTATTTCTGTGGACAAATGGTCCCATTTGTACTCTCAGAAATGTTGAAAATGGGTGGAATTTCCCTTTTAAAAAAAGTCATCTAGAACAACCATCTCATCGCAAGTTGTAATGAATACTATCCCACCAGCAAACTGAATATTTGCTGTACGTTGATGGAGTTCTTTGACAGCATTAAATGTCAGAGGTAGCTGACAAGATTTCCTAAACTAGCCCACTGATAGCCTATTTCCATAACTTCTAAATTACAACTTCTAAATTACAAATATCCAGCGAAGCGTTAGTTCATTGAGGCACGGAGGGCAGAAGGTTTATTTAATTCCCCTTATTTTCAATCAGTAATTCATTCTGTTCCTTTAAATCTGCAGTCTCTCCATGTCAACTCCCCTCACTCTCTTTGGCTGTCACCATGTCAACTCCCCTCACCGTCATTGGCTGTCAGCTAGTCAGTCACACCCACATTCAATCATGTGCTCTATATAAGCAGTCTCTTCTCTCTCCCTCTCCTCTGTCTCTTCCTGCTAAGCTGACTCTGTCCTGTTGATCAGATATGTGTTCAATTTCCTCCACCTCCCCGGCCTCCTCCCTGTGGCACCATTTCGAGTACATGAGTCTCTGATTAATCATGATTTAAGGTTGTAACTATTGTGGTATCTAGTTCTGTTATGGTATCCGTGTTTACTGTGGACTATGATTTTTTTTTCTGTATCCATGTAGTTCATGCATTTTGGATAATGTTGTAATGTCTCATGTCAGTCTGCACTGGATATGATGCTCATGTGTTAATGTCTTGTATTTTACTGTACCTTGGCTCTGCTCAGTGGGGGTTGTTGATATCAGAGCCGTACCTCAGGTGTGCAGGTAATCGGAGATATCAAATGTGATATCAGACCTATGACTCAGTTCATAGATCGTCTGATATCACATGAGCAAGAGCCATGCCGCCATACAAACATGCAAAAGCTTTGCAATAAATGGTCTATGGTCAATCTTATTCTGAGCCAAAGTATTTCCATAACTTCTAAATTACAAATATCCTATAGGATCTATACTATCTAACAGTATGGTGGTCAGTGGTCACCCGTTTTGGCAATACTATACCTTTGTGCTCTGTGATCTGGCAAAGGTCTATATAAATGTTGAAGGGCATGCACCATTGTCGTTAAGGGGGATCCCCTGAAAGCCATCGATTAAAGCCATCATGAGTATGCAGAGCAACCCAGAAGTTCCGTTTTAAATAAAACACAGCCAAGTAGCATGACAACTCAAGGGCCAATTAACTTCTTGTGTAAAGGCCTTACACATCATTCTCCCAAGATTATAGTGCACTTCATAAAGTGCCCCTGCACATAATGCTGCCAGCACACAACAAAGATCTCTGTTCAATGCCTCGGTGCTTTGTGTTGATATTGTGTGGGTTGGCCTGGAGATGACTAGGATTATATACTGTGCCATTAGTCAGCTGGCCTCCTGCTCCATTATTAATTGGTCAACAGAGACACCAACCTTGCTCTGCCTCCATTCAAATGCTGTGTTGGAGAGTTAATTGACTAAACCATATGTTTGGGTAGCTGGCTGCCTTGGGCTATGGGGAGAATAAGCTTTGTATGACTATGTTTGTATGTCTACATCTGGCACCCCAGGTTTTAGTCTGGATATTTTTCATATACCATTATTGTTGTTTGGGGCCACATTTAGCCTAGTGTCATCTTTGCATTTTGTTGCAGTGAGAAATGTGCAAATTCTGGACAAATGCCAGATACAACCAGGGATTAAATCTCAAAATCCTGTGATTATAGTATTTTCAAACTTCAGCCATTGGCCATTAATAGCCTTAAAGACAGTATTTAATTGACTGGTTGACCATGCTCTGTTCCCCTTTCACCCTCTGTACAGTAGGCCTCACAACAAATTCTTTGTGGGGCAAAAAGAACAAATCTACATTGTAGATTTGTTCACATCGCATGCATAGCAAAACGTTGTGTTTTTGTAGAGCTGATATTGTCCCTGTTTAGGTATGCTGAATTCATGCGTGCTTGTGTACATGCATGTCTCCATCTGTCAGTCTATCTGACTGACTTTCCTAATCTTACACTGCGCCGATGAAGCACCATATTTCTTGTGCATTCTGCCAGCAGGCCAATGCGCAGAAAATCCCTTTATTTTCTCAAATCAGTTAAATAACAATGATTAGATGCCATTAAAAATAAAGGAATCATGAGCAATCATCCCTCCAGGATAAGTGTCCAGCTACTAAGTAGGCTATTTGATAGTCACTCTGTAATGCATATGACTGTCTGCTAAATGGCTAAATTGTAACTAGCACTAAACTTTGTTCATGGGATGTACTGGATGTCTGGAACTAGATTCATATTGGAATGTGGTTTAAAACCTGACAACATTCCATGAAACCCCTTAATCCATTCAACTCAACCTGAGCAGTCTTAAGTCAGTCTTTAGTCTGTTACCAACCTGGTCTCTCCCTAAAACTGGATTGGCAAACTACAATTCCATACATACACTAAAAGAATATTACACTGAAATCCTCCCTTAACCATTGCATGTGCCTTTGACCATGCATTAGCCTATTAGTTGGTGTCTGGACCCTTCATACAGTATTAGATCTTATATGATAACAATAAAAAATGAAATGATACCAGAAGTGTTTTAGTTATCTCTGATGCAGCTATGCAGTGTGCAGTAGTGTTTTTTGTTTGTCAGCAGGTGAACGTGAACGCTTTGCGGTGAGATTAGATTTTAATATGCATTGCTTTTTTTTTATTTTTATTAATGAAACCACCTTAATCTCATTTCAATGTCATTGATGTTTTTCATCACGTTGCATCTGGTCACATCTCATAAGTATTGCTTTCAGACCTCCTAGTTCATCGATCTTTGCATTAGCATAGCATGCTAGCTCTGGTCCAGAATTATTGAGCTAAATCGCATTTGCACATGTTAGTCACTCCTCCTGTCACTGTCCCCGGCTACAGCTCATTGTCCCTTTCTATGTGACCACCCGTGGGGAAGTAAATTGTAATTTTACTTCAATGTACTAGTGAGCCATTAGACTCGCACCTGTGCGAATGGTACAACTACACTTTCATTATTATAGTTAGTATGGGTGTGTGTGCGCACGTGTGCATGACTTAAGCAGCTTCAAGGGTCAATAGGCCGCGTAGACTGGCTGCTCAACAGTCACCTATTGACCCAAATTATCTACAGGAGTCAATAGGTCATGCTACGGATGTTCTGTACTGGACATGCACACACAGTGGTTCATTGGAGCGGTGTGCACTGCTCAAAAAGAATTGATGAATATGGGTTTGGCTTGGAAATGTTTTAGTTAAAGTTATTAGCCCTGCTGATGACAGGGGAAGTACATATAGACAAATCCATGGAGGCGTGTCCTGGGTGCGGCCATTGCTCCGGTGTACCATTAAGCACAGCTGTTCACACCACAACACTGATTAGCTACTCCTAACCTTGTGCATCTCATGTACATACCTGCACCTCTCTGCATCTGTGAGGCCTTGTTGACCTTTTGTTGGGGTATCTTGTTGGTTTGCACTACTTGCACTGTTTGTACAGTATGTACAGATACGTTTACAGTACCTTTGACCAATCTGGTCTGGTCTCAAGTATCCTCAGGGTCTGTGCAGACCAGATATCCAATGCAGGTCTCATGTGGCGTTACAATTCCCACTGATACGCAAGGCATGCATGCATCGACCTCAAGCATACTATTCCGTATTAATTCCCGCAATCCTTTTGACATCAACTCTGTTGGTTGACCATTCGGATTTCCTGAGGACAAAATAGTTTTGCATGCCATGAAAAAAAGATGTAGGATATGTTGGTGTCGTTGGTGTCAGGTTTGACATACGTAGGTTGTGTGTTTCCCAGGTGAAACACATGGCGCTGTATGATGCCCATAGGCAAGCCCCCAGTCGTATCTCGCCTTTCTATTCATTCGTTCATGAGATCTGATTTCCAGGTTCATTTCTGCCTGTCAGCCTTCCTTCATGGTCATTGTGTATTGTACAGCTAAATCTTACTCTAAACATGTGCACTTGCATTCATTATTGGGTAACCCTTAAAGGACAACTTTAGTTTTTTCAACCAAGGTTGATGTTTTAGGTTGTTATTCGAGAAAGCAAAAGGTGGGTGTTAATCTTTCTTCAATTGCTGCTCTCCTTCATTTTAGCCATTTTAGCTATTTTTGAAGGGGCAGACGGGGGCATTCGAACATGGGACTATATATTAACACAAGTAGTGTAGCTTCACTACAAGCTACTCGAAACAAGTAGTGTAGCTTCACTACAAGCTATTCCCAGAGCAAATGTAGTAACCTACACTACAAGTTACGGGAAAATGTAGTTAAGCTATGTAGCTTAGCTACTTGTAACAAGCTACTGCCCATCACTGGCCATTGAGCATAGTATATTGAGTCCTCTCACAAGATGGCCACCATGAACGAAGTCAGAGGCTCCGCCTCAAGCCATCTAGCTTCCTTATAGATATCTATGCCCGGAACCCCCAGGAGTCATTGAGGGAGTAGTTCCATAGGGTTACATTAACATTGATTTGACTGTATAAGAGGGCTCTGCAGACTAACTGATGAATATTTTAACTTCAATGCAGTATACTTGAAACATCTTGGTTCAGAAAGCTTTACTTTTACTCCACTACGATTAAAAAAAGACTATAATCATAGTAATTAATTGAGATTTTAATTTTGATTAGAAAACATAATGGGTTGTTTTGCATGCCATCATGTTTGGTATTAACCTGACTCTGCCAGATTGCGGTAGTAGAGGTTCACAAGCTCCCTCCTCCTACCTTGATCTGGGAACTCTCAAACAGAAACTATGTGGGACAACAGCAGAACAAAAATATGATATATCCAAAATAATTTGGAATTGTAGTGTTGTTAGGTTGTTGTTTGCATTAGAGCAGCGGCACAGCTTCAATATGTCATCAGTCTCACGTTGATCCCGCCTCTGGCAGTCGTACGGAGGCATATAGCTCCGAATAGATTTTGTTCGGAGGGCATTGGGTCTGCCCCAGTGCTTCCAGATGGGAGCAGTAGAAGGAACGCACTGCTGCCCCCAGATGGCGTAGTCAGGTTAGCTTGGTGGGGCACTGAGTATTTAGGGGGACACGGGGACACCCCCGCCCCCATGCCCATGCCTAAGTCCGGCCCTGGGTCACAACTTGCAACCCTCTTCAGGAGGGCTGAAAGCAGTCCGTCACAATGCTTTTCTAACTGTCGCGACCGTTTTGCATAACAGCCACGATGGTTAGCATAATGGTTGAGGGTTAGGTTTAGGCATAGGGTTTACTGAGGTCATGTTTGGGGTTAGAGGTTAGGGAACCACTTCAACCCTATTATGTATTTTGTTGACTAGATTCCTCAATGGGTCTGTTATAAGCCCCCTCTTTTTTGTCTTTTATGAAGATGAAATGTTCCCAAATCGTAGCTTGTCGTCATACAGGTTTATGCTTGTGAATTTATGGTGAATTGTCACCGAAACTTTGCACCATGCCCACAGGAGTAGGTATATAGCTATAGTTGTCGGGCAATAGCTGTTTGCTTTTGGCCTATAGCCATAGCGTTATTGTACTAGTTATTATAGTCCTCTGGCTTAGGGTCAAGCTCCACCTGAGTAATCCATCTCCCATTGAGCGTGAGTGTCGTGTATTACTGACTGATACCGGCGCCAATAAGCCACTCCGAACTCTTCCTTCTTTGTCTTCTTGCCCGGATGAGATGCTGAACTCTTGAAAACACAGATATTGTTGTGTGTAGGCGTACTATCTATGTTCTATCTATGTACCGACAGCAAGCCCCTCTCGGCCTACTTCTTCTTGCCGCGTACCTTCTTGCGCTGTGGAGTAGATGGAAGCGGTCCTGAATCTGGACACGTTTCCGATTCTCCCTGGACCTCGCCGTTCTGATTCTCGGCCTCCGCAAGCTTCACCTGAGACTCCGCGGCCTGCTTGTCGGGCTCCGCGAGCTTGGCCAGGAGCTCGCCATTCTGTTCGTTGGCCTCCGGTAGCTTGGCCATGAGCTTGGCATTCATGTCTGCGAGCTCGCTGTTCTGCTTGCGGGCCTCCAAGAGCTTGGCCATGAGCTCCGCATTCATGGTTGAAAGCTCCCTGTTCCGCTCATTGACCTCGTCGTACCGCTTGCGGTAGTCCGCACTCATGCCCATAAGCTCGCGGGCCTGGTCGTTGGTCACCTTCATCATGCCCAGAAGCTCGACGTTCTGCTCGTTGGCCTCCGCGAGCTTGCCGCGAGCTCGCCATTCCGCTTTTCGGCCTCTGCAAGCTTTCCCTGGATCTCGCCGCTCCACTTGCGTTGCTCCGCACTCACGTCCACAAGCTCGCTGACCTTCTCGTTGACCCCCTCGAGTAAGCCCCGGAGCACGCCGTTCTGCTCGTCGGCCTCCGTGAGCTTGGCCGCGAGGTCGGTGTTCTGCTTTTCGGCCTCTGAAAGCTTTCCCCGGAGCTCGCCGCTCCGCTTGCGGTGGTCCGCACTCACGTCCACGAGCTCGCCGACCTTCTCGTTGAGCTCCTCGAGTAAGCCCCGGAGCACGGCGTTCTGCTCGTCGGCCTCTGTGAGCTTGGCCGCGAGCTCGGTGTTCTGCTTTTCGGCCTCTGCAAGCTTTCCCTGGAGCTCGCCGCTCCGCTTGCGGTGGTCCGCACTCACGTCCACGAGCTCGCCGACCTTCTCGTTGAGCTCCTCGAGTAGGCCCCGGAGCACGGCGTTCTGCTCGTCGGCCTCTGTGAGCTTGGCCGCGAGCTCGGTGTTCCGCTTTTCGGCCGCTGCGAGCTTTTCCTGGCCCTCGCCGTTGCGCTTTTCGGCTGCCGCGAGCTTTTCCTGAAGCTCGTCGGCCTCTGTGAGCTTTCCCTGAAGCTCGGCGTTCCGGCAATTCTCCATTAGCCTGCTGCATGTTGATATCATCTTATGCCGGGGCAATGCATTGTAGACTCTATTTGGATACCAATATGGCCAGATAATGACAAATAATGGCCGATACTGGTACTTTTCTGCCGGTACCAATATGAACCGATTTGACAAACACTCAAATCAGTGTAGATCAGCACTCGGTAGAGTGCAAACTTGCAAATTAAATTAAAATGGCATAATGCAATGCAAATAGTATTGCAAGTATAGTATATTGTAATTGTAAAATAATAATAATAATAATAATAATAACTGTCTGATTCCGGCTGTTTGTTAAGCTCACAACATGCCAAATAGAAAGTGACAAGAACACCAAAGAATGGCTTCCATTGTTTATTTATTTATTTATTTATTTATTTTCGAGAAATGTCAAAAAACGCAAGGCTAGAACCTTACAGTCTTACACAGCATGCCCTTTTTTATCGTTTTGAGGATTTTGAGGATGTCCACAATTGTCCACATTTCACAAAAAGCGCAAGGCTATAGCCTTACCGTTTTTCATCGTTTTGACGATTTTTGAAAAATGACGAAATCTGGCAAAAACGCAAGACTATAGCCCTACGGTCTTGCACAGCATGCCGTTTTTCACCGTTTTGAGGATTTTTGAGGATTTTCGAAAAATGTCGAAATTTTGAAAAAACGCAAGGCTATAGCCTTACGTTTTGTCATCGTTTTGAGGATTTTCGAAAAATGACAAAAAATGACGTATTCTGGCAAAAAAAATGCAAGGCTATAGCCTCACGGTCTTGCACAGCATGCCGTTATTCATCGTTTTGACGATTTTTGAAGATTTTCGAAAAAAGACGAATTCTGGCCAAAACGCAAGGCTATAGCCTTACAATCTTGCAGGGCAGGCCCTTTTTCATCGTTATGAGGGTTTTTGAGGACTTTCGAAAAATGTCGAAATTTCGAAAAAACGCAAGGCTATAGCCTTACCGTTTTTCATTGTTTTGAGGGTTTTTGAAAAATGACGAAATCATTGTACTTTGCAATGTGCACATTGCAAAGTAGTTTATTGTGAGTGTAATGAGACAATACTACTATCTATGACGTCATCTTCCCTATCTCACTCTTTATGATGTCATCTCAAAGCTCATTCTACCTCTGGCTCCTAACTTTGTCATCATCTAACGAATTCTCCTAACTCAGGGCTTCCTTATCTCACTCTTTATGACATCATCTCAAGGCTCATTCTAGCTCAGGTGTCCTCCTAGCTCAGGTCCCCCTAGCTTGATGTCATATCAGGGTCCTCAAGGGTCCTCCTAGTGTGTCAACTATGACGTCATCATGACGTCATAGTCGGGAGGACAGACAGATCGAGGACACAGACGGGCTACGTGCACGGACAGAGGGCGTTTTATAGTCACCACCTTCGGTGGAGACAAAAATCTGTTTTTTATTATATACTACCGTTTTACTGGACCTCAGGGGATTTCATTTGTCCACAAAGGATCACAGGATCTACTGAATGTGAAGGCAGTACTATAGGAGGCTGCCATACAGTGTTATAGGCTCAATACGGTATGTCAGTTTGTCACCTCCTTCACATTCAGTAGAGCCTATGATCTTTTGTTGCCAAATGTAAGTCCCTAATTGGAACTAATTGGAATATAATATGTAATTACTTGCGTGAGCAGAGCAGGCGCAAGTTAAGACACATGCATGCACACTTGCATTTGCATGCGCATTTGCGTGCACCTGCACAACACACACAGACACGTTATTAAAAGTATAGCATATTGAGAAAACGAGGGTGTACGAGGGCAGGGGTGGAGAGGAGAACTTTGGCCTCTATGCCATGGAGTTAGGGTTGAGGTCTGGGGTAGGGTGTCAGACTATTATGTTGTACCTGTAATCAGCGCCCATACCCTCGGCAGAGTTGGCCTTTCTGTGTTCTGCATGTTCTCCCAGTGTTCCCTAGGGTAGGTCCCCTCAGAAAAACATACAACCTGGTGGTCTCTGAAGCTGCTCTACATGGCCAGCTGGGGCACCTGTTGGAGAAGAAAAGGAACTGTTTAATTTTTTAACTCTTTAAAAGTTACATTTGTGTGAAGTGAGGGGCGCCTTTACCATCATACATCATCTCATTTCAGTCATTTGCAATTTGCCTCCTCACCTCTATCAATGTTTGTGTTACGCAATGTGTGTTTACAAAAATCCTCAAAATCATCCCTTTAGTATTTCATCATACAAGATGCATCATTTGCATTTAATGTTTGTGACAAAAGTGGGTTACATACAACAAAAGCTGGACATACAAATACAAATGACACCTGAAATCAGGGGCACTCTTATCATCATACGTCATCACTCATCAACTCATTCTTGACCTGGCCAATCACAATCTGTTTCCTTGTCCTCAATGTTTGTGTCTCAGACACTCAAAACTGGCCATTTATTGTCAATGGCATAATGTTTGCATAAAAAAAAGAAACACACCTGTGTCCAGTGAGGGGTGGTCTTATCATCTGACAACATCGGGAAGGAAATTTGGTATGGCTTGGAAAACCTAAATAAATATTCATAATTTATGGTTAGAATATAATAACGACAAAAAGTATATTAATTTTTGAAAATCACACTTGTGTGAAGTGAGGGTCGCCCAGCCCTTATCATTCTACATCATCATGGTCTGTAGGTCTGCTTGAAGCACATGTTTGTGGCATGCAATATGATTTGATTGGTGTGATAATAATAACATGATAACTCACATAAGTGTGATTTTTTTCCTCCATATAGTCCATACCAAATCTCTTTGCTGTAAGTAGCTGTACATCAACAAGCACATCAGCATGTGTGTACTCCTGTATGAGATGTAACTCTGAAGATCTTGAATCTAAAGATCTCTCTAAAGTGTTAGCAGACACGTTGTTAATATAGCGCTGTTTGCCAACTCTGACTCTTACAGCTAAGAGCATGATAAAACCCATTGGATATTGATTGAGCAATGAATCACTAGACCTTCAGTCCTTTTAACACAGTTACTGTACCAGCAGTAGGTGTGTCTGTTTCAATCAGCAAAATCGCATCCATGTGATGTGACTCTACCCTACCAATTATGTAAGAAAGAGTCTGTAAGACATTGGTAATTTGAAAAGTGTGTCCCCTTCTTAATTCAGACACAGTTGTGGTCCCCTTGTGCAAAAGAAGACTGGACTGGAGAGACTACAGGTAGTTAGAAGTATAGTCCAAACCATTCTGTTAAATATTGTAAGGGCATCTTCTATTATCACAAAGACTGCCTATACCTCTGTTGAATGTCATTATGGATATTCTATTTTTAGTTGTGCGCACTTGCTTTAGATGGTGGATTATTAGCAGCTGGATTAAAATGACCATGAAGCGAAGCCTAGTGTAGAGATAGTCTATAGTAGTGTACAGCCCTTTAGAAATGTCCTAATCCCTTACCTCATTATAATCTGCCATGGCATAGGCAATAACTAAAAAGATAACTGCTGTATGTCGGAGAATGTGAATCAGCCATGGCTTAGACCTTTAATATTGTCTTAATACTATTCTAATAAGATCTAAAAATTCAAGTGTGTCCCAGATTATGACATCACATGACATCCAAATGCGGGACCATTCAGACACACAGATTCAGGAAAACACTGATTTCTCAATAAAGGTATGATTTTTTTTAAATAACTTTTTTGGTTACATTGGGGATGCTAAAACACGTCAAATTCATGGTGAGGTCCTTTTGAGACAAAAGTGTGTATGTAAACACAAACATTGACGAAAGAGTATGTAAACACAAAGAAGACAGAAGTGTGTAAACACAAGCATTGAATATGAAAGTGAGTTTGCAAATTGTGGTATGATCATGATGTATGATGACATATAATGATCAGAGCGCCTGCACTTCACACTAGTGTGATTTTTACATTAAGATCAGACAAAGTATGCCTGGTTCAAATCAGACTGGCTCTGGCCACATATCTTTATCATCTTAGACAGTGTTTACAGTTAATATAAACTCCAAAAGCCCTTCCAGCTACACCCAGCCGGACCAAAGCGGTTTGAATCGGCTAATATTGCCGTCATTACAGCCCTGCACTCTCACTAAGTGGCACTAAAAATGAAAGAATAGGACAATGGAAGGTTATTTATGCCAGAATTGAGGGTGGGGCTATTGTATATTCATATTCACTTAAAACATCAGCACATTGTAAGGAACAGCAAAAGCTATAAAGTGAGATAAAACAAAGTACCATAATACATTATAAAAAGACACAATGCTGTGTGCTTTGCGCTAGAGGGGTCATTGAAATCAATAGTTTACTCTCCAGGGACCATATAAATCACTCAGCAGGTTTTATTTTAGTATACACATAGCACATTTCCCAGAACAATGATAAACACAATTTGTACCTTCCCATCCCACAGGACTTGATGACATCAATACAATTATTTACAGTATTGTGCTTCCATATCATAAACACCCAAAAAAGTGCATTACCACAGATATTTATTTGGCTGTTGTTTGCTCAGAGACTGACAGCCAGCCATATGCCAATGAATATGCTACATTTCAATAAAGAATCATTATTCAGCAATAAAACCAAAGGTGAACCTGGTATAGTAGTAATAATACAGTACCACTGATGGACACTAAGGGAAGGAGTTCAAAAATAAAATAGCCCTGATTCACTATACATAGTGTGCATGTAAGCACATTTAAAGGGCCACTGGTGATTGGTGTACAACAGCACAACATGGTCTTGCACAACACAAGTACAGTATAAACAATAAAATATGTACAGTCATGTAGTCTGTTTTTTAGTCTTTTGCCAGAGATTACAGTGCAAATAGCCTTGGGGGGGAAAAAGAACTTCTGGATAATACCAAACCATAAGTACAAGAAAGTCCCTGGGGCAACACGTGCAATTTGGATATTGATATTGTCTGGATTTGATCGGAAAGAGTTTGTGAGTTGTGCAATATGTTTTAACAAAATTATAATCTATCATCTGATGATTTGGGGTTTCTTGAAGCAACACATATGTTGGGCCAGAGCATGCCTTCTGCTCAATAGAAGGTCAAATCCTGAGTTTATGACAGTAACATCACTGTCATCATTTCAACCCCCTCCTGTGAACATTTTATGAACAGCCGGTATGTTGTAATTGTTTAGAAAGATTGGGAGCTTCGGCCTGTTCTACTGTGTATTAGAGTTCTCAAACTCTGACTGAACCTGACTAGGCCAGACCCAACATTTTAGGGTTGGGTCGGGCCTAAAATTTGTGCTAAACAGTAGGGCTCCGGCTCCATGAAAAATAAAAAATATATTCAAATTTTATTATGATAAAAATAGTATAAATAGTAAAAAATAGTGCTGTTTGTCGTTTTTGTTTGTGTATTTATTTAGAGCTGACTGGCATCTCAAATTCTGCCCAAATGGGCCCTATGGTCAAATTTGAGCCGTGAAAACAGAGGCTGGCCAGCTGTGCCAGCCATGCTCCTATAGACATTACTGGCAAGCTCCACTCAAAAATAAGTCTGTGAACCAAGACACACAAGACACTGTTTTTGGAATTGTATTCACATTCGGATACTGTACTATGTATATGGTGTATGTGAACATGGAGAGCCTTCTGGTATTGGATAGTAAAGTGTGTCTGAGGGGTATTCTGAACCTGGCAGACAGATCACTAGATCTGTATCCAGAGCAAACGTTTATCATGTGTAGCCAAACCTCTGTAGCCGACATCAAACCTTAGATTTGAGCACTTGTATCACATTAGTTGAGGCATTTGCTGGGACAAACTGAAATGTTATTGAAAGATGCATCTCATCTTAGCAGACCAAAAGGCCCATACTACACATTTCTTATCTTAGGAACAAAAGGCATATACTGTAGGATAGTAGTACTACAGTATATGCTATACTTGGATAATTTTGTTGAACCTACACGACTGTTGAATTGTGTAGAAAGTCATGAGCAGTTTAACATCTTATGTTCTGTCTCTTTTAGTTTTGCTTGATACAACTTAAAAGCTGGAATATTATAGTTTATAGTGGTGGGTGGGAGGGAGGTGTTCACGTCATTATGCTTGCAGTAGGGCTTACTGGAGGGCTTGCTACAGCATGTAGATGTATTTAATCTGTGTTATCGGTGATGTCAATCAGTCTTGCGTAATTGTTATATTGATCAGATGATGGAACTAATACAAATTAATTTAGCTGTGTGGGGTAACCGTCTGGCTGGCTATCTAAAAAAGCCCCAATCAGATTCTCTTCTCCTGAATACTATATTTAGCTGCTTTGCTTTGATTATATAATTCATATACGGGAGAAGCGGAATCTTGCCAGGTTGGATTGGAGCGTTCAGTGCAGAAAGGGGAGGGTAGCGGGAAAACAAAAGGGTGTAGGGCTAAGCGGGAGATGCTGGAGATACAGCGTAAACCTCTCTTGTAAGAGCCAAGAAGACACAGGCTGATGCACAGCCTCTTATCAGGCCTATTACCCAGGTCACATCATCAAGCTAAAATAGCAATTTGAATAATCTGTTCAAACTAGAATGGTGATGATGACACACTGGCGCCTTCGAGGTGTTAAAAGGCATGTGTGACCACTGAGGCTGATTCATACTTCATCACACACTGAAAATAGTCGATCTACAAATCCATAGCACGTGAACTTCGACATGGATTGGACTTGGCGATGTACGAGGAACATGAGTTTGCTTTTTTTTTAGAGAGAGGAATAAAACGCCTGACGGGAATATGGTATTTTTTATGGTGCTTAACCTGGAAGTGAGAGACATAGAAGAGAATGTGAGAAATGTGATGGACATGCATGAAAGTATTATGCATTTTGAGTGAACTGTAAGTGGAAGAGTTCAGCGATGTAGTGATGCACCGATCAGGTTTTTTTTGGGCCTATCCCGATCCCGTTTTTCTCATGACCAGTATCGATCTTGTGTGTAAGGGCCAAACTTGAATATATCCAAAATTCAAAATCCACGTCAAAACTGTCCCTGTGTGCGTGGAACAGGGCT
Source organism: Benthosema pterotum (assembly GCA_039105355.1). NCBI lineage: Eukaryota > Metazoa > Chordata > Actinopteri > Myctophiformes > Myctophidae > Benthosema > Benthosema pterotum. Next base: position 33,971,742 of record CM076980.1, on the reverse strand, counting down.
GAGGGAAGTAGGGGTGCTGGGGGGGCTTGAGCACCCTCTTTTTTCAGACACAGCCCCCCTTGGACAGGAGGAGGAAAATACTAGTTATTTTAATCAAAACAAATTCCTGTTAATAGGCCTTATACACATGCTCTATTGCTGTATCAGAGGCTAAGGTACCTGTGTCAGTTAGCTCATGCATGTGGAGAGGGAAGGTAAAAGACACTTTTCCGTGTGTAAATGCATGGAAATATGCATGCACAATGCGCATTCACACACATTTTGCGTGTGTGTGCATCTTGCAGCACCCCATAGTGAACGTCCAGCACCCCCTATTGTCAATATCTTCCCGCGGCCATGGCGTGGAAAGGAAGATGCAAGATGTCACAAAGATGGAAATGTTATATGATTTATATGGCATTTATACCACTTAAATGGTATAAAAGGTTGTTTTCTCCAGGTATGGTGAATTGCAGATCACAGAAGGGTAAATTCACTTACCGATCGGAGTGAATATTGGCCGATATGGCGTGAGATATGTGTGAGATTCAGATGTGGGTGAAAACTCCGATCTTCGGGAGCTGATCTGAGTCGCCGTGCTAGTGGCTGTAGCCTGGCCTGGCCTGGCCTGGCCTGGCCCCAGGCCGGCCCGCAAAAACCTCTGTGGCCTGCTGTCTGAAAACATGTCAGGATTAAACACTCCAGTGTGCAGTTCGCATAAAGGGTGGCCTGATTATAATGGAAGAAGGTCCGTCGCAGCATGACATATAATATATAGGCCAGGACGAGGCAAGAGTAGAAGAGAATTGCCCAGTGATTCACTCAGCCCTGTATGCCGGGAACTTGACGGGCATCTGCTGGGTTTGGGGGGTGGGGGTCTTTGTACGACGGGCTGTTGCTCAGTGTGGTGGGAACCATTGTGCTGTACTGTAGTAGGTATGCGTATGGTTTGGGGGTGAGTTGTACAGATGGACTGGGATGAGGCATTATGTAATAATCGTATGCATGGTGATGCTAGGCAAGCCCAAGTGTAATAATGTAAGGCGAGTTTATTTTCATACACCAGTGCAATTGCAATGCAAGTGCTTTACATAAGCTGTAAAAGGATTGAATGAATGAATTTGAGCAAGAGAAAAAAAGAAATGAACCTTCTCCACCGTGACTTTGATATTTTTCAAGATTCTGGGTCTTTTTAGTTTTCTATTTTTTATTTATTTATTATTATTATTTTTTTTTTACATTTTTACACCCCCAAAAATGTTTTTTTTTTTTTTTTTTTTAATTTTTAAACAGAAAGGCCTTCATTAAGAAATCTGTGATTTTCTGTGTATGAATGGGCATGTTTGAATGGACACTCTCAATTTCTTCTCTCGTGATGTCACTAAAGAGAACAATTTTAATAGGCCCCTCCACTTTTCCTACACTCTTTAGGTTCATTGGTATCTATGGATCATCCCACTCCCCACCTCCTCCCATTGTGGTTCAATGCCCCTTCCCTCTGCCTCTCCTACCAAGACTGAGGTGTGCTGGGATAAGTGGTGAGGAGGAAAGGGGGCGAGTGTGCCCCCCAAAATGTGGACATTTCTGGAGAGCGGTTGTGTAGGCCTCTGAGTGTATAAAAAGGTATTAAAGGGCTAAATTGATAGACTACCCTCAATTTTAAATTCATGGTAGAGCCCCTTTAAATGCATATAGTTTTAAAAGTATAATAAAGGTCAATGTGCAATTTCAGTAGGTGACAAGGGCAAGGAAGCACAGGCAAAGCACAGCTTGAGCGATTCAGCTAGAAACAACGTCTGTGGTCCTGTGCATAAATCGCTCATCGTCAGTGGCCAGCAGGCATAGAGGAGGCAGAGACGTGAATCTATCTGAGCATGAATAGGTTAACTGAACCATGTCACCTCCGAGGGAAAAGCTGCCCCTTTTATTCATAGTTATGCAGCCACGAACACAACATGTATCCCCCATCCATCCTTCCATCCATCCATCCATCCATCCATCCATCCATCCATCCATCCACACACGCACACGCACACAAATATGCGTGTGGCATGTGCACGCACGCACGCATGCACGCACGCACACAAAGAGGTAACAAATGCTTTCAATGAATTGGCATTTTCTGGGATATACTGTAATCAGCATTATATAGGCTTATACTTTACAGCTAAATGAATAACCTCTGTCTTTCTCTCTCTCTCTGTACAGTTTAGCACTTCATCCGGAGCGTGTGCTGGTGGCCACAGGACAGGTGGGCAAAGAGCCTTATATCTGCGTATGGGACTCCTACACGGTGCAGACCGTGTCCATCCTCAAGGACATGCACACGCACGGTATCGCCTGCCTGGCATTCGACCTGGAGGGACAGGTAGGTTGACAGCCAAACAAGCATTTAACGTTGACAATAACTCTGGGTTCATCTAATATAGAGCCGTTTACTTTTCTGTGATTTTGTTAATTTAAAAAATGACAATATCATCTGCTTTATAGTGCACAACTTAAGACCACTTTCAACCGACTGCAATACCCTATTTTGAGAAAGTCCTTATAGGCAAAAATAAAGAAAATAAAACCTAGATTGGCTATGTTCACTGTAGTAGGGAATTACAGTACACTACGGTACAGTACAAGTCCAATAAGTCAAGTACAACTACAACAAAACTTATCAGCATTGGAGATTTACAGTACAATTCAAGTACATCTTCAACATAACCGAAACACTGCGAATGGACACATTAGTTAAGCGTTACACTTGTACAATAGTGGCCACCTTGTTCATTTCTCCAAGACATTTAGAGACGTACAAAATATTTACTTCTGTAACGCCAGAAGCAGCAACTCATAATGGAGGTAAAAGGGAAATTCTGAAAATGTTTTCAGTATAATAATGTACAGCTGAGCTATCTCTGCAGCAGATGCCATTAGCTCCACTCAGTAGCTATATACAGGCTGGTGATTGGAGCTTGCCTGCTGGGCTGAATTTCCAAATGAGGCATCTGTGATTATTCCAGCAGTATTAGCCAGACAGCTGCACACATACACACACACGCGCACACACATACAGACATTACCCTGCTTCAGAGATTCTACTTTGAAAGAGTCAGCTACAATGTCTGTCATCATGTATTGTCTCAGAGAGTTAGTTGGACAGCACCTAGCTGTGCAGGGACAGGCAGAGCCGTTAAGCCACAGGGTAGATTAGAAACAAAGACATTTGAAATTCAGAGATTGTTTTAAACATGGAATGGAATTAAGTTAGCCCCCCTCAAGGGAATGACACACTTGAGCAAAGGCATTATGCTTCACATATCTGTCCTCATTGTACAGTTCATGAGTCACATTGTATGTTTGTGCAGTTTGACTTTGAGGTACATTAATAGACTGCTCTCAGTACAGAATCGGAGGGTAGGCTATACCTGTGTGACCGCTTATTGCGGGGCACTTCATTATTTAGACCTTTCCTGTCAAGTCGACTTATAGTCATAGTCATATGGCTCTTTTTTAAAAGTACTTTTTGGTCCATGATTTCGTAATTCCATTTGTTCACTCATCTAATGTAATCCTGTGCTCTACGCTCACTCTGCTAACCTTGAGAGAGCAACGGACTGGCCCCATGCTTATTCAATGCATGAGGAGTCCAAGGCACTTTCTTCCAACCAGCAAAAGGGGGTAGTTTGAAGTCTGAACCGGGAGTTCAGACTTCAGGGAACAGGATTACTGCATGTAATGGGTATGGACGCCCACAACGGTTCCGGCAGGTATCGAACCCAGGACCTTCTAGCTTAGAGGCGTCATCACTACCAACTGTGCCACGGTGCTCCCTGGAATCTTCATCAGCATTCCACGGATGCAGCACTAGGTTTCTATCTGTGCGTGACCCGTATCCTCCCAGATGAGCTCTTGGCACCTCCACAGCTAATGTACATAGCAGTGGGAGGCGCGGGGGAATGGCCCTGTGCATTTCCTTGGTCGGTCAGAGAGCAGGAGATTTAGAAAGGATGTGACAGTGTATAAAGTAAGCGGAGGCTCACTCGCCTCTCGTTTAGCATCTCTGTGTTTACACCCTGTCTCCTCTCTGGGGAAAGTCAGGGATCAATTGAGAACTGGCTTGTGGGATCCCTTGTTTGGTTCCACCGCCTATTAAAGCAATGTCGAGGAGTATGATGATATTTGAGACATCTATTTTGTAAGTCTCAGGGCATGCTGCTGCGTTGCAACGTGACCAAGAGTACCGACCGTACACTCGCTATAGTCACTTTTCCACTCCATGGTACCGTCCAGGCCCACTTGACTCAACCCGTACTTGTCTTTTTAGTTTTCCATTAGGCAAATGTACCTGTTACAAGCTGAAGTGATAGGCCTAACAATCACGTCATTTCATCCCAAAGGACTGCGCTAGCTGCATAGAAGCTCCAGACGACAAACTGTTGACAAACTTTAAAACATGGCAGAATCGATGGAGCCTGAGCATATTTCTCACCTAAAGTGTTATAGGAATGTATGGAGTTCTACTGACTGTTGAGATGATATGTTTCTCAGGCCTAATTTGCTTTAGCATTAGCTTCACCCAAGCCTTGCTCTAGAGGGGTTCTCCTCTGTTTACCTCCACAATGATTCAGCACCATCAAAGAGGACACCCACTACAATAGCAAAGCAAAGCTTCCGAGTACAGATGCATATCCACAAGGACTCCTCTCTGCTGTTCTTCACTGCAATGCTGCCTACTCACTCCCTCACCCAACAAAAATCACTTTAATGTGCACTTTGAGCGCCAGGGGCTGGACAACTGTTCTGTTCCACAGCCATTATTAGCCCAAACCGTTGTGGCCATTGGAGGAGAAAAAGCTTAGCCACTTTTTGTGGAAATTTTGGTTAAACTTTTTCCCCTCGCTTGAGTCCCTTGGTTGACATACAGTCAGAAATTGTCAGAAATTCAAAAAGATTTAAACATTTTGAAATGTTTGAATCTGTCAACTAAGCATTCTCAAAATGACATCATCAAGCTCACAATCTGCAAGCTCACAAGCTCGTAGCGTATGCAGCTAAGCAATTTTGTTTCAATTTAAGTAACCCATTGTGTGACTGTTGTTTGCCAACAAGACCTGATTCTCAAGCTAACAGCACATCATGAATATCAGTTCTTATGGGCAAGCAACACCATATACTTCAATACACTTTTTGGACCGTTTGTTGACTATGTTCAGTGTGTGATGATGTGTAACAGAATAGCGGCTAATCGGTATGGAGGATGCTTTCTGTGGCACCAGTCTTATCTTTCTGTATCTGTTTCACTTTCCCCAAACCCCCCCCCCCCCCCCCCCCCTTCCCCACAGTGTTTGGTCTCTGTGGGTTTGGACTCCAAGAACACAATCTGTGTGTGGGACTGGAGAAGAGGGAAGGTTCTGGCTGCGGCTCCTGGACACACGGACAGGGTAAATGCACTCACTGAGTCAGGACTCTAAGGGCAGATACAGTTGGAGCTCAGTCGGGACCCCTGACTGAGATCCATCTGTATCGATCGCCTTAATTAGTGCCAAAATGCAGGATGGAGCCTTTTCCCGGAGGAGGTATAAACAAGTTACACCTGATTGATCAGGGTCTTTCCATGGCCTGTCTGGGGAAACGCCCAGCTAATGAAATGGAATTTAAAAAAGATGAAACGCAGCCAGGCAGCTGTTGTTTTCTTGCTCAGCCCCATGCTTTATGCATGATCATGGAGCATGACAAGCACGCAGACGCATGCATGCACATGCACACACAGTCTCACACACGCACACACATGCACACACACAACTTGTATGTGTTAGCCTGGCTCCAGACCTGAGTCACTACTTTAAAAAAATACCTTTAAAATATTTTTCCCCGTGATTTGGGGCTGGTGGTGACGCTGCCTATGGCGCCGTCTGTCCCGGTTGGTTAGCCACCCAGTTAGCCCATTAGCCACATGATTGACAACATCTTAATTTGCTTACCTACTGTTCTTATTGGTTGGTATGAACCAATCGCTGAAGACTGCTGATTTGTATGAATAATGAAGTGAAATGAAATGGAAATTCAGACTGAGTGTCAGACTATGTACTGTATGTGTGTGTGTGTCATTGATTGATACGAAATGTGTGCCTTCGCCTGATATCAGTTCACCAAGGTACACGTCATATAGTTTTTTTATTTCAAGAGACGGTTGGCAACACTACATTAACTGTACATTCATGTATTCTGTGATGACTCAATGAATTATCATGATCTCTTCAACAGATATTTGACATATCGTGGGATTTGTACCAGCCAAGCAAGCTTGTCAGCTGTGGTGTCAAACATATCAAGGTACAGCTACCTCCATATGTTTATGTCTATTTATCTCATATATGTTTATATATGTTTTGAAGTGTGTGTGTGTGTGTGTGTGTGTGTGTGTGTGTGTGTGTGTGTGTGTGTGTGTGTGTGTGTGTGTGTGTGTGTGTGTGTGTGTGTGTGTGTGTGTGTGTGTGTGTGTGTGTGTGTGTGTGTGTGTGTGTGTGCGTGCGTGCGCGCGTGCGCGCGTGCGCGCGTGCGGGGGCAGACTCCTTTCACATAATATCTGAAAACACATTAGGAACTGCCAAGCTTTCATCTGTACTCTCGTCGTCAATGCTACGCCAGTTTCAAAGCGCTTTAAAAATATATATATGCAACTTCAGAGTAAATCTTTTTAGCCCCTCCTATACTCTTAAGTGCTAATAAGCCAGGCAGTGATTCAGAAACTCTCATTTCCATTTTTTTCTAAATGTTTGTTGGGGGGAGAGGTTTGGCTCCCAAGGTTTGGCTGGTTTGGCTCCCAATGCTGATGGGATTGGGAGTCAAACCTGCGGCACACTGCCAGACTGGACTACCAGCCACAGTGACCTGGCTGCTGAACTGCGGCCCAGGCCAAATTTCACCTTTTTATGGTGAACTTGATTATCTGATTCACAGTTTGTTGCCAATCTTTAGCCTCTTACTCCATCTCTTTAATCTTTTAAAGATACCATCCTGAAAGCAAAGGCAGAACTCTATTTCTCCCCAGGGGGCAATTGGTATTACATGCTGTGGTAGCAGCAGCTGTTTTACTTCCTACTCTAACCCAATGGCTTCTTTTTCATTTCATAAATGTTGCATCCGGGTGTCTCAGCCAGCCAGTGCGTCTTGTGGGGGATATTCAGTGGCAGGTGCTTGAGAGGAGTGGCCAGGGCCATTAGGAAATGAGCTTGTTCCCAAAAGCTCTCAAATGGCGAGGAAAAGTGCACCCGACCCTGTGAGTCTCAGCGCCGAAGCCTTCTTAAACGGGGCTTGATGTAGATGAGTGGGTTACCACACATTAAAATCCTCAGTGTCCGTTTATCCATTTGTAACTCGAGTCCCTTTGCGGGTCCAAGTGGATTTCCCAGCGGAACGTGATCTTGCTGTTGGTTGGTTATATAGCCTGCGCTCTCCAGCGAGGAGCACTTAGCCTACGGGTGGCTGCAATTCGGAATGGTGCAGGTGCTTGTACAAAAAAAAATACATACATCACCATACATGCTCACCCCCACAAACTGTTTACTATACATATTTTTCTTTTTGATATTTACTCGTTTTTTATATGATGTTTGTGTCTGTCACAAATATTTCTATTGACACAATACTATCATATAGTTCTTTCTTGGCTTCTGTCCTTTTAGCTTTGAATCTGTGCTAAACTGTAGGTCAGGGTTGGGCTGACCATAGGGTGTACCAGGACTTCTCCTAGAGGCAGCTATTGGGGTGCTAGCTATTTGTTTAGGCCTGTATCAGTCCTGCATTGTACCTGTGTCAGTGAGTAACAAATGAGCCCGATTCTATCTTGGATCCTTTTGCCAGCATCATTCTCGTACGAACAACAAAGAGCTATGTAGTCTGTTGTCTAGTCTAGGTATGTCTGTTGGGTTGATTTGTATTAATTATGAAAGTTGCAGTATTAGGGCTTGCTTGTGTGTGTGCTGACAGTGGGCGCTTTATGGGCGAGTTTATGCTATCTGCACGTTGGTTTGCGGTAGGCTGGCCTGGGACGAATTTGCACGAAAATGGGCTGGCCTGGGCCAAATTCATGCGAAAATGACCCAAGCCTAATTTTTGACCTAGTCCAGCCTGGCTGTAGGCTACTCCTCTGGGCTAAAGGTGCTACTATTGTGCATGTTGGCTCACTCAGAGCACTTTGCTACACCAGTGGATCTCAAAGAGTCCAGGGGTGGGTTCCATATGACTCTGCAAAAGGTCTGGATATGATCAGTGTTGTAGTGGTACTTTTAGAAGTGGGGGGACGCCTCTGAAAGGGGAATTCCCCCGATTTTATTTTATTTTTTTCTGAGAGTGTACAAATGTGAACCAAATGGACCCTAGCGGGTCCATTTGGTTCCATTTGTACACTCTCAGTCTCAGAAAAAAGGAAACTCATTAACATGGTGAAACACATCTTGACGATGTCATCATGTATTGACATCGTCACCATGCTAATGATTTTTTTCAGACCCAAAAATATTTTAGATGTGAGAAGTGTGGGGACGCCGTCCCCCCGCACCCCCCCTCAACTACACCCCTGGATATGATACGAATAGGTTATAGGACCACTGTACACTACAATGGAACAGAGTCTTAGTTATTATCATTGATTCCAAATGTCCACAGAAGCATAGCCTACAGCATATCCCCACACTCCTTCCTCTCTCCAGTTCTCCTCTTCATTCCTCCTGTGTTGGTGTCCGGTTTTGTCCAGACCATCCCACATTAATTCCCCCCGGCCTTCACCCAGCCAGACCACCATGTGACATCTGCTCTCTGGCCCCCAGCGATTAGAGCACTCAGTGCATCCAGGAGATTTAGCTCCAGTAATCCGTTCGCTAGCATGTCGCACAAAGACAGAGCCTATGTGTGACTGGGACCAGTGTTACTGTTGCTGCCGGTGCTCCCCCTAACCCACGGCTCCTCCAAGCCAGAGGAAACACTTATGCTAATCATGCAGCCATTATGTTCATTAGTTTAGGCCTCGGCTCGACCTTCTGTAGGCCTATAACGTACGCACATAGGTACGTGTGTGTGTGTGTGTGTGTGTGTGTGTGTGTGTGTGTGTGTGCGCGTTCAGACTCTACCTTAGCCCACAAGACTTGCAGTAGCACTTGCCCCAGGCTTGACCTCCTACAGGCCCCAACTGTATCTTAGACAGCATTTTTATGTAGACTTAAATAGCAGTGCGTGCAGACTTTTAGCATTGCATGTAAAGACAGCACTACAGTATATAGCATGTGCATACATTTAAATTGACCTAATTAGGGGTGTGCTGAAATATCATTATCGCGATAATATCGTATACTTCCTCCTGCAATATATATCGTATGTTCCTCAGCAAATATGTTAAGGAAAAACATGTTGCAGAGCATCCACAACAGGGATGATTCCGGGAGGAAAAACAGGTCGTAGAACTACAGCTGCTTCATATCCAAAAAACAAACATAAGATAAAAACAAAAAGCCCCGTATGAGAATCAATTGAGACAAATAAAAGCTAAGATTAATAACTGAGGATATACATTAGGAAGTTCTGATTTTTGCCTTTTAGTTTTTTATTTATTCATATATTGTTTTTGTTTTTCAGCAAAGTGTCATGATATATTCATTGTCGAAAGGCCTAATATCGCCACCTATATCGTATCGTGAGGTACCAATATCGTCCCAGTCCTTTCTTTAATATATATGTTCTTAGCATATGTTTCACATTAACTATGTTTATTTGTAAATGACGTATTGCATTTTGTTCATTGCTTAATGTAAGTTGCTCTGAATTAAGAGCATCTGCTAAATTCCTAAATTGTGCATTGCGCGCGCGCGTGCGCGGGGGTGTGTGTGTGTGTGTGTGTGTGTGTGTGTGTGTGTGTGTGTGTGTGTGTGTGTGTGTGTGTGTGTGTGTGTGTGTGTGTGTGTGTGTGTGTGTGTGTGTGTGTGTGTGTGTGTGTGTGTGTGTGTGTGTGTGTGTGTGTGTGTGTGTGTGTGTGTGTGTGTGTGTGTGTGTGTGTGTGTGTGTGTGTGTGTGTGTGTGTACACTCACCTGCAGCTGAGCTTAAGATTGACCAAATGGATGCGAGAAGTTTTCATCTACTTCCATTATGCTGTCACCCAGTTGTCTTTCAGTGTATATTACACTGAGACTGTATTAGGGGCACACACTGGTCATCTATCATTAACCTTGGAGTCAGTGGGACGACAATGAAGGTCATTCATTGTCTTATTGTCGTTTTAAGAGGGTTTTATCATGCTGGTTGAGATGTGGGGGAGGTTGGGGGTCGTTTACACTAGAGGACATTCCAAAGCGCATATTTCAGATTGGCTGGTCTCCCTTTAGTAGATGTGATAAAATGCACTAAAAACCTATTTTGTGTTTGTTTGTGAAAAGTTGGACATTGCTTTTCTTAGTGCTTGAACTTTTCTTGTAGAAGTAGAATTGGGACAAATATGAATTTCAGAAAAGCAGTAAGATCTCACTTTATTATATTATGTTCTATGCCCATCAGCCATTCTAAAATACTCTGTAAACTGCACTCTAGTAGCTACTGCTTTAATTTATACCCATCTTTCTTATCACAGATTCTAGGATTTTTTTTTTTTTTTGTAATGAAAACGAAAGCTCCTCACTGGAAGCCTATTACCGTAGATTCAAGAAAGGGAAGCGTTACTCTGACAGACAGCGATATTAATACCATAAAACTGTAACACGTTCATAGCATGTGTCATAATTTTTACTGGCTCCCCCGTTTCAGCTTGCCAGTAGTTCTACTGAGAGTGTACCAATTTTACAGCTGATTTCCACCATTTTAATACACTGTCCCAAACCCACCCCAAGCCCCCACCACTCACACACATTCCCCATTCTTATTTCTCTATCTTTCTCCCTCCCTCCCTCTCTCCCTCTCTCTCTCTCTCTCTCTCTCTCTCTCTCTCTCTCTCTCCCTCTCCCTCTCCCTCTCCCTCTCTCTCTCTCTCTCTCTCTCTCTCTCTCTCTCTCTCTCTCTCTCTCTCTCTCTCTCTCTCTCTCTCTCTCTCTCATTCTCGGCCTCATCATAAACCCCTCCGGCAACCCATCTCCTCTCAGCAGTAATTCAGCAGTGAGGGGATTAGCCTTCGCCTGCGTCTCTTGGTCTTATCTGTGGTTGTCAGGGAGTGCCGTGCCGTGCAGTCACGCTGCATCCATCCGCACTGGCTGGCTTTCTGCAACAGGCTGCCGGCCTGGACACGGAAAAGCCCCCCCCCCCATTCCCCATACCACTCTACACATGCAGTCCTCCAGTATATGCTGTAGGCTCCTAACACAACTCACCCTGACACCTATCCCCAGATTGTGAAAACGTCCACATTTGCGGGCATCCCTCGGCCCATACCCTCCTCACCACTTATCCCCTCCCACCTCAGTCTCAGTGGGAGGGGAGCACTGAACCACAGTGGGAGGAGGTGGGGACAGGGTCGATCCATGCATACCAATGACTTAAAGGGTGGAGGCAAAGTTAAAGGAAAACATTTTGAAAAGTGTCAAATTCATGGTAGAGCCACTTTAAAGTTATAAACCTACATCTTAATGATGCGACCTTCAGGTTATAGTCCCACATGAGGACAACAGGTACTAAATGGGTCGCTTTTGCGCCAATATCCCACCCATGCATAAACACTGGGTGAACAACGTAAACAATTCTAATTAAATGGATCCAAGTTCATGTCCTGGTGCTGCAGTGTTTGTTAATATCACTCTCTGACCGAAGCGGTTCCCTAGCAACACAATTCCAACGACCAATGTCTATAAACCACATTTACAGGAGCCCCTTTTGACGGGTAAACACAACCGAAAATAATAACGTGCTTCATGTGGGCGTTACCATGTTTCCAGACTGACTCCTGCTTCGGCACGGCACACATAAACACACAGACATTTTGAGTCATTGCCTTCAGCTGCAAATTAATAATCGTGGAAATTGAAAAAGGTCCATCCGGCTAGTGGTGATGTTTAAAGTGGCAATTTTTTTGTGCTGTGCGCTGAAAAAATAATAACAATCATACAAAAGTATGAGCAGCAATAAAATACAAATACTGTATCACACACAGGCACGCGCCCATACACACATGACACACACACGCACGCACAGACGCACGCACAGACACACACACACACACAATCCCTGTAGAATTAGGATTAGGCGGCGCATGCAGCCCTGCTCCACCGCCGTCGACACAGAAAAGCCTCCGATGTTTGACAGCAAGGCCTCGTATCTAAACCTGTGATGCTTGTCTGTGATAATCGATCCTTCCTGTTAACACGGAGCCGCCCTATCAGTCACCGCGAGGCGCCGCCGGTGTTTAACCGAGCGCAGGGTCTGACGGCCGTCTTGTTGTGATAGAGGAGCCCCTTCATAATGTTCCATCCGTCTGTCTAGGGACGCCGCCTCAGACGGCCTCATCTGTTACCTGTCTCCCCTCCGAAAGGCTAAAGCTCCCAGCAGTTTTGAAGGTTGTCTCAGGCTGGGTTTAATATCTGGAGCGATGGGGGGGAAGGTGATGTGGTTTGGTGTTGGGGGTGGGGGGGTGGGGGTGTTAGTAAAAAGGCCTGCCATTCTCCAGCTGTTCCCTTTGACGGGTACATCTTTCAGTCACATGCCGATGGCGGCATCTCTGTATTCAAGACACCCACGCGTCTTTCTCACACACACGCACGCATGCACGCACGCACACACACACAAACACACACTTGGCATGATTTCGTCTCGCTGCAGACGGCGTCTATATCTGCTGGATGGATTTTGCCCTCAGACATGGCTGCATGTGGCTGCGCATTCCAATGACCTTGTTCATAAATCATGAGTGTGTGTGTGTGTGTGTGTGTGTGTGTGTGTGTGTGCATGTGTGTGTCTGTGTCTGCATACTGATTATGTGGTTAAAGCAATGACCTCTAGTTAGTAGTTACGGTGAATTCATGCTAATCGCGACAAAGGTACGGCTTGACAAGACGAAACACAATCTAATTACAAACTAACATCTTGTTGTGAATATCACATTATACATCTCTTCACACGTGTGAGATTTTACTGTTTTTACTTTGTGACTTAATTGTGGCCTACTGGTGCGTGATTTGCTGTTTCTTTGCAGGGTTCTCATGTTTTTGTCTTTGGTGGAGTGTGTGTGTGTGTGTGTGTGTGTGTGTGTGTGTGTGTGTGTGTGTGTGTGTGTGTGTGTGGTGTGTGTGTGTGTGTGTGTGTGTGTGTGTGTGTGTGTGTGTGTGTGTGTGTGTGTGTGTGTGTGTGTGTGTGTGTGTGTGTGTGTGTGTGTGTGTGTGTGTGTGTGTGTGTGTGTGTGTGTGTGTGTGTGTGTGTGTGTGTGTGTGTGTGTGTGTGTGTGTGTGTGCGTGCGTGCGTGCGTGCGTGCGTGCGTGCGTGGGTGCGCGCGCAAAAGGCAACTTCAGCAATATTTTTTCCTGAGTCCTAGGACATGTGCGAAATCTGACATCACCCCCTCTTTCCCTGTTTTCCGTCTGTTTTCTGTTTGCAGTTTTGGAGCTTATGTGGCAACGCTCTGACCCCCAAACGAGGTGTTTTCGGCAAAACCGGCGATCTCCAAACCATCCTCTGCCTTGCCTGCGCGAAGGACGAGGTGACATATTCGGGTGCCTTGAACGGTGACATCTACGTGTGGAAAGGCGTCAATTTAATGAGGACGGTGCAAGGAGCTCATGGGGTACGTCGCATGGATGATCTGCAGCTGCACAAGTTCTCAGATCCGAGTCAGATCCGAGCGGGGGCGGATCCAAGCATAGGCATGGGGGGGCAATGCCCCCCTAAATGCCCAATCTGCCCCAGCAAACACGATGCCATGCAAACAACCCAAGATATTTAAAATTAAAGTGTGTCTTATATAAAATGATTTAAACCACTACTACTGCTACAAACTACAAATGTGTCAACACTAAACCAACAGCAGTTCATCATTGGAAAAAAAAAAAAAAAAAAAAACTCTGAGTCAGACCTTTAGCTTTATGCATGCTGCGTCAAGTTATCATTGATGCTTATTATTGATGGTGGACAACAAAGTGGAAATACAAATTTGGAACTGAAGACTGAGGAGAGGAATTATACAAAGCAGTGTGCATTGATGACATCATCATGAGGCCAAAATCAAACAAGCTGTTCTTGAGACCAATTTACAATAAAGTCCCTATATGATATAAAAGCCAGATTATTCAAACTAGATAATTTGTGGGGATAGAATGGGAGCACCAAAAAGACAAAAAAAAAAACTTAAAAAGTTGATTTTCATGTTAATTCCCCTTTAAGTCAAAGAGCTAAATTACCCCTGAGGATTTTCCACTGTGGATTGGGATCCAATGGAGCTATATGAATCAAACAGATCTGTGGCCTAGTGCATATCAAACTGGGTGGCCCTCGAAATCGAAAAGGTTGAGAGAGCACTGGTCTAGACATCATATCAATGTCACTGGAGTACACGCTGCATCACCCGCGCGAGGAGAATGCTAAACAGCCTGGCGTACACACATCACGGGATGATCATGTCGTGCTGTATGACTCAGGCCGGGTTTCACGTCTCCTGCCTGCCACGCGGTTCGCCAGAGGCAAGCTGTTTGCACACTCCAATGTAAATTTCTGCCTTCGCTAATACGATGACGCTGCCATTACTCATTACTAGACGTGTCCACGTGTGCGATCCGTGGACGGCAGACGTGCGCGCACGCTCCTTCGCTCGTCGTGTAGTCTCGTGTTCAGCCACGCTACTGAGCCGTGCTCGGTTTGTGTGTAATTATCTTAACCCATTTCGGAGGGGCTGACACACAGCCCCTATGGCTTCATTTTGAATCCGCGCCGTAGAGCAGGATCAGTGTTTACTACGCGGGAGGATTAAATGATCTCTATGGGTTCAACAGCTGGGTGGAGGACGGGGGAGGGGGGGCTCTGTCACTGCGATACACATGCACCGCTGCTGTTTTGTTCATTGCATTCAGCTGTTCACTGTGTCATTGGGGCTTAAAGGGCAACTTTAACCCGAATTCTAGGACACGAGAGAGAAATCTGACTTAACATATGCGCTCCGTGGGGTCAAGAGCTTGCTCTCAGAGGATCGGGGGAAATCGTTGCTAGTATGTCGCCACTGGATGACATTTCCATCCACAAAAAATGAATCCAAACAAATCCGTATATTATTCACGCTGTTATTTATACGTCGATTGGTTAAATACACAGACAAACGTAACACCTTTTGCTTTCAGACTCCTAGCGGATCTACAAGTACGCAACGTGTTACATCTGGTGTGATTTTTCTATCGCTGTAGGCCGCAAACTATCAACACATGCGTGATAGAACCCGTCGGGGTGTTGGGTGTCAGATTTTCTCTTTTTTTTTCCTTCAAAGCAACCATTTAACTGTGGCGCTTCCCTGTCAAATGTTGGCCATAATGAGCCCAACCCAATCCACCATCACAGCTGGCCAGGAAACAAGCACTTTTATATTCATGCCCCTGTAGCAATAGACCTTTCACTAAGCCCCTCCCAAAAGTGCAATGGTCCAATCACAGATGAGCATAACATGTGATAGACAAGCAAAACCTCTCCACACCATATTTTTCCTATAAACATTTTATGTTTTAAAAAATGTCACATTAGGTCTGGTTCCAAAAATGATCTAATGTGTTTAATGTGTAATGTCCATCATATTTACATTGGAATGAATGAGCCATCCCGGCTGGAAAGTGTCCAACCCATGGCTGGATACTAAGGAGAGGGCGGGGCTCATTGCGAGGTCTATTATGGACCCTCATTGAACTGCTCCACTCGGTGCAGTGCTGTCTCGTCCCCGTGCGGCGCAGATCCACAGTGACAACGTGTCATTTCCTCCAGTCAGGGATTTTCAGCATGAACGCCTGCGAGGAAGGCTTCGCCACCGGGGGGAGAGACGGCTGCGTCCGGCTGTGGGATCTCAACTTCAAACCGATCACTGTCATCGATCTCAGGGAAACAGACCAAGGATACAAAGGTGACGGCGTGAAACTGTCTACCTCGTCCTCTTACTCACCTGAGTTCATAACGCATGGGGAGGCTGTGGCGCCGAACGCGACAGTGGTGTCTGGTGACCCACTACAAAAGGACGATATAGACAAGGACAACCTCAAATACTTAATTTAAAGCAGTATTACAAACCCCAGAAGGCTTCTTATTTTTATTTGCAGTTAGTTTATTTCACAAAAACTGGTCCATTTATTATTTTATGGAAAAAAAAACTCCTTATTGTCTGTTGCCCCTACCCCAACATAAGCTTTGTGGGGCTATGTCAGTAGTGTGTTGACACTCACATTTTCACTTTCACATTTGGTTCAGCTGTCTCAACGGGTGGGGGCGTGGCACACAGTTTATGGCTGAACTCTACTGCTGAGCCAAAAGTGAAAGTGGAAGTGTTAGTGTCAACACACTACTCACATGATGGAGAGACAATATATAGCCAAAAATTGCTTTTTGGAGTGATAGAAACAGGTGATTTTGAACAACACCCCATAGCCCCATTCTAAGCTTATGGGGTGGGGTAGGGAAAACAGCCAATAAGCATCATTAACACAAAATAACAACAGCACTTTTTGGGGGCGGAAATAAATCAATTGAAAATAAAGGTAAGGAAGACTTCTGGGGTAGAGTTTTCCTTCAATGAAAAGATATTTTGTTGGTGTTTGTACTTCTGTTCTCCTTACTAATGTTTATTTTCCTTTTCTTTACGTCCGTCTTCTGTTTGATCTGGTCGGTCATTTTGGACCAAACAGTAGCTAGAGGTGAAAATAGCAGAGGTGGGTAATGCTGTGGAGGTTGGCCCACGTAGTCAACTCACCTGTGTCCCTGTGTTTCCTAACAACCCCCCCACATCGTTCACCTCCTCTTGTCAGTAACTCAGCCCCAGCATTACGGTTATGTGCTGCTTACTGTACATACAATAACTTCATGTGGTGGGCAATGGATGTATGACAGTACTTACCTCATGCCTCCTCCATTCTTTCCTCTCTGTTACTGAGCCCAGAATTGCAGATTAGAGTGATAATGTGTCTTAATACCATCACATCTGCCGTTTAAATCCCTGTCCTAGCTAGTCATTACATGGCTATTTACAATACCTAAGTTCCCCAGTCTGCTGTCCTGTCACTTATACTGTATATTCACTCTGTGTACATGTGTGTCGGTAGGGAGGTGGGGTCTGACTGAAGCCTCACACACACATTAGGAACAAAGGTTCTGTGTGTTCTGTGTTTGATTGTGGTGGAGGGTGAGGACAAACAAACACAACTCTAAACCCCTTATCCCAAACCCCTTACCCCTTTTGTACTATTTTGAAGAACCTTTTGGAATAGTTCAACGTGTCAATCTATTGACACATTGTGAGCTTGTAGACTGGCAATTTTAACTATTAAAAATGTTTTTTATAAAAGGCAAAGAAGTTAAAAGATAAGGGGTTTAGGGGTGACGAAAATCTAGCCCAATGTTTGTTCAAACAACGTGACTACCATTGGAAATGCATTGAGGCGGCCATGAAAACCAGGCAGCACACGGAACATGTGTTCTTTACGTGTGTCTGAGGCCAGAGCCTGTTCGTCGTGCTGGTAGGGCTCTTGTTTTACTTTCTTGACGGCGTGTTTGTCCGATGCGTCGGCAGGCCTGTCGGTGCGCAGTGTGTGCTGGCGGGGAGACCACATCCTGGTAGGCACGCAGGACAGCGAGATCTTCGAGGTGGTGGTCCACGACCGGAACAAGCCCTTCCTCATCATGCAGGGCCACTGTGAGGGCGAGCTGTGGGCGCTGGCCGTACACCCCACCAAGCCCCTGGCCATGACCGGCAGCGACGACCGCTCTGTCAGGTCAGTTATCACACTCTACTTATCACACTCTACTGGTACTGTATGTCAGTGGTTTTCAACCCTTTTCATACCAGGGCCCTCTGTTTATTCAGAATTTGAGCCACGGACCACAATTTGATGACATTTTAGCCCCACAGACCCCAAAACTGCTTTTGTCCACAATTCCAGGCTGGATTTCAGAGAAAAACAAACAAACATACAGATTAAAATGACCAATTACCAATTGATATTCTACATTCTCTAGTTGTGTAGTCTTGGGCTAATTCAGATGATGAATATTTTAACTCTTGAGACTGTAAACATGAAACCAAATGGACCCGTAAGGGTCCATTTGGTTCCATTTTTACGCTCTCAAAGAGTTACATTTGGTTAACCAACTCTCCATCATTTAGCTGGGGACCACCTGAAACCCTCTCGAGAAACACTGGTGGTCCCCGGACCACCGGTTGAAAACCACTGCTGTAGGCCGTTGATGCAAAGTAACTCCATCATGCAAGTAATGATTCACTCCCAGCTTCTTGCAACTGTAGTAAACATCCTTCTGTTAACTTTGTTCTGATTGTTTCTCTGTAGGATATGGAGTCTTATAGATCATGCGCTGATCGCTCGCTGTAACATGGAGGAACCCATACGTTGTCTGGCAGTGAGCACTGACGGCATTCATGTGGCTCTGGGCATGAAGGATGGTTCTTTTACTGTCCTCAGGGTCAGGTGAGTACTGGGTAGTACATACACATACAGGTATAATAGATACTGGAGGTCATATGAGCGCCCTACTGTTGTGTTCACAGCAGTTTACCGGCAGGGACCCGTTGCTTATATTGCCATGTGCTGTGCACTGTTCTTTTCTTGTTTCACGAATATGTCGCGAATAACACATCAAAATTCAACTAGGCGCAACATGCTGAAAATTTGAGACATTGTTAACCCCCATTGTTAAACAGTGGTTTAAACCAGTTTTTAACCAGTGGTCCATAGAGAGCGTAAAATGAAACCAAATGAACCCTTGCGGATCCATTTGGTTTAATTTTACACTCTCAAGAGTTAAATTATATTTAAATATCTGGATTTCTTAATATTCAAGAATCTACACAATTAGATAATGTAGTAGAATTGTTATTATCTCTATACTAAATTGTGGACACAAACTTGAAAGTTTTGGGTCCTTAGAGACTACATTCAACACCAAATGGTGGTCTGTAGCTAAAATGCAGAATAAATAGTGGACCCTGGTATGAAAAAGCTTGAAAACCACTGGTTTAAACCTAACGCCTGAGCCTTTTCTGAAGGAAACAGCAGACAGAAACATGAGAACTCCATTTTAGTGAGCCTAATGGTGAAGTAAGTGTGAAAGCGTTGATCAGTGAGAGCTCATTATTCTGGTAGTAATCATTCTAGACACGGGACGACGCCTGTTGCTGCAGTAGCACAGACCACACACTGTAGCAATGACTACTGACCTCACACCGGTCCAGGGGCGGATTGGCACATATTTTCCCACCGGGACAATTTTGTCCAGACCAGATGTAAACCAGATGTAACTCTTTGAGAGCGTTTTCATTTTTACATAGTGTTGCCACAGGTCCCGGATTTTCCTGATTGTCCCGGATTTTCATGGTCTGTCCAGGAAAAAATAAAATAAATCCTGGACACTTGAATGTCCCGGATTTTTATACATGGTCAAAAGTATTTTTTTTTAGAGACCGCAACTAACCTGACTTGCGTCACTCACAGTCTCAGATCAGTATGATAGTCCTATTAAATTGTATAGTGCCTGTACGTATACGTACCAGTGTTGCCAACTTGGCACATCTGTCGCTATATTTACCTCTTTTTCAGACCCCCCTACCGCCAAAATGAGTGGAAAACTCCTGAATCTAAATCTGTCTATCTAAAGATAACTGAGATGAGAAAAATGAAAACTGGACTGCTCCAGAAAGAGTTGAAAATTAATGGTTAAGTAGCCTAATTATTAATCTGATATGTAAAAGAGTAATAAAATAATGAGAGCAGTAACATTTCAGTGTAAAAGTGTGATATATTTCTGGGTTAGATGTTTAAAGAGGTGCGTTGCTTCCGACCAAAAGGCCGATAATCGCCGCCGATAATAGGCCGCCGATTGGATGGTCAAAATGTCCAGGATTTTTGTCAGACACATGTGGCAACACTATTTTTACACCATCAAGAGTTAAAATATTCTTCATGTGAATTAGCCCAACTTAGTCTACACAACTAGAGAATGTAGAAGATCAATGGTCATTTTGATCTGTATGTTCCAGGCGAGGATCTAGCACATTCTAGTGCATTTTGGAAGTGCCACTAGTGCATTTTGGATCTTGTCCAGGCCACTAGGCGGCGCAGGCCACCGGGAAAACTCCCTGTACTCCAGATGGCCAATCCGCCCCTGCACCGGTCCAACTCACCTGTTTCTCTCCTTCTCAACTGTGACCCACCAGAGACATGACGGAGGTGGTCCACATCAAGGACAGGAAGGAGGCCATACACGAGCTGAAGTACTCACCGGACGGCGGTCACCTGGCTGTGGGCTCCAACGACAACTCGGTGGATATCTACGGCGTGGTGCAGAGGTACAAGAAGGTGGGCGAGTGCTTCGGCTCCACCAGCTTCATCACGCACATGGACTGGTCCACGGACAGCAAGTTCCTGCAGACCAACGACGGCAGTGGCAGGAGGATTTTCTACAGGATGCCAAGTAAGTGCAAGGCTGTTGGAGTGTGAAAGCCTGTTGAATCCTCTCAGGGACCACTGGTGGTCCCCGGACCACCTGTTGAAAACCCCTTGTCTAATGTTTGGACCATTATTGACCATTGACCATTATTCACACATTATTGCAAACTCCTCTCAGTGTCCCAAAATACCATTTAATACTGATCTTTAATCATGGCCTCATTTAAAATTCCACTTGGAACTTGCCTACTGACAGCTTGCTTTCTTGTTGTTTTGCTTTACTGTTTCCCCGTGATTTTGTACTGTGTGTATTGTGTTGCTTTGTGTACCTTTATTTTGTAGTGGTGTTTGTGCTTTCCTGTCTACCCATGTAGTTCTGTACTTGTCTTGTCTAACTAGTCCTGTAATTGCCAGCGTTTACACCCGTGTCCCTTTAGTTCTTCTATAGCAGTGTTGATGTGCCCTGTTGTCTAGTTACTCCTTGGCTATAAATACGCCCTTGAATTGTTTGTAAAAGAAATTCAGTGGTTTTCTGCTCCTAGTGTTAGTCCTAGTTTCTAGTTTTCTCATGATTAATTTCCTCGTAATCAAGTATTGCTGTGTTTGGTAAACAAAAAAAAAACACCTCTGTGTCATCATCTGCTTTTGCCTGTGCTTGGGTCCAACAACTGCCTGTCTTGAACCATGACAGTCTACTGTTTTAATTGTCTATTACTGTCTTGTTTGCAGTAAGTAATTTAACGTCTTTGTATGCTGTTCAGGTGGTAAGGAGGTGGCCAGCAGAGAGGAACTGAAGCTGGTCCAGTGGTCGTCGTGGACATGTGTCCTGGGTCCTGAGGTCAACGGAATCTGGCCCAAGTATTCTGACATTAATGACATCAATTCTGTGGATGCCAACTTTAACAACCAAGTCTTGGTAACGGCGGACGACTATGGACTAGTAAAACTTTTACGATACCCATGTGTAAAAAAAGGTACGGAACGATTCTGATTTTAAAATCCCAAGCGTTTATGTGTTTGATTTATGCAGTGTTGATATATATTTTTTTCATCTTGACTTTAGGTGCAAAATTCAAAAAGTATTTAGGCCATTCGGCCCACATAACCAACGCCAGATGGTCACATGACTACCAGTGGGTGATCACCATTGGCGGAGCCGACCATTCAGTATTCCAATGGAAATTCGTCCCAGAGAGAAAGAAGGAAGCTCTGCATATAGCACCTCAGGGTAAGATGAGAGAGAGAGAGAGAGAGAGAGAGAGAGAGAGAGAGAGAGAGAGAGAGAGAGAGAGAGAGAGAGAGAGAGAGAGAGAGAGAGAGAGAGAGAGAGAGAGAGAGAGAGAGAGATAATGCCTTATAAAACAAATTGCACTTATCTGTGTGTTCTTTGAGTTAGAACAGAGAAAAAACAATAATTTATGTAAATAATATAATGTAACAAATGACAGGTTCTACCATGTGCCTGTTGGCTCGGCGCTTTGCTTTGGGAAAATGCCTGTGTCTGTGTCCAGCCAGCAGCAGAGAACGTTCCCCTCAGATGTTCATATGTTGGTAAAATGTATAACCTTCCTTGGCCATGCATGTATTTAAAACCTATGATTTAAATACTGTCTGCGCCGCAACATTTCACCTCCTGCGGGGGTGCCACTATCCCGTGATTAATCATAAATAGCGCACCACGTGCACGCTCGGATGCACAAACACTTGTGTATTCTTACCAGCATTGTTGACTGATTTGTCGTCGGCAATTCTGTGTTAGTATTTAATCCACACAGCGAACAGCACTGTAGGCTGCTTTGTGCAAATTGCAAAAGGGCTATACAAACGAACAATAGGCACCAACGGCAGGCTGGTCAATATTATTGGTAGTCTTTGTCGTGCTCCTTGCCGATCGAGTTCATAGTTCATACTCAACTGTTCACTGTCTAACAGCTTTAAATTAAAGCTTGTTAAAATGAAACTATGCCGGTTTACATGTTGTCATGAAGGAAGATAAGAGGGTCACGTTCTCCGTGAGTGATTTTTAACGCTGTCCTCCGTCCCATATGGTTCTTCAGTTACAGCAGCAGCAAACATCGCCCAATATGGGACCTCCATCTCTGCGCTCGTTCTGTAGAGCCGGTTATAGAACAAGCGTAGGTACAGTACTGAGGTTAAATATGGGGCTATATGTACATTTATTGCTGCTGCAACTCAACCAGTGGTGCTGCTGCTTGTAGCTGCACCATCCATCCTGGTTAACCAGGACATGGGGTACACAGACAGACTGGTCGGATCGTTTTCATTTTTATTTAGGCTACAAATACTATTTTACACTTAGATATCAATATACCAACAACATAGCCTGGCGCGACTGAAAGCCCAACCACCAATTAAGCAAATGAGCTCGGGCCGTCGGGGTTAGGGTTTCAGTCGGGTATCCCAACTGTGTACAATAGCCTATATTGTTAATAATATTAATAACAATATATGATGTCATAATATTATTATGACATCATGAAAGCCCCCCCCCCCCCCCCAAGCCTGTAAGAAGCAAGTGGATGGTTTGATTTATCAGCCTGGCCCTAAGACTATACTTACTAAATTACTAAGAGAAGATAATTAGTTGGCACTAGCAGTATATGGGTGTGAGTAGAGAACTTAATGGAGAACTGAGTTCAGTCACAGTTGTGTGGGTGGCTGAAGGAGGAATACAGACTGCGCATGTTACTCTCCGAACTCTTGTTTGTTAAAAACCCAAATTATACAGCATTCAGGGTCATGCAAATGCCTGCCCTCAACACAGGAACACAGGCCTTAAGGAAAAGAAAACCACCGCACGGTGGAATGAGTCAGCAATAAGAGCTACCTAGAAAAAAGGTCAACAGATCAGCGACCTTCCGAGGGCTTGGTAACATGAAGCGCCTTGAGGCCACTGTACTGTGTGCGTTGAAAGAAAAATGAAAGAAACCAAATAATAACAAAACATTCCCTGGCAACAAGCAAGAGATAGTCACAAACACGGCAACTAGCTGCATATATCAAAGTAACACGAATAAAAAAGAAAGTAGCTGAACGGGTCCAAGGTCGGTGACCGGTGTGGTCAGACATTTCATCCAGAAATGCAACACGGGGCCTTCAACCCACTCACAGAGAAAGGAGAGACGAGAGCAGACCTCATCATCTTCCGACATTGCATGTACTGCTGTCAGTCACTGGAGGACACACTTATTCAGTGAAGGGGCTGGCAGCGCAGAGGGAGGGAGGCACCCTATACAGAAACACACACATATGCACACACCTCTACTGAGAGCAAGAGTTATCACATACAGCCTGCCAGAAAAACCCTTTATCTCAAAGATTTATGGAGCCAGTTTCGAGAGTCCCAACAACATTGCTGACCTTGGTTTCACATACATCTTTACCAATCAAGATCTACAGAGCTGTACGTGAGGGGGTTGTTGTCTACCTCTAGACCAGCAGGAGTTTTCAACCTTTTTGATACCAGGGCCCACCATTTATTCAGCATTTGAGCCACGGACCACTATTTGATGACATCTTAGCCCCACGGACCCAAAACTTCTACATTCTCTAGTTGTGTATATAATTGGGCTAATTCACAGGATGAATATTTTAACTCTTGAGAGCCTATAAATGAAACCAAATGGAACCACAAGGGTTAAAAAAAAAAAACTGGACCCACTGGTTGAAAACCACTGCTCTAGACGGTGAACAAGCCATGTACAGCTCGCTTCAGAGTGAGGAACTCCAGTCTCTGGGCAGGATAGTTGAGTTGACTGCAAAAAGGCATGGCTCTTCTTGCCTTCTCCTCGCCAGCGGGCACTTGGAACAGTGCCCAGACCATCCAGGGAATCATAGGACAAACGGCCTGTCAAAGCACCGCGCTGTTGAAAGTCTACACATTAACAGGTGTTTCCAGATATCATGAAACTGGGGTAACAACAGTACACTATAACTCAGTGGTAACTTTTTAATCTCAGGGTCCCTCAGATTAAAGGTAGGAATGAACCGGAAATGGTGGGGATTTTACTATGGATCCCACCCGATTATCTGGCACAGAGGGTTTCTGAACCAATCAGAGCATGCATCCCTTCAGGCGAGGGGATGGAAAAAAGTTAGACGACTCTACGCTGAGCTATACAATGCGTGACACATGGACTGTTTAGTCGCTAAGCTCTGCCACATTACTGCTATGTGGCTTATTTTTACCATATAATGTTTCACGTAATATGTGAAACATTCATCATGTTAGAATTACATATTCTAACATGATGATTAGGTTAAAACAAAGTAATACCCTGTTTGGATGTAATTTAGGCACCTGTGTTTGTGGAGGATGATACCGAAATGGGATAAAGAGGTCAGCTTATTTTCTTTTGGCTTTTATTGATGTCGGCTTCATGATTTCACCGCGCAGCACATTTTTGTTTACATATTAAAAACATTTTTATCGAGTTCTGATAAAAATACACAAAAGGTTTTTTTGGCATACGTTGTTGGGTATGGCCATATAATGACCACGGATGTGGTCTAAAAGTGTGAAAAATATTTTTCAGTTCACTGTTCCTTTAAGATGTATATTGTGTAGACCATCTGAAACTGACCATCTTAAAATATTTTTGGGCCCTTCTTAAAAGTTTAGAATTTTATGATATACTATGCACCAGTCAGGTATATAATTTAGTATTGATATACCCTGATATACCTATACAGACTATGTAAATGTTACAGTGCCTTTTGAGAGTGAAGTGTTACAGTATGTACAACATTATGTCATTATTTCCACATTTCCTGACAAACGAACAATACTGTGCAAGATTCAGGATAAAAATCTGCAACATAGTTGCAGAATAAGCACCTTTTACTACACACAAAAGCAGAATTATCAGTTGAACCTTTCCAAAAGCTAGAATCATAGGCGATTTTAGGCTCTCCCAGCAGGGAGAAAGCAATTCCAATTTACACTCCCAAGAGTTAAATTATATTTAAACATCTGAATTCCAAAATTTTCAAGGATCTACACAATTAGAAAATGTAGAAGAATTGTTATTTGACCAATGTTTTGCCAGTTTATCTCTCCTATTGTGGACAAAAACTTGAAAATCCTTAGTTTTACAATGTAATTATTTATTTATTTTTGTTTTACTTTTTTGCCACCTTTGAGAGTGACTGGAGCTTTTAAAGCTTACTTTAGAACCACAGATTTAATTTCAACCACAGACTGAGAGAGACGCCTTTCCATTTAATTTTCCTAATGGAACTAGCAAGCGACTGCCCTCAGCTGCCTGCCATGGCTGCTTATTACCTTGTCTTGGCAGTTGGTACAGCTCTCTCTCTGCATCAGCATTTTTCTGAATTCATCTTGAGTAATGTCCCAGAGGTAGAGAGCTGCTAGATTAATAACAAACATCATGGTGCCAGGCAATACTATTATTATATGATCCACTTTGGCTTTGATTGAAGCCGGACTTTTTATTTTATTTATTTATTTATTTTAGTTGTCGCACAGTGAGACATATTTGATCAGTCTAATCTGGTCTGATTGATCTGGTCTGACTCAACACTTCGCTCTTCTTTGCAGAGATTTTGGCAGATTCCAACAGCGAGGAGTCCGACTCTGACCAATCGGATGTACCTGAGATGGACTCTGAAATCGAGCAGGAGACGCAGCTCACATATCGACGACAGGTTAGCGATGTAAACGTCTGAAGAGACTGACGTGGTGTGTCAGTGTCTGACACGCGAATACACACATACAGCACAGGGGCTTTGTAAAATACCGTACATACTGTACCTGTTTCATGTTCAGGTTTACAAAGAAGATCTACCTCAGCTCAAGGAGCAGTGCAAAGAGAAGCATCGAGCGATAGCCATGAAGAAAAGAGACCGTGCACCGGCCAATGGAGTGAAGCTGCACTTTGTTCACGGGTACGATGTCACACAAAAACGGACGCCGATCATATCCCTAGTCAAAAAAATCCTATAGGATTCCAATAGAAAAGTCCTATCAGATTTTGGAACAAATCCTATTGCATTTCCAATAGGAATCCAATAGGATTCTTATAAGAATCGTATAGGATCTTATAAGATCTCATAGAATCCTATAAGAAATTCCTATAGGATTTGGGGGAATCCTATTGGAATTCTATTGGAAATCCAATAGGATTTGTTCCAAAATCTGATAGGAGAAATCCTGTAGGATTTTTTTTTTTACTAGGGATGACACTGTAAATCACCCTAAACCAAGTGCTAGCCCAGAACAACTTCATAACATGAGGTCTGCTCAAGGGACCACTTCACCACTTTTCAATGTACCTTCATATAATAGGTCCTCACTAATGTACATGATAAAATACCAATAATTTTTTCCTACTCAGTCTGTGTCACAGGTGGGCTGTGGGCAATTAGCTTGGATTCCACATTGATGATATCATTGGAGGACGGGTTTTTGAACTGCCCAGAGGCCTCCTGTGCAACACAGACTGAGTAGAAAAAAAAGTAGTGGTATTTTATCATATACGTTAGTGAGGACCTATTACATGAGGATACGTTGAAAAGTGGTGAAGGGTTCCTTTAATAATGCTTTTTGTGGTCATACAGTAGCTTGCTGCTGAATGCTGCTGTGTGAACAGGGTTCCTCCATGTGTTGTTGTTTAGCTACAGGGGCTATGACTGCAGGAGCAACCTGTTCTACACGCAGACGGGGGAAATCGTGTACCACGTGGCCGCCGTGGGCGTGGTGTACAACAGACAGCAGAACACGCAGCGCTTCTACATGGGACACGACGACGACATCCTTTGCCTGGCCATCCATCCCCTGAAGGACTACGTAGCAACCGGACAGGTAGTTTAGCTTCCTGGGTTCTCAACCGGGTGACAGTGAAGGACTTTTAAGACCCTTTTATACAAGCTCTCAACACATCTCAATGTGAGCTTCTAGATCTGCTGTTTTCACAATATTCATCAAACTAAATGTAATTCCTACAATTCCAAGGGGGTTCCCACCTTTTCATCCCAAGGGCCCCCTAATGAATTTGTCTGTGGACCGAAGAAAGGAATATATTGAATTTGAATCCTGAACTCTTCCAGACTGTCCTGAGTCAAGCGAGCGTTTCCCTTGAAAAGAACTGTCTCTGGACCCCATCTAAAAATATGTTGTTGCGACCGCAAGTCGCAGTTGCTATGAAAAATGATTTGTGTTGTTAAAATGTTTCAAGATCTACAAGCGTACAGGTCGCAATGTGAAACATTGTGATCCTTTAAGGTAGATTGGATATTCTGTATAAGACCATTGTCTTTATGACTCAAGGATATGCGATTTCATGAAGCCTTGTATACATGTGTTGACTGTCCAGGTGGGTCGAGACTCATCCATCCACGTGTGGGACACAGAGATGCTGAAACCAATGTCAGTGTTGAAAGGATTTCACCAGCTTGGAGTGTGCACTTTGGACTTCTCAGGTAGCCTCCCAGAAGCGTTCATTAATGGCTCATTCATAAATTGTTGTACAACCTACAGTGTTTGCCAAAAACAACAGATTTTCAGCATATCTACAGGAGTTCATTAGTGTATATCAAAATATGTGTTTTATAACAGTTAGCCTCCTGGTGCACTATAAAGTTTGGCATCGACCGGGGTAGCCGTGCTGGAGATTTGCTGTACACAGACAGAATAAAAAATAAATATTTCAAAAGGGTGAAGCAACCCTTTAAGCCCTTGACAGTTTACAAGCAACAAGACAAAGAACCTTTTACCCTTGTTGTTTAGTTTGTTTGTTTCAGTGGCATCAGATAACCCCATCCATTCCACTTCCTCTAATTGGCCCCAGACCGAGGCAGAGCCGTGAACTCTTTGTCAATATCAGTGAATTACCTGCCACAGATCAGGCCCACCAGGCAGCTTTGATGTTCCTAACAAGACCCAAACTCCACTGGACCGAAGCGAGAGTGGGGCTTTTATCCGTCCTGGTTTTGAAAGGGCTTGTTTTGTTTCTCCCTTCACAGCGGATGGTAAGCGCCTGGCCTCCGTGGGGCTGGATGACAATCACACCATTGTCCTGTGGGACTGGAAGAAGGGAGAGAAGCTCTCAGCCATACGGTCAGTACAGCGGTTAATGCGCAGCACTAGATCAGCCTTTCGCCGCCCGGCAGCGAGGTTATCCTCACGGCAGAGAGCAGAGAGGCTTAGATACACATATAGGAGTGAATCCCATCCCGTCAATTCCGAAGACAATTTGAGCTCCTCCGCTTTGCACGTGGACATTTATAGATGAGTGCCAAATGGAGCTAGCTGCTCTGTCCGAGGCCTTTAGGATGATTGATAGAGGAGGAGATTGCACAGAGAATTGCCTATTATGTTATGAGGCTTTTCCCGTGAATGGGAGCACTTAAACCTGCCAAGTGCACACGGTTTCAGAGAAGACGTTGCCCCAGGCGTTCACTTGCACAGCCATGATGAATTAATTGCGTCTAGAATGAATGTGTGAGGTGACTTGATACACATTGCTGCAAATGATACTACAGATATGTAGCACCTGTGCATTGGATTACATTACCTCACCTGACTTGTGTGCATTTCTGCAATTGTAAAAAAAATATATGTATATTTATTGTTCAAATACAAAAACATAATCCACAACTTTAAATATCTAGCGTTGTCATATTCGGGGTACTCCTCCAGATTTTGCATCTACATGCTACATACAGCGTGTAGCTGCGTGTAGCTTCTCAGTAATAGCTTTCTGCTGTGTGCGCGGGGCTTCCATTGCAGCCCAGAGACAGCTTGGGAGCCGCTCTAATCTTCTTCTGTAGACCTATAGTGGGCGGTGCAGTGAGGCAGGCAGGGGGGCAATGAGGCCTGACGGAGCATGTCTTGCTCACTGCTTCCCCGCCTAGTCCTCAGCTGGGAGAAGTGAAGTGAAGAGAGCGTGCGGGTGTCATTGGTGTGGGACAACAGGGCTGGGAGAGGTTACGCAAGGCCAGTGGTGGAAGAAGTACACATACTGTATGTCTTTACTCGAGTGAATGTACTAGAACAGGGGTTATCAACCTTTTTGATACCAGGGCCCACGAATTATTCAGCCCCACAGACCCCAAAACTAAAGATTTCTTTAGCTTTTGTCCACAATTCCAGGCTGGATTTGGGAAACAAAACTAAAACATACAAAATGACCATTAATCTTCTAGTTGTGTAGACTTGGGCTAATAAAGATGATGAATATTTTAACTCTTGAGAGTGTAAAAATGAAACCAAATGGACCCGCAAGTGTCCATTTGGTTTCATTTTTACGCACTCGAGTTACATCTGGTTAACCAACTTAGCTGGGGACCACCTGGAACCCTCTCAAGCACCACGGGTGGTCCCCGGACGGCCGGACCACTGGTTGAAAACCATTGTACTACAACATACTCATTGTTACAAACAAAAGACCAACAGGTTTTGACCAGTCTGACTACAGGCCCACCTGTGTTGCACCATTGTGAGTGCTATTTTCAAATAAAGTATAACACAGTGTTATAAAATGGAACTAGTCATAGTAAAGTAGAAGTGCCTCAATTAGAGTACTTGAGTAAAGCTGCTTTGCCCCAGTGTGCAAGGGTGAGTGAGGGAGCATCATGTTGCACTAGGTTCAATGACTCTCAGTAATGCAGCAGCACAAAAGGCTGATGATTAGCCAACTTGCAGTGTGAGGTACGCTCCATTGCCCTGGACAGGGAACAGACACCAAGGCGTATTGTTCCTTTTATGGTAAGCAATCAGCAGCCCAAAGGAGCCAGTACCCAAGCTCTCTCTCTCTCTCTGATGGTGCTTTGTCTTATTACATTGTTTTTAGACAGTGGTTCTAAAACTGTTTAATTTCAAGAATCCTCCGGTTTGACATGCAATAGGGCCATGGATGGGCTCCCGTTTGATATTATATTTTTATTTATTTTATTTATTTTATTTATTAACCCACAAGCGTCCTTTTCATCCCTACCAATCACTTGATTCAAGCTGGAGGACTCGGGACCCCTTTGTTGAGAAACACTGCCTTAGATTTCCAATGCACAATTTTAATGCAACTTTTCCCCCCTAAAATTGTATTTTTCAGGGGAAGCAAAGACAAGATATTCGTGGTGAAAATTAATCCCTACATGACTGACAAGCTAATCACGGCTGGAGTGAAACATATGAAGTTTTGGCATAAAGCGGGTAAGAGACCCTGGGTGACATGGGTGATGAAGACTTTTAGAGAGGCTCCAGAGTGAAGCAAACATCCTAACGCCAGCTCTTCCACCATTTTGTCTTCTCAGGCGGCGGCCTGATTGGTCGTAAGGGGTACATGGGAAAGACGGAGACCATGATGTGTGCCGTGTACGGCTGGACGGAGGAGATGGTGTTTTCGGGCACGTGTACGGGAGACATTTGCATCTGGAGGGACATGTTCCTGATGAAGACGGTCAAGGCGCACGACGGCCCCGTGTTCAGTGTGCACGCTCTCGAAAAGGTACCGGTGCCACAGGCGATTTTAGGCTCTCTCAGCAGGTGGTGGTGGTTGGGGTGGGTTTGTAACTCTTCAGAGCTATGTAACTCTTCAGAGCGTAAAATGAAACCAAATGGTTTCATTTTAATTATATTTAAACATCTAACTTACATCATTTTCAAGAATCTACACAATTAATGTAGACGAATTGTTAATTTGGCCAATGTTTTGCCAGTTTATCTCTCATAAATTGTGTACAAAAATTAAAGGGATACTTCGCCAAAATTAAACCTCGTCTGTATGGTTATACTAGCGTGCATCCATGCCTCTGTGTCCGTGTCTCAGCGCATACAGTACTGTAGTGGAACACCAGAGGAGGGGGTTCCAGATGGTTTACCACCTACGTCAATGCCCTAATTGTGACGTAGGTGGTAAACGTTTCCCAGAGCACTGAACACTAAAGGAGGCAGAGGAGAGCAGCAAGGCATGCACAGAATATACTTTCTCTGGTGCCACCGTGTGGCTTTTTTTTACATGTATATATTTTTTTCCACATATTTCAATGCCATTGTACAGCATTTAAAGGCATTCCGTACCGGCGAAGCACTCTTTTAAGTTTTGGATCTAGACTCAACTAGGCTCAACATCAAACGGTGGTCCATGGCTAACGGTGGTCCATTGGTTAAATTGCAGTATAAATATTGGGTCCTGGTATGAAAATGGTTGAAAACCACTGAATATAGGCAACTACCGTAAATATACTAGATAAGTACTTGTTTTTCTAGATTTATTAATGGTTTATTTACTCATTTTGGTATTCATTACAAACCATGCGTGGAATGAAAAATATAAATTTGGATAAATGAGTATGAATTTACAATTGAATGAAGTTACAAGTGACATTTTTCCCCCTATATATACTGTAACATTTTATTTTGGCCACCAGGGGGGCAAGTGCTCCCCTGGTACCTCCCTAAAATTGCCAACGACCGGTGTGGCGGGTTGGGAGGAAAAAAGGGAAAATGTTGGATCTCGCCCCGCTGCTCTGCTGCCGCCGCTGCTGCTGTCTTTGTTGCCCCGGTTGTTGTTTACAGTAGTGACTGTAGGATTAAATTTTGCTTTGTCAGATGACAGGTGCAATCAGCGGGGGATTATTCACGGCTTTAAGTGTGTCATGGTAATAATGAGTTACTCTGCAGGGATTTGTGACTGGAGGGAAGGATGGCATTGTTGCGCTGTGGGATGACACCTTCGAGAGATGCCTCAAGACCTACGCCATCAAGAGATCGGTCCTGGCTCCCGGGTCCAAAGGTCAGAGGTTATACTTCTCTCACTAGCTCTACCTACCACCACTGTCCTAGATTTAATATTGCCACGGTCCGGGCAGAAACCTCATATCTCCATATTTTTTATAAATGAATGTCCTAATTTAAATCCGATCTACAAGCTCACAGTGTGTGAATTTGTAGTTCGATTTTAGTGATTTTTGAAAATGTTTGAAAAAACATGAAAAAGTGCCCTTCTGGGCACGGGTCTCCACCAGGTTAGACTCTGGTATCCTATTGGCGCTATAATAAGCCAATGTGAAATGGTGCAGTTTGCTCTCATGCCTTTTGTGGCAATTGGATGATTTGAGCCATTATGTTCCAAAAATGTGTTTTGTAAAAACCCACGTGCTGGTGGTGCTATAACAGGCCAATGTGAAAAGGGCGCTCATAGGAAAGTGTGTGAAAGATTCCACCTAAATCACATTTTGCATTCATGATTTGATGCTTATGTTCCAAATGGGCCAATCCTGCAAGCATTGAAAGCCAGATGCGTCTTGAGCACATGACTATGGAGATACCGTGCAACAATTTGTGGGATTTTATGACAGAATCTGAATGAGTACTATTTTATGTTTTACAAAACGCATCCTCCTGGTGGCGCTATAGATAGCAGAAATGCAAAATACCTGTGAATGTGCATACAACGTTTCATGCAGATCGGTGCAATTATAGATACAAATGTGAAAAAGCTGCTTCATGGTGGTGCTATAACAGGCCATTCTGGATTTTTTTTGTGTAGAGCTTCATCGTCTGCATCCAGGGAGTGTGTGTGTGTGCAAGGTTTGGCATCGACCAGGTTAACAGTGCCTGAGATTAGCTGTACGCGCTATACATACGGACACACGGACGGACAGAGTGCAAAACATACTCTCTCCCCATGCCTTCGGCCTGGTGGAGACAATACATTATAAATACATAAATCCATTGGAACTCAAGACATTTTTCCTCATTTTCTGTAGCAGTCTTTGGATAAACGTTCAAGCGTTATGCCTGACAGTGACAATATATTGGTCCCCTAGCTCCAGGGATGCAATAAAATGGAGAACTACTATTAAAAGCATTCAGCACTTTTAGCTTTAATGAAGATTACCTCTTATATTCTGTCGTGAGCGATACTGTGACATCGCTATATGATTCACTGTCTCCGTAGGACTGCTATTGGAGGACAATCCCTCCATACGTGCCATATCTCTGGGCCACGGCCATATCTTGGTGGGGACCAAGAATGGAGAGATCCTGGAAGTGGACAAGAGCGGTCCCATCACTCTGCTGGTCCAGGTGAGTGAACCATGGATGGACTGAGCTTTTAGTCTAAAAACAACGTGACTAACATCCCGAATGCGGAACAACAAATCCAAGCTGTGCCACTGTTTTACCACACCGTGCCTGGTGGTATGACAAATAAAGATCAGTGATGTAAGAGCTCACTTTTCCGTCATGCTTGTGGTGTTTTAACTTTCATTGAAAAATAGCAGGCGTTCACGGCTCATAGTGTAAAAGGGTAAAAGGGATGAGCCGTGAACGCTCATAGCGCGCAATCAACAATGTCGGGGCGAAATACAGTAGGTTAATCAGTTTTCCCACTAAAAAAACATGAACACACAAAAAAATATAATAATAAAAACCATAAAAAAAACACAAAAACACCAGAGTTGTGCACCCTGAATGGGTGTGAGCCCGCAATGACGAGAATAAGGTTATGCCAGGATATTTTGGATTGAAGATGTGCAGATGCACTGACTGACTGACTATCCGCCAGTGCCTGGAACTGTCCTCTTCCTCATAATGTCATTACAAAACTGTTGATCTTTGGCTTACGTAACGCCGCAGAATCACAGACGCCATGGCTGTAAAGACTGATGGATTACTGCTGCAGAATCTTACAGCGTTCATTTAGTTAAGTGGTCCCTTGGTTCTGCCAGGCTCCCCTGAAATTAGACAGCTAGTGCTAATGTTATTGATTGTCCACTTGAAAGGCTTTAATGCATATAGGTAAATTCCTACGGGTGAAATACATTTTTGATTAATTACCTCTTGGTGTCGTCGAAGGACCTCTCTGGGTACGTACATAATACCATTTTGTATATCTCAGTTTATCCTTTCCATCTGAACCTCAATGAATAAGGATAGTCGGAGGAATACTGGTATACACATTAGTACTGTATGTAGTAAACATATCATAAGCCCAGGCATTGTCTGACAAGCTCCCTCATGCCCAAAGCCTGAAAGCAATGTAACCTTTGAGACAATCCAATTCTTTTAGGCTGTTTCATAATGGAATAAGACTGTGTGACCTTTCTGAAGTGGAAGTGCATTGAGACGTACTGAAAGAAATCTTTCATCGCTTTCAACCTGTCGTCTCTATTTTGGGCATGCCACAGAGATTACACAAGAATACAAAAGAATATCCGATCAAGAAGTCCCCAATCCCTCTTGATGTGATGCCTTGAGAACTTGTAAATCGGGTATTTCATCTGTGTGCATGCCACCCATACACACGTGTGTGTGTGTGTGTGTGTGTGTGTGTGTGTGTGTGTGTGTGTGTGTGTGTGTGTGTGTGTGTGTGTGTGTGTGTGTGTGTGGTATTGATGTTGTAGTTTTGCCATACTGATATTTGGAAGCCTGGGCCGTGTGCGTAAACTGACCACGAGTGGCCCAAGAATATCTGGCATGACAAAGAGCAAAGCCAAACAACTTGCCAAATACGGTGCTGTTTCGACTCGATGGACAATGGACCTTTAGCTAAGCTCCTCCCAAACCGCTATTGTCCAATGGGCCTTTAGATTACCCTCTCCTCAAACTACTATGGTCCAATCACAGCTAAGCATAACATGTGATAGACAAACCTCTCCACCAATAGCTTTCTTGTATGATAAAACATTGTTTTAAAAAATAAATGCCACACAGACATTTTTCCACATAGGGAGTGCCTTGTTGATGGATTTGGAAGAAATTTTGAAGGTCTGGTTCCAAAAATGAACCAATATTTATTGTGTAAAGTCCATGATATTTACATTGGAATGAATGAGCCCGGCTGGAAGGTGTCCTAACGTGGACAAGAGAGCAGGGCTTAGCTAAAGGTCCATTTGTCTTGGTGGCGGAGGAGGTGTACGTCTTATAAGATAAATCCCCTATTGCTGATGATTTGCTCGCTCTAGGTGAACATGAACCCTGTCATATTTGTTTCCTTGTCGTCAGACTAATTGTAATTTGTGGATTCAAATAAAGGACCAAAACGCGTGCCTGTGTGTGGTTGCAGGGTCACATGGAGGGTGAAGTATGGGGCTTGGCCACTCACCCCCACCTCCCCCTCTGTGCCACTGTCAGCGATGACAAAACCCTGCGCATATGGGACCTGTCCTCCAGCCACTGCATGCTGGCAGTGCGAAAGCTCAGGAAAGGTGAGTCACCACCAGTGCCGTCCAGACGCCGCACAGCCGCCATCTCCCTCCTGTGTCACAGTGGTGACACAGGCCTCATGAGGTCCCCGCGGGCCCGTCTTGTGTGACCACCTGCGTCTTGTCCTCTTGCAGGGGGACGTTGCTGCTGTTTCTCCCCCGACGGCAAGGCCCTGGCGGTGGGCTTGAACGACGGCAGCTTCCTCATCGTGAACGCCGACACCCTGGAGGACCTGGTGTCTTTCCACCACCGCAAGGACATCATTTCGGATATCAGATTCTCACCAGGTCTGTGACTCACAGCTCCCCTGTGCCCCCCAACCTTTTGGCTTTGTCTCTCCCAATGGAAAACCCTCCTCATGTCCATGCCGCTGTGCAGAGGAGCTGTTATGTATGCACCACAAAATGTACGATTGTGCTTGTATATACTAAAACGGATGCGTCACGGCAGCGGTTGGAGTTTGATCACGCAAATATTCAGCAGCACTTTTTAAATTTCGGTTTCTGATTTATTTAGGCCATTGTCTCAGTGTGCACCCCTGGTGCGCATTCATCTGTTACACTGTGCTTACGTGCATAAACTTAGACTTGGCAGTAGGCTACAAGTCATTGCGCTCTAGCAAACTAGGAAATGAATTATCCAGGTGAAAGTAGAGCATTGTCTGTTCGTGTGGAAGAGAGACCTTGTACCTGGCTCTCCTCTCCTCTCCTCTCCTCTCCTCTCCTCTCCTCTCCTCTCCTCTCCTCTCCTCTCCTCTCCTCTCCTCTCCTCTCCTCTCCTCTCCTCTCCTCTCCTCTCCTCTCCTCCTCTCCTCTCCTCTCCTCTCCTCTCCTCTCCTCTCCTCTCCTCTCCTCTCCTCTCCTCTCCTCTCTTCTCTCCTCTCCTCTCCTCTCCTCTCCTCTTCTCAAAATTGGCTTGCACAGATAAGACTTTCAAACAGGAATTAAAACGAGTGAATTGTTATCTGCATTTGTTTAATTAACATTTTAGACTGAATTTGACTCGAATAATGCTGAACTTTCTTACATATTCTATAACACAGCATTTGTTCTAACACCATAGTTCACTAGCTTATTGCCATTACTAGCAAAGACAGTAGTAGACTAGTAATAGTAGGCTAGTGTTGTGGGAAAGGGCCGGGGGGAGCGGTTGTCTGACCCTTGGTTCCAGGGAGGCCCACTGTCTCACCTGGACCAGGGGAATATGCTGCTGCAGGCTCGACCCACATTAGTGGTTAACTCTGTAATAAGGCCAGACGGCTGGAGAGTGGAGAGGAAGGGGAAATGGTGAGCTTCGGACAAAGTGAGAGGAAGAAAGTCTTTATCCGGGACACTTAACCTTAATCTACAATGCAAGGGATCCTGTTTCTCAACCCTACACCCATGGATCCACCCACACTATATTTAGGACTGATTTATATACAGTAGTTTAGGAACGTTCATGGATCTTTATCCCCCCCCCCCCCTTTTCTTTAGGTCAAGAGGGGCAAATTTGCTGTTTTTTGACCTGAATTCAGTTGTTCCACTGTGAAAATTCCGCTGTGTGTTCTCAAGAGATCACTCTTAAAAATCGCTGGAAAGGGTCTGGCAATGTACTTCCAATGCAGCTTGTTAGGTAGGCTAGCATGAGTTTTCCTGCGCTGAGACACAAAACAGTGAAATATTGTTGATTTTATTTAAGGACCTCCCAATTGCCATCCAAGCAAATTATTTCAACAGACAGGCTGCCCATTCCACGTTCAGGCAGTCCAGGTGCTCTTTGGGACTTCCAGCCACATTCCTTTCCCTTTTTGCAGGATTTGACAATGTGATGTATACAAGACATGTGGTGCTGATCGACCCAGCCGTTTGTGAAATTAACCCTAGTGGACAGTGGACACACAGACCCTTTTCTAGATGACTCACCCCATAGGAGCCATGCCATGAAAAAAACATATTGTGTTTATATTGCCGCCAGACAACATCATGCCTCGTTAAAACACTGTCCACTGTGTTTACCCAGGGGCAGGGAAGTACCTGGCCGTAGCCTCGGCCGACAGCTTTGTGGACATTTACAATGTGATGAGCAGCAAAAGAGTCGGCGTGTGCAAGGGATCCCTTAACTATATTACCCACCTGGACTGGGACAAGAGAGGTAAGCGGGCTCACCGTTACCATGCTGCTCAGTGCTCATTAATGCGCCTCTTGTGTCGGGAAGGTACACTCGGTGGACATGTTAGTGTGTAAGTGGGTGATTATGTTTTGGAAGAATGTCCCCCTGGGAAAAGTAATTACACACACCGGGTTTACGCTCTACTTCACAGGGAAACTATTGCAGGTCAACACTGGTGCTAAAGAGCAGTTCTTCTTCGAAGCTCCTCGCGGCAAGAGGCAGACCATCCCAGCAACAGAGGTAAGCAGCAGCAGCACTGGCCACAGCAGCAGCGCCGGATCAGCCTTTGCTGTGCTGTGGTTCTGCCACTGTTGGCCTACATTTCCCCCCCCCCTGTGTGTGTGTGTGTGTGTGTGTGTGTGTGGGGTTGGGGGGGGGGGGGGGGCTCTCAGGGAAGGGCACCGAAGCATTAACACGGCCCACTTTTCACCAGTATTGTTCTAATTATGGTAGTGGAAATGGGATACTGTTTAGCGTTTCTTTTGCCGTGACATTCAGACACCACACGATGCAGGGGAGCATTAAGAGGAACGCGAGTTAGACATGATGGATGCCATTAAGGCTCGGCGCTGGGTCATCTCTCAGTGGAACCACACCAACCACCCTCCACCTTGTCTTGTCCTGACGCGATGCGCCCGACCTCTTTGTCATTCCTCCCGTCGTTTTGTCTTCCTTCTTCACATCCCGTTCAGGTGGAGAAGATCGACTGGTTCACTTGGACCTGCGTCCTGGGACCGTCTGTTGAGGGCGTCTGGCCTGTGGTCAGCGAGGTCACCGAAGTTTCGGCCGCTTGCCTTAGCAATGACAGAAAGGTCTTAGCAACGGGAGATGACCTGGGATATGTCAAGCTTTTCAGATACCCCGTCAAGGTAAGACACATCGACGTCCTCAGAGCCTCCGACTGGTGGCACTGTGGAGATTAAGGCCAGGGGTTTGAATCTGTGATGCCTCCAGGTTTGGCTGCATGAGCATTCCAACAAACGCAGTCTGTGGACTGCTTGTACCCTGCGTAGTTGTCAGTGTTTTACTGTGTCATCTCAAGTGGCTCGAGGCAAGAGAGTGTTTGAAGATGTATGCTAAGGTTATGTTAATGCACATTACCATAAGGGCTCCATTTTCGTTACCGCTAAATCCCTTATCCCTTAACTTCTTTGCCTTTTTAAACTATTAAAAAAAACATTTTTCAAGTCTACAAGCTCACAATGTGCCAATAGATTGGCACATTGAACTATTCCAAAAAGTTTTTCAAAATAGTAAAAAAAAAATTATAAGGGGTTTAGTATAAGGGGTTTAGATGGTAACGAAAATGGTGCCCTAAATGTAAAGTAAATACTAAATAAACATTTTTTCTTTGCTTCCAGGGAAAATATGCAAAGTTCAAGCGGTACGTGGCCCACAGCACACATGTCACCAACGTGCGATGGACCCACGACGATAGCCTCTTGGTGACAGCAGGTGGGGGTGATACCTGCCTCATGATTTGGGCCCATGAGCCGGAGGGCCACCGGGAGATTCGACAGTGTGACAGCGAAGAGTCTGACATCGAGAGTGAGGATGATGGTGGTAAGATCTTTCTTCTTTGGCACAAGCAGTAGACCCCCCCCCCCCCCCCCCCCCCAGATGAATTGCATGAACAGAAACTTCAGGTGTTTGGTTAGAGATGGTTTGCCTAAAGACTATTGGCCAGTCAGTCTTGAGGGCCCCTAGAAAAGGTCACTTAGGTAGTCTGCAGGTGTACTGTAGTTCCACCTCTCTTGTTTACCAATGTGATCTGGACAGCTTGGCAGGTGAATCCACATTGAAAGAACCTCTGCAGTAATGTGTGGTACTTTGTAAGGGGGGCTGAACATCCTTCCACGATTTGCGATTCTCACTTGCACGTGTGTTTATCTGTTTCGCTCAAGTGTGTGATATCACACGTAGTCGAGGGCACCTGGTCGAGGGACCTGTCATTCTGCCCAGACCAATATAGGCACGCACATGTACACACACACACACACACACACAGACCTCCCTAAGATTTTCTCTCTCCCGTCTCCCATGTCTCCCATCATTCATCAGGTTATGACAGTGATGTCACGAGAGAGAATGAGATCAATTACACCATCAAGGCCTTATCCACCAATGCACGACCCATGACAGGGGTCAAACCCCACCTACAGCTGAAGGAGCCCTCTGTGGATGAAAGGTAACCGGTAATGGAGTCATTCTAAGGCTTAGACCAGCGGGTGCCTCATACGCAATCATACAGTAGAACTCCATGAATTTGGGTATCGCCATGTATCTGTTATCCATGTACTACTGTACACTGAACATGGCTTCTTGCGTCAAAGTGACGCCAAACCACTGCCTCAGTCAACAAATCTTTTAATATTTTCTGCATTTTGCTTCCAATTCTTTCTCTGTCTCTTAAATAATTTGGTATTTTCAACTCTTTTTCCCTCTTTAATGGCTGTCCATCTGTCACTGTCCTGCTCTCTTCTTTAACACAACTTGAAGGCAGGGGGTGGTCAGGTAAGATCCCACATTTACATGTATTGAGCACACATTGATGAAAGCACAGGGTGTGGGTCAAAGTCATGGCAAATGAGCCTATCAATTAAATTAGCTATTTTATGAGGTGTGTGAAGTATTGTCTTGTTGCTGCCTTATCTAACTAGCCAGGTGAAAATATACTTAGGTAAAGTAAACATGGGCAACCTACAGTAGTGTGTGTTTGAACTGCAACATGCTGTTTCATCTTATGTGATCTTTAACACACGATTTGATGTGTTTGAGACAAATCTTTAAACTATGATTAATAGTTCGGATTAAAGATGTGGGTTACAGTGTGATAATGTGTGATAGTGTGTTAATAACTCTGTCAGTGTGTCAGATATTGAGTTAGATATTTAAACATATGAAAATCCCATGGCCCTGTGGTGCGATTCGACAATGATAACAGCATACTGCAGACGGAGTTAAACATACAGTGACTCTGTTGTACTGCAGCATACAAATTAGACTTTAGAAATACCCAAACAGCAGATCCAGGCTAATACAGCATGTAATATGTAATTACATAATTGCACATAATTCTATCATAATAATAATTACCAATCCAGAAGTAGGGAAACAAGTATTCATTTGCCATGCACTGCAAGGTTTCTAAAGCAGCATAATTCCCAGACATTCACTTTAGCTTTTCCCAGGGTGGATGTTTTCTGTTATTCTGAGTTACGGCGTGATCAGTGACAGACGCTCTGTGCTTTGGCCGTTATTGATTGGCTTTGGACTGTGGTGAGAGCATCCACACACCAACAGGGCAGTGGTTGTCATAGAGATGGCCAGTGGTTGTTATGGTTACACCGTGGAGCCGACTGATATATTTTATGTTCTCATTGGCTTGTGTGTGGTGTTACACTGTGTCGGTGGGCCCTGCCCGAGCGCTTCATATACTTTGTTGACCGGGGGTCATTACTGGGCTCCCTTCTTTTCCCCTCAACACCAGTGGTTCTCAAAGTGGGGACCATTGACCCTCAGAGTTCCTTGAGGGGTTTCCGAATCCCTTATGGGTCTGTAACTCGGGGATTGTGCAAATTGTATGAGACCCTTTCCCCATTTGTACTCTCTGAGTTATCGGAGTTCTTGAAATTCAGACATGTTTGAGAACCACTGCTTTACACAAATCTCTTGAAAATAACTACTCTACAAGTGCTGTGTGCTTACAAATTGTGAAGTACTGAGCTTGTAGATCTGTTTTGCCGATTTTCATTGACTGTTTACCAATTATAACATGTCCAGAATACGTTCATGTTTAAATGCTAATGCCTGCTATTTCCTTGTTACTGCTGTCGTTCGTTAAGAGGGTCCAGGTAAGCTTGTGTGTTGCGATCTGTGGGTGTGTTCTATTGGTTTTCAAAGTATGGCCTTTGTGGGGGTTCCATGTGGAAAATAATTATTAATATAACATTAAAGCTATACTAGGTAACTTTTTCATTAAAACAAATCTTAAGTTATTTTTGTCACATACAGTAAACCATATCCTGAATTTTAGCCCTCAAAGCCTGTTCTTAATATATTGTCTACAAAAACAATCAGGATGTGAATTAAATGCATGAGGAATGCTGGGAAATGTCGGACTCAGTACCGGCATTTAGAAAAAAACTGTCTGTGTCTAAAGAATGCAGTACCGGCAGTCACCACCAGTCAAGTTACCTAGTATGGTTTTAACATCTGTTTAACGACGGATACATTTTATATGTAGGCTAATTGAAAAACTACTGTCCTAATCTATATTTATAAATAGTAGTACATTTCTTTCAAAACCCTGACTAAGCTATAAGGCTTTAACAGTTTACACACATATTCCTAATATTATTAGTTGTTCTCCGGTCCTTTAAAGATACATTTGCTTGTCTGTTTTTAAAAATAATAATATATTTGCACAGTATGTCTTCATTCAGCCAGAATAAATACAATGAATAGTAAATATACGTTGTAGTAATACATTTGAACTGTTGTGTGCTGAGTTTTGGTGTGTGTTGGGTTTTGGTGTGTGTTTGAGTTCTACCAGTGAAGAGTTGTGTCTGTTGCAGGCCTCCTGTCAGTAGAGCCCTACCACAACCTGAAAAACTACAGACCAACAATGTTGGAAAGAAGAAGAGGCCAATCGAGGTGAGAAAGGCCTTCTAGACCTTCTCTCGGATCAGTTGCTGTACCTGCATCAGTGTCACCTTGTGTCAGACTGTAGATCTGCTATTTTTGGTGCGAGGAACGTCATGCATTCCGCGCAACCCAGTATAAATCAGGCTTGACATACAGTCCAGTCAGCATCTCCCTCACAAGGGAAAGGTCACTTTATAAAACACATCCAGTTGAAGTGTCCAGGTGTAGTCCAAATGAAACAATTGCATTTGCGAACAAGGCCCTGTTCACAGATGTATTGGGGAAACTACGTTTTGATCTTTGATGCTCATACAGAACATCTTATGATCTTCAGGAAATGCAGATTGTAATTAATGGGAAGCGGAATTGTTTTAATTGCCAGGTAATTGGTGAATTTACAAGCAAATGTAGTTACGTGTGCGTGTGCGCGCACATGCGCGACTAGTGATACTGTATATACAGTACAATCATATAGTAGAATATTATGCATCTGATGTCTGTGAGTTCATTTCTATGCTGTCCTGGTGTTACTGGGAGGAGGGGGGGGGGGTCACAATTCCAGACACGATGGTGTATATTTACTAGTGTGCGTTGGCAAATGTAATAATTTCATCCGAGGACGGTGTGTTTCCCAAACACTCTCCAGAACACCTCCTCGGGGGACTGCTCTGACGATGCCGTAATTGAATAACGAACGTTGGCATTCGGCTAAAAGCATCCCTGTCGTCATGGAGTCGACCTTTCCTTGACTTTTCGCTGCCCCCCCTCTCTCACAGGATCTGGTGCTGGATCTGGTGTTTGGTTACCGTGGCAACGACTGCCGCAATAACGTCCACTACCTGAACGAGGGGGCAGATATCATCTACCACACGGCCTCGGTGGGCATCGTCCTCAACTTAACCA
The DNA here is from genome assembly GCA_039105355.1 of Benthosema pterotum. Taxonomy (NCBI): domain Eukaryota; kingdom Metazoa; phylum Chordata; class Actinopteri; order Myctophiformes; family Myctophidae; genus Benthosema; species Benthosema pterotum. Next base: position 33,928,283 of record CM076980.1, on the reverse strand, counting down.
CATGTGAGTGACCTAGGCTAGGGCAGTGGTTTTCAACCTTTTTAATACCAGGGCGCACTCTTTATTCAGCATTTGAGCCACAGACCACCATTTGAGGACATTTTAGCCCCACAGACCCCAAAACTAAAGATTTCTTTTGCTTTTGTCCACAATACCAGGCTGGATTTGGGAAACAAAACAGGCAAACATATGGTTCAAAATTACCATTAATCTTATACATTCTCTAGTTGTGTAGACTTGGGCTAAATCAAATGATGGATATTTTAACTCTTGTGAGTGTAAACATGAAAGCCCCTGGCCTAAACCCCTTTGCCCTTTTTACTATTTTGAAGAACATTTTTTTAATAGCCAAAATTGCAAAACCAAAAAAACAAAAACAAAGGCAAAGAAGTTTAGAGATAAGGGGTTTGGCAGTGGTGAAATTGGTGCACTAGAGCACTAAAAGCAGTGCTTCTCCAACTTTTTTCATGTCAAAGGCCCTCAAGATTTAGTTAATTACAGTTGCAAACTCGCCTCAATACCCAGCCTTTCATTTTTGTCCGTGCTGCACAAAAAGTGAAAGCCTGGACTGGCCACCGTGGCCTAGAAGGGGAGGGGCCAGGCTTGAATGACAGATTGAGATCCAATCAGGGCAACCGCCTATCTGAGTCCGTCCCCACAAAAGGGAACCTTTTGAGAAAATTCCAGCCTAGGCTGAAGTTCATTGCATGACCAAGGGCCAAAATAGGCCAGACATTTTTTAACCTATTTTTTTTACCCTTTTTTTTTTACCAGTTCTAAATGCCGGTACTGCATACTGAAGCCACACATTTGATCTGAGATTTAGTCCATTTTAGGCCATTTCAAGATGTAGGACGGCAGAACCCCAAGAAAACCTTTTGTAAAGGTTTTTTCAACAAAAAAGAGAGCAAATCTTCAAGCTCTCAGTGTGTAGATATGCTTTCCCCCAATCCGAACAAAGTATAAAATTGGATTATAGATGTTAATATTTTCGTTTTATATTAACAAATGTTGCTGGGTGCCAAGTGCATGAATGTAACATTACATTAATGACATTACCTAATATTACCTAATGCTATTAACTAATATTTGTGTGTGTGTGTGTGTGTGTGTGTGTGTGTGTGTGTGTGTGTGTGTGTGTGTGTGTGTGTGTGTGTGTGTGTGTGTGTGTGTGTGTGTGTGTGTGTGTGTGTGTGTGTGTGTGTGTGTGTGTGCGTGCGCGTGCGTGCGTGTCTGGCTTTTCTTGTTCTTACAGCCTGCCAAAGTTTCTATGTAGAACATAGCGATGACATTCTGTGCCTAACAATCAATCAACACCCCAAATTCCCCAACGTGGTGGCGACTGGCCAAGTAGGTATGTCTGTGAGGAGTTGACCTCACGTGTCACAAGCCATTATTTTTCTTCCCTTGTACTGCATGCTGTGTTGTGCACTGTGTTCAAGAGGGATTACCGTGCATGACAGTGAATCCGACCACCAACCCCCACTATGATTTGATCTGTGCTCCAAAGCAACTAACCTGCATAATCGCCATCTATACGCGTTTGAATTATGGGGGAATTGGCATTCACGCTGCAGGCTTTGTTATGCGCGAGCACTTTCTCAAAGACGCAAGCTCTGATAGAGCTAGAGCTGCTATTCGTCCATTATTCTCTTAGTGATTATTCTATCGATTCCTATTTTGATTAAACTAATGATCGAGAATCACATGCATTTGTTACATTTTGTACAGATCTACAACAACAAAAATCAAGTTGTTTTTTGTTGTTTTTTCAACAAAGTTGATTTTGCTTAATTTTAATTTGACACAAAAACCTATAAGCTCACAACACGTTGCATCGTGAATAACACGTTGTGAGCTTAGCTCACTGTTATACAATGAATAATGGCAGCGTATATACTGTATGTCTTCCTTCCATCACCTTTTCTATTTTGTCTTTTTCAGGTGATAGTGGTGATATGTCAGGTAAGGAACTTTCTGAAAGATGGCTATGCATTGTTTAATTACAGTGTATTATCAACTACTAGTGTACTACAGTTTTTAGTCGTGAAACACACAAGTGGCTTTGCCAGGTTCCAACTCACATTTCAAGGGCTTTTTACTAAAGGGTGTCACATGTGTTGTTGTTTTTTATCTTGCAATTCTTTATACAATATTTAATTGAAGCATTCAAAATTATTTTCAACAAGTGAGAAAAAAACTTCAGGACTCTTAGATATTAAGAAACAAAAAAAGAAAAAAAGAAGAAGAAAACAAACAAACAAAAAAATTGCACCTGTGTGAACTGAGCAGTGGAATGGTACTTGTATTGTTATAGTTACACTGTGTAATAAAAACAAGTTTACTGTATTCTTAACTGATTTGTCCACTCGCAGTTATCAGCCTTGTATTGACTTGTGCTTGAATTGAACTGTAAATCTCCAAGCTGTTGATGCAAATGTCAATCATTCAATCAAAAAACATAGCTGTTCATTTGGGAGGTTGTGCCACCGCTCAGGAATACATGAACTTGGTAGAAAAATGCTTATGGAGAGTATAAACAAGTAGAAATGCTTTATTGGTGTTGTCCACTCACACTTATGAATTGAGTTGTGCTTTAAATGTACTGTAAATCTCCACGCTGTTAATAATAAAAAAAAATCAATCATATAAATGAGTTTGGACTTAAAATATACTTTTGAAACACTGCCACCTAGTGTTCATTTTGTGTTAGACCAGTGGTAAGCTGAATTTGCCCCAGACCAGAACACATACAGATGCGGTTCTGCTATACTGCAGAACCAATCCCTATAGATGGCTAGCCTCCTGCTGATTTGTACTGTTAATCTAATGAATAATGATCACCATAAATGTAATCAAAGTTAAATCACAAGTGTAATTCATACTTTACACTTATAGTATGTCGCATCACTTGAAAATGAATTGATGTCGGCGCGCGAGCAGCTCAAGTTTCCCTCTGTCATTTCTTTCTCAGCTACGTCTCCTTCCATTCACGTGTGGGATGCCATGAGTAAACAGACCCTGTCGGTGCTGCGCTGTTCTCACTCCAGTGGGGTGTGCGCCGTCAGTTTCAGTGCCACGGGAAAACTCCTGCTGTCCATTGGCCTGGACCCAGAACACACACTAACCATCTGGAAGTGGCAGGAAGGTAAGGGACAGCCTGGAAAGAAAGGTCTGCTCCAATGGACTCACTTTCCCCAGATGAATTGCGGTGCTCTGATTAATTAGTTCCGCAAAAGTGTCCATAGATCAATACCCTGACTGACGTCCCCTAACCCCCTCGGATCAATGGCTCACCTTGCTCTCTGACCCCTTCCGGATAACTCCCTGTTTGTAATCTGGTGACCGGTTATTCAAGATTCTGTTTAAGAAATCAACTATCTCTCTCTCTCTTCGATCCTCCTGCAGACAGTAAACACCGTGATCAAATGTATGTACTGTAGGCGTTTGCCCAGAGCCGCCAGGCTGACTGACGCACGCCCATTGTACAAAAGGCTCTGGCTGTGGTCCAAATGAGCCAATTGATTGCCATGGCAACTCCAGACTTAGCTTGATTTGTGAATTGGCAAATTCCCTGCATCTGTCAAATTCCCCACACCTGCCTTGCTTAGTCATTCCAATTTTCACAATCAGTTTGCACTTTTCAGATGTTATCATTGGGTTACAATGGGTACACTGACAACGGGTAACCGGTATTTCATAATAGGGTTTGGCATGCATTTCCTATTTGCATCATCTACTTGTCTAGCAGTTTAGATGCCAATACCGGCCAGCAGCACCATCATTTTATTTAATTTTAAAAAGGCACATTGAGGTGTGTTGTTTTAGCGTGCTTAAATTCTCCATCTGACTCAGAGAACCAAATACATTATGTGATATTATGTTCATACTATTTTGTCTCTCAAGGTGCCAAAGTGGCCAGTCGGAGGGGTCACACTCAACGGATCTTTGTGGCTGAGTTTCGGCCAGACTCGGACACGCATTTTGTGTCTGTGGGGATCAAACACGTGCGCTTCTGGACGTTGGCTGGTCGGGCGTTGCTCAGCAAGAAAGGTGTGCTCAGTACCATCGAGGATGCCCGCATGCAGACAATGCTGTCTGTGGCATTTGGAGCTGTAAGTCCATTTAAAATATAAGTAAAAACACAAAATCTGATGTGCGATGTTTTATAAGAAGCATTACTAATACTAATACTAACTCCTGTTTATGGCATTCTTGTCATAGATTTGTTTAAAGAAAACCACTTTACCATTTTACTAGTATGTGATTAATACCAGATGACCTTTAATGGCTTATAATGTTACGTATTACCGGTAAAACATTTACAGTACCATGTTTGATGAAATGTGAATGTGCTTACTCTGCTGCTATATAGAGCATCACTGTCCCGCCCCGTTTCAGAACGACCAGTGGCCCAGGAAGTAAATTCCCCATTCATTTTCTGCATAGGCTTTACAAAAAGTATTTATTTAAAGACGGTTACGCTGTGGACAAAATAATTAGAAAGAAGGGGAAAAGGACAGGGTAGCACACATTTTGTTTTGTTTTTCTACTTATTAATTATTTGATCTGCCCAAAACATGATGAGTTGGCTTATAAATAAATCCTTTCTCAAAAGCCTATGGGGAATATGAATGGGGAAGGTTTAGGGCAACTTGTCCTTCTAAAAGGGGGGCGGGACTGCGACGCTCTATTAGGCCACTAGATTAGTGCAGCTTTGTTTTCTTTTCAGAATAACTTGACGTTTACAGGTACCATTAGTGGAGATGTGTGTGTGTGGAAGGAACACATTCTAGTACGAATAGTGGCCAAGGCTCATACAGGGCCTGTATTCACCATGTACACCACACTGAGAGATGGCCTCATTGTCACCGGGGGCAAGGAAAGGCCGTGAGTACTCTGTTTTGTATCGAATTGAATTGTGTTCTGCATATCTTGGTGTATAATCATGATTATTATAGCATTATGATGTAAGATAATGTAGTTTTGGTGTTTATTGATCCATTAACTGCAGGTCTAAGGAGGGAGGAGCTCTGAAGCTCTGGGATCAGGAGTTGAAGCGATGCAGGGCCTTTCGATTAGAGACTGGACAGATCATTGACTGTGTTCGCTCTGTGTGCAGGGGAAAGGTACACTACAGTACACTACATTACACAGATATGCACCACCTGCTGTAGCTGTAAATGTTATCGCACTTATATAATGCTACATCTTCACCCATCAATGTTTATTATCAGAGTTGTTTTTTTCATGTTTCTCTTACTGATCCAGGGTAAGATCTTAGTGGGGACCAGGAACGCAGAGATTATTGAGGTTGGGGAGAAGAATGCAGCGTGCAACATCCTGGTGAACGGGCACATGGATGGGCCTATCTGGGGCGTATGCGCCCATCCCTCCAGAGATGTGTTCCTGTCTGCTGCAGAGGACGGCACCGTGCGTCTCTGGGACATCCCAGAAAAGGTCAGCACGAGATATTTTGTACGTCATATTGATGTCCTGACCTACTATGGTATATCTGTACAACTCAATTACATAACGTTCTTGCCTTGCGGAAGCACAGAAGATGCTCAATAAGGTGAACCTGGGCCATCCGGCACGTGCCGTCAGCTACAGCCCCGAGGGGGACATGGTGGCCATCGGCATGAAGAATGGAGAGTTCATTATCCTTCTGGTGGCCTCGCTCAAAATCTGGGGTAAAAAGAGAGACCGCCGCTCCCCTATCCAGGATATCAGGTCAGAGACTTAATGTAATCCTGTTGAGGAAAGACTGTCCTGCCGCCCTCCACAGATCACGACAATTGCCTTTTCTTTTTTCTTTCTTTACGTACAGGTTCAGTCCAGACTCACGGTACCTGGCTGTGGGTTCTACGGAGAGTGCAGTCGACTTCTATGACCTGACGCTTGGACCGCAGCTCAACCGCATCAACTGCTGCAGGGACATCCCCAGCTTTGTCATGCAGATGGACTTCTCTGCCGACAGCACCCACGTCCAGGTACAGTAGCGGTTACACCCCAGAGAGATAAATAACAATCACTTCTCAATTTAGGAGATCCCTCCTCGGTCTGCCACTGTGTTTCAGCCCTGCGCTGACTTAACAGTTTGTAACATCCCAAACAGATATCGACGGGCGCTTATAAACGGCTAGTTTACGAGGTACCGTCTGGGAAGCAGGTGACGGAGCAGTCCCATATCGACAGGATTACCTGGGCCACATGGACAAGGTGAGAATGCTGTGTTGAAGTAAACACAACAATAATACATTGATAGGTCTGCTTTAACGGTGTTGTTGTTGTGTCTGCTCAGTGTCCTTGGGGATGAGGTTATAGGGGTCTGGTCCCGAAACACGGACAAAGCAGACGTCACATGCTCCTGCGTGTCTCACTCAGGCCTCAACATTGTCACAGGGGATGACTTTGGAATGGTAAAGCTGTTTGACTTCCCATGCCCAGAGAAGTTTGTAAGTATCATTGTAATAGCATTTCCTTTGCTACTGATTCCACTGATAACAAGCAAAATACATTATTGTTTTGTCTGAAGATTTCCAAATGAGATCAAAATCAAAGGTCTAAATGACACTATATGCCACAATTAAAATGAACTTGCATACATTCTGTTAGCTATTGTCGCCAGATTAGCTGTGTTGATCAGTCTCTGCCCATAGATTCCAAGTCCTCTTAGTCCGAACATGCATTATGGTTGGCGAATGTACATGTTTTTCTTATACTTTAGTTTAAAAGGTCACATTGACAACACTTTGATATTGTGTCCCTCGTAGGCCAAACACAAGCGTTTTCTGGGTCACTCGGCTCACTTGAATAATATACGCTTCACAAATGGAGACCGCTTTGTCATTAGCGCCGGTGGAGACGACAGAAGGTATGTTTATTACAGTCATTCCGAAAAGTCTTACAAAACATTGAATGAAAGAACAGTCCAAGATCTAAATATAGCATTTGAGAATGCAATATCTCATTTTTGGAAAGGTTTTGTAGATTTTTTTTCTGCACATTGCTTTGCATTCAATGTTACATTACACTGTGTACTATTTTTTGTGATAATCCCTGAGAAAGGTTAATCTTTTGGTCATGGAAATCAAGCTAAAAGCAGACATGGACAACCAGTCATGAAATTTGTATTTTATACTTTATGAATTGTGTTGTTTATGACTAGTGCAATTGAATTGAGCGAGCGAGAGACTGTGCAGATGGGTGGGAGTGAGAGAGATACTGTGATAGATGGATAGATAAGATCAAATGTTAATAATACATAACTCTCCATGCCCTCTCAGCCTGTTTGTCTGGAGATGTGTGCACACACCTCACTGAGCAACGTACCACAGGAATGCTGCCTCTACGGGTCGAAGTGGCTGCATGGGCTTCTGCCAACGCGACAATGGCAGGAGAGGAGCCTGTGGAATGATGCATGCCTCGGGGGAGAGCAACAGACCTGGCAGCTAGGACAGTGTATGACGGAGGAAATTACCCAACTCACTGCCTCAAAATTAGGTGCATGCATACGTGCAAGCCTCATTTCCACCATTAGCGTAGTTCCTGATTGTCATCGTTTAAGAAGGGCACGCCGTCGCCGCTTTGCTGGTGGAAATGATCCCACTAACAACATCATGTCAAGGATCTGATAAAACAAAACAAAACAAAACAAAAAATAGAACATCCGTCTAATATCTGCAAATGATGTGCGTTTTTTTTTTTTTTTAGGTACGAGTGTGTCTGTGTAAATGTCCAAACGGCAGTTTTGCCATTTGGTATGAGTTTGTGTTACTGACAATGCCATTTAAAAGAAGAAAATAAATACATGTAGCAAACTGAATTAGCCTTAATGTACTTAAGCGTATAACTGAGGAGGATTTGTTTGAGTTTTTTTTTTTTTGTATCGTTACATTTTAATTTTTTGATCATGTACTTATTTAATTATATATTTTTTACAGATTATTTATACTCCTGTGGCCTTTCTCCTGAATGTAACATCCACAGTTATGTTCTGGATGTCAGCATGCCAAAGCATACTATGCACTGTATTCCTGACCTGGTCACTGTGTTACCCTGATGGTCTGTTTATGGTTTGTTCATGTGATTGTGTTGACTGATTGAACCTCAAACCTCCCTCAGCAGTGTGTTACGATGTGCGTACATGTACTGTAGCAGTCTTTTAGCTTGTAAAGTAATTCACTGATGACATGTTGTGTGTGAATACTTGTTTGAGGATTTGTTTGTGGGCAACGGGCGTGCATGGCTTCCCGAAAGACAATCCGTCTAACCAAATTCCTCAGAAAACAAAGGATGAAGCAGTAAATTGACGTTTCAATACACTGTTGCATTTCTCCTTTGGTCACTTTTCAGTGTGCTGCTATGATGTAATATTTTTTCAAGTTACCATTTTGTGTAATCAGATATATTGCTTTAATGGAATGTTATATCAGAGGTAATTATAAAAAAGTGCAAAACATTTTGCTCCTTGTATTAAGATAAATGGAAAATAAATGTTGCTGCATATTTTGATTTACATGACATTACACCAATGTAAATATCATTTGTAGATATTCTTTTTTTGTATATTTTTGTGAGATGTTTCTTAAATCAAACTTTAATAAAAAAAAGGCCACTGAAGTTGTTTTTGATGTGTGATAATAAATGCTGACTATTCTTACGCCATTGAGAAAACTACAAAACCTACAAAAGGTTTGTGATGTTTGACTAATGTGAAGTTAAATTCAGTTTTATCACCTGTTACCTAATTAAGTAAAATGCAAACACCTGCAATTCTAGTAATGTTTCCCACTTTATTTTCACATACTTATATGGCATATTTACATACAGAGGGAAAAAACAGCACTTTCACACTATGAATTCCACATCTGTTTTGGGTTCTAGACCTAGGCTAGGGGATGTACATTGTAAATCAAGCTGTTGTAAATTGTAAATCAAGTATCAGTGGATGTGTAGGGCAGGACCATCCGTCAGATTTATTTCTCCTCTATGCGATATTTTTTAACCAATTACAACATTTCAACGTAACTTCTTTGAATGGTACTTGTCATTGCAGGGTAGGTCTTGCCCTGCAGGTAGAGGAGATAACTATGTACCGCTTGGAACCAGTGGTTTCAAAGGCTGCTTGCTTACTGTAATATAGGGCAGAGGAATATTAGCCTGGAAACCAGACAAATCTGCCACAGGAAAAAAAATAAAAATAAATAAATATCCCTGGGGAGATTAGTCTGGCCATGCCAGAGTATATTACATAATATCAATTTACAATATTGTATATTGAAGATAAATTATTTATTTTGAATTGTCAATTGTGGTGAGTGATATATATATATATATATATATATATATATATATATATATATATATATATATATATATATATATATATATATATATATATATATATATATATATATATATATATATATATATATATATATATATATATATATATACATACATACATACATACATACATACATACATACATACATACATACCGGTAAGAAAAATCACTCCCCAAATCACTCATATATGTATGTTGACATTATACATTGTTGAAGTCCTGTCATGAAGCATGAAGAAGTTGCTTGTGCAAATAGGCTTACATTGTTTAATGAATGCTGTGCATCCCAATATTTACAGTGCATTAAGAGAACTATTGTTCATAACTTGACAGAGAAGGAACTGCCACAGGAACAGCCATGATCTGCTTGAGGGTTCTTAACCACTAGGAAGGATGAGCGTATCAACTCCTGGCTAAAGTCTAGGGTGGCTCCTTTCACAAAGTCCAGACTGTCCTGGTCCACAATGACCCCCACTCCGTCCTGCTCAAACACCCTGAGGAAAGAACACAATCAAATACTCATTTCACTTTGAGAACATACAGTACAAGTCAAACCGGAAAGATCTGCTTGGTAACATCTGTATAACTTTGGCAGCACATACCGTAGAGTTTATAGATATTTTAATGTGGATTATTTGGAGATTTGCATTATGTGATAATAATAATAATTGTATTTTGGCTCATGTACATACACCCAAGTGACAGCACAAGCACACAAATATTCAAAGAAACAGTTGTTACCTGTCATCCTCTGTTATGTTACTGCATACTGAGAACTTGTACTGGAATCCGGAGCAGCCTCCTCCCTCCACATGGATCCTCAGATACTCCCCGTTGTCCATAATCTCCTTTAGTCTCTGGAAAAAGGTTGGACAACGGTCGTGTTCAATAGCAGATTGGCCACAAACAATATTATCTGTTTACATTTCACGTCTATAGCATACTGACTATTTCTCACTCACTTTAACCTCATTCTCAGTTTTATCTCCATTTCACAAGAAGACAAAGCCTGGCAAATAAGAACTACTGCAGATTGCAGAGCTGCATGTTATTCGGCTACCAGAACTTCCTGTTAAACAGGTCAGACACTTTCGGCAGTATTTTTTGTGAAGCTGCCCTACATTCCCTTGGTTATTTTTTATTTATCCTTATTTTTTTTTTATCAGAGGAGACCCACTGAGACCACAGCCATAAAGCCTTAAACCATGTGCAGCAATTGCAGCATTTCCCCATTCTGTGCTATATATTATATGGACATATATAGTTTTACATAGGATGTAATGAATAAACCAAAGCCAAGACTTTGAACCCTGTCACAAGTACCTTAACACATGATTCACTGAGGTGGACTTTATCTTCAGGTGGAGTCGACGCCACTGATTTCTCCTGGGCTGCTGAGCTACTGCTGAACCGCTGGAGCGTGGCTGCTGTGTAGACTGCCTGAGGGACTCTCGGACATCGTTGTAATTGATGTCTCACATAGATATTTTGGAGAGACAACGACGTCCTGTATTTAAAAAAAAGGGGGGGGGGGGGGTTTACATCACAACAGTCAATCCACACATTTGGCCAGTAGAAAGAAGCATTGTGACAATGTAACAGAACTGCTGCTCAGCAGGCACATCAGTTTTCTTGGCTCCTTATTTATTTCTTTATTTTTTTCCTTATTTATCCTTATTTATTGCAAACGCAGTGAGCGATATTACTATGTAAATAATATGGAGACCTATATACTTGAAGATATTTAGCACACACACACACACACACACACACACACACACACACACACACACACACACACACACACACACACACACACCAAATGCTATAACTTAAGTTTTATCTTTTGCTTGTTACAATATAATGTGTGTGTGCGTGCGTGCGTGCGTGCGTGCGTGTGTGTGTGTATTCATCTTATGTGCCTACTTTACTGTCTATGAAATACTGACTGTATAGAAAATGGAAATTGCAACTTGTAAACAAACAACGTCAGCAAGTAGTTGGCTAACATGTTAGCTGCCCAGAAGACATAGCTTATAAAACAAGGTCGTGTGATGCTCAAAGCTGCCACATGTCTACCTCAAAATTTCAATTACAGCCGTTACATGCATCGTGTCGTTTGCATCGTATTGTAAATGAATGTTACCTAGCGATTTGTATCGCTCTTGTTGTTTTTGTCGCAGCTATCATTGCTCCTCTCAATGACATCTTCCATAACATTTACATCACCTGATTCGTCTCCTCCCGTGACGACGACAACTGACGACATCCGCCACGCTGATTGGCTGCGACAAGTATCTGACTCCGAAAAACACGCCCTCTGGTGTATAATGGTTCGACGTGATTCGTTGCAGTCTAACGCCAGTCAAAGAAAGCAACCGGGTGGGGTTGCCTGGGTTTTCATGTTGTTCAGTCCCGGGAACGAGGGCGGTGCACTGTACTTCGCTGGCATTGCTGACGCGAAGTAAAAAAAATCAACAACCGGCGCCTACTGGGTGAGAATCGAACGCGTGCACTGAGATAAGTACGTCATGTCTGGTCTCGTGACGGTGAAATAAGAAAGGCTGAACATTGTGAACAACATTCTGCAGTGTTGCTGCTGTTCTTGATTGCGGAAGCAAACTAAAGGTATGTGTATGTCTTTTTTGTCGTGTCCTATTTTGTTTTAATTTGTTCAAATTTATTATTCATGGATTTTGTGTACTTTCATACAGTATGGGCTTTTATATGAGTTCTATATGCCACGTTTTTGTGCAGTGTTTTTAAAATTCTGGCGTGTGTTTCTCAACACTTGTCAATTTGAGGAACAAGTGTTGGGGAATAAACAAACAACCGTCCCCCTGTTCTTCTTTTGTTGACTGTTCCAGCTCACATACTGAGTTTTGCTCTACAGAGATTAACGAGATCAGTGTTAACGAAGACAACCATGGACCTCAGAAGTACTTTGATCGTGCTCTTCTCTCTGATAGTGTTCACATGTGCGGAACCAGTCAAATTTATTGACTGTGGTAAGTTTTATGATGTGCATTTATTTGTTTCTTCACCGCTTAAATCTCAGTTGTTGGAACAATATTGAGATCGTTTTTATATAAAGCAGTGTTAGTGTTACTGACCAATACATTGGAGTTTGTGCTCTATTTAATAGTCTTCCCATGGTACCCAAGTATTAATTTATTTTCCTAGGCAGCAGGCATTGCCTACTGCTCGTTGATACCCATTACCTAGGTTTTCGCCTCGCCCCGAAATTCATGACATGAGCCGTGCCCATAGCTATCTGTTGAGTGTCAGTTTCTGTGTGCCTTAGATCCAGAATGAATACAGAAATCATTCAAATCAATTCAGTCTCAAATCACAACAAAAGTTCTGATCATGACAGCACTGCAACAAGAATAACTAACATGTGATCTGTGACACCAGTGTTGTGCCAGCTTGGTAACAGTTAGATCCATATGAGAAGACTTGCTCTGTCAGCACTTCTAAATGGCATACTGTTGAATAGTCAAAGTAACACCATGGGTTAAACCGTTAAACTGATTTTGATGGAGAACACTAGGGCTCCAGTCCAGACTATAAGCTTTTTCATACTCTACTTTGAGAACCGCTGTCTCCTTCTCCTGACACAGAGCCTTAAGACAGGGAAACCCTCGTGATGGTCATCCTTGGGAGGCTCAAAACAAAAACTGGGGAAGAGTTCAAGTTAGACTCAAGTGACGTACATTCTTTGGGGGGCTGTGGCTCAGGAGGTAGAGCAGGTCTGCCAATGATCCAATCCAATGGTCGGCGGTTGTCTACATGTCGAAGTGGCCTTGAGCAAGGCACTGAACCCCACCTTGCCTCCAGTGGTTGCCACCACTGGTGTGTGAATGTGGGAAGTGGGGACGCTGGCGTTGACTGTTCACTGCTATACTTCCCAATGTATGAATGCCATACATTGTAAGCGCTTTGAGTATACACGTGCATAGAAAAGCGCTATAAAAACAAAATCCATTATTATAATCCAAAATAGTTCAAAAATAAGGCTGTGACATACTTTTAGGTGCTTGAATTATGGTTTTACGGTTTGCAAAATTTCAACCCCCGGTTTAGTATGCAAAGCACCATGGTTCCATTTTTACTGTCTAATTAATATTAGTGTGGCCATGCATTCACATTATCACATTCATTCAGTTAATCAGAGATGGCTATTGCTGTCTCTATCGAGGTAGAATTAATTCCCAGTTGAGAACCGGGCACAGAGTGAATGGATTTGGACCAGAGTTTAGTTTACAGCAGGCAGACAGATAAATGGATCATGGAAAGTAGTGTAATTTGATGCTGTCACTCTCCACTGCTTTAATAAACAACAGTAGACATTAAAATGGCCCCATGCAATAAAGGGAAGTGTCCCTTTCAAACCAAATATGCTTTGTCGTACTCGTTTGCATCATTTTTTGCTTGTGATTAAGATTGTTTGCTGAGTGACAAAGGTGGAACTGGCTATTTATGTGGAGATGTGTCACTTCTCCTTTTGGAAGAAAACCATGTAATGCACATCTTTTTTGGTGCAGAGCCAAACTATTCTACTATTCTAAACCATGATCACAGGGAAACAAAACTCATGTCAGCTGAAACAGTTCAGTTTATCCGTCGATACCCTGGTGATTATAATTAAACCGTATCGAACCATATAAAAACAAAATGGTGCCCCATCCTAGCTTGAATGTACTGTTGGCAGCCTTTCTAAATGTTATCCATATGTGTATATGCAGTACAGTATATAGATCTACTGATTATGTTGTACGGCACCCCCCCCCCAGGCCAAAATGATTTCAGGTTAGGCCATGGTAGTGGAGCTTAGGCTGCAGTTGTTATTGTGTAACCTTTGCGTTGTTGTTGTTGTGTAACCTTTGCGTACACACACTGTCGAACACAAAAGATTTTAAATAATTCTGCTTTCTAGGATCTGCTGCTGGAAAAGTGGTCATGGTTGACATTGTCCCTTGTCCCCGTCAACCGTGCCAACTTCACAAAGGAGAGAACTATAGTGTCAATGTGACATTCAGCAGTGGTAAGTATCATTCAGAAATGTGTTTTCATTATTTTTAATACAGTCCATGTCAAACTGGAAAACCTATTGAATTAAGATGAAGTAGAAAAGGACTGTGCATTAGTGAGGCACCAGGTTTAGGGGTCATGAGAGTTCCAGGGGGTCCCCAGCCTAACGATATTAAGAACCAAATGGATGTGTGTGTAAGGCCCCAGTTAGAAATGCCATTCAGCATAACTCAGGCAAACTGGGGGTTCTTGAAATACGGTTGAGAATCACTGCCAGAAGCATTAAAAATCTTCTCTTATGGTTCCCTGCGGGCATATAACTTCAAATGGCGGTCTGCAGACTAATGTGTGTGATTTTGGGGGTTGTTGACATGAAAATGTCTGGAAACCACTGGATTAGATCAAATATTATTTGATTCTTGTACTTTCCCCCCTTGTTATAGCTGTGGAAAGCAAAACAAGCAAAGCCGTTGTCCATGGAGTAATTGCCGGACTCCCTGTTCCTTTCCCGATCCCTGATGATGACGGCTGCAAATCTGGAATTAAGTGTCCCATTGAGAAGCAGACAAGCTATAACTATGTGAATCAGCTACCTGTGAAGCCGGTGTATCCCTCGGTAAGTTACAGTATGTTTCAGAACAAGGACCCATCAACTGAGTGGTGAAGCAGAGAAATAAATAATTGTGCTAATTGTCTAAAATTGTTATATAGTGAATGTCTGATAAAAGAAGCCAGAGTAGACATTAAAATGACCCCATTATGTGGTAATGATAAAGGGAAGTGCAGCTTCCAAACAAATATGCTTTGTCGTACTCGTTTGCATCACATTTTTTGCTTGTGATTAACATTGTTTGCTGAGTGACAAAGTTGGAACTGGCTATTTATGGGGAGAACACTTCTCCTTTTGTAAGACTACAGTGTAACTTTTTTTTTTTGGTGCAGAGCCAAAAAATTATACTAACAAATCATGAACAAAAGTAAACTTCTCTTTTTCATAGGTCATATCTATTTCATTTCCTTGAGTCATTTGGGGAGATGTCACTTGTCTGTTTAGGTTTCTTTCATTTCCTCTAACCATTTGAATTCATGCAACGTTTGTTATTTTGTTTTTTGTTTTTTTTTACCGTCTTTTCAAAATGTCTTTATAGATACGACTGGTGGTGGAGTGGGAGCTCAGAGATGATGAGAGCAAAGACTTATTCTGCATCAAGTTCCCAGTTCAGATTGTGGATTCAGCATCCAATAAGTTAATATTGTGAGTTGAGGTATTCACACTAGTTTGTTTTTAAAGGGAAACAGATTTGAACAAATGTCTGTCTGAATATGATTTGAAGGGAAATAGTCATGTAACACGATTTTATTGGTCAATTCAATTGATTTTAGAAGTGTATCTTTTTTCCTTGGTTTGAACCACTTTTTTTCCCCAAAATACTGTGCAGCCATCGCAAGATCTGCAGACTAGTGTTATCTTAGTGAGTGTATAACATAATTAATTTCTCTCTTAACTACATTATGCCGCAACAAATTGACTCTTATGGAAAATAAAGATAACACTGAACTTGATTATGACTTTGATGTTTATCTTTCTAGATGTCTTCATAATTTACTGGCTGCTGTGTAGTCAGACAGGCTTTTATAGCATGTACTGTAATTTGTTAAACAACTTCTGCCAAAGCAGATCAATTTTGTAAAATATTTTTGAATACTTCACTAATAAAGATTAAACAATATCCAACTTGTTCTTTGTAGTTTACTTCTCATAAACTTATCAAATGTTTCCAAATGTTAAATTTGTTTTAGTTTCGCCAATTTTACTTATACATGTCACTGTCCTGGTCGGAATTTCCTGTTCTCAACAAAATAGCTCTCAGAACTCTTGAGGGGTCTCTTCTGAACTCCTCCTCTGACAGGTTCTTTATGAAGCTAAAGTCACTTCAAGCTTTAAAGCCCCTTCTCAGCCTGGGACCCATTATTCACCTCTTTCCAGTTTTGCCTCTATCCATCGATTGAATAGACACTTATCAACAGAAATGTTACGATCCAATCGTGCCGGTATAGCAGATATTCAGATACCCGCCGGGCAAGTAGATATTTTGTATTCATTGCATCGATGGATCACGGATACTACTAGTAGGGCGGGGCGAAGGAAGTTTTACTGAAGTTATGGTTAGGGTTAGGTTAGGTTTAGGCATAAGTTTACTGAGGTTAAGTTTAGGGTTGGGGTTAGGTGTAGGCATAGCCTAGTTTTACTGGGGTTATGTTTAGGGTTTAGGATTAGGCTAGGGTTAGGGTTAGACGGCGCTTTATGCGGTTACTAACCCTAAACAAAACTTCAGTAAAACTATGCTTCGCCCCGCCCTACTAGTAGTATCCGTGATCCACCGATGCAATGAATACAAAATATCTACTTGCCCGGCGGGTATCTGAATATCTGCTATACCGGCACGATTGGATCGTAACATTTCTGTTGATAAGTGTCTATTCAATCGATGGATAGAGGTCGAAGCGGCTGGGACCCATTATTCACCTCTTTCCAGTTTTGCAACTGTAGTGTAAACTGGCACTGGGATGGAAGACAAGAGTTAAGCAAAGAAAATGGGGTTGACATTCAGAATTGTAAATGCAACCTGGCCCTTGCAAGACCGCAAGGTTTTTTTTTTTTGTGTGTCATCTGTTTTAGGTGTTTGACTGTACTGAAACTGTTTACATTTGTCTCAACTATTAATTCAAAACAAGTCATACTTTTGAGATTTTATTGGTCTGAGCAAAGGTCATAATGTATACAAGAATTGCTAGCTTGCACGTGTTTTCTCTTTACAGCAAAATGCAGGGTGTAAAATCAACTTCTGAAATCAGATTGTATTTCTGTCCATCTTCCCAAAGGTCTGTACAGTATCAAAACAAGTGGCTTACTTGCCATCAATCATTGTCAGCCGAGTCATTCATTTGGAAAAATGAGCAATCACACGCCTACTATCCTTCTTGGGGCTTAGACCATCAACAAGGATTCTTCAAGCATCCCGGTCTTAAGACGGGATGCTGTAACCCATCTTCTTGGCATCTGTCTGAGATTGTGGAAGGTTTCCATATCCTAATTTGTAAACCATATGTACTTAAACTGTATCTTTCTAAAATACAAAACTAGCTATAACATAAGTTGATAATTAATTTGTACTTTTGTAATTTGTACTTGTGTAAAGACGACAAGTTAAGGCAGTTGTGAGAAATTATAGTTAAAAACTCACCACTGTTTGGCCCTTTAAACAAGACCTACACTGTATAAGATTAGGAACTAGTACATTGTTGGTTATTATCAGCACATACAAGTTCACAGGCTTAGCGCAATCAACAGCAGAGGTCAATTATGGTTATATGAGGTTAAATGTCTGCTTCTATTTCTTTAATCTAGTTGAGTAGAAGAGGTGAAGCCTTATATAATGTGACCAAATGTGTCAACAGATTGGTCTTGACCTAAAACCAGATGTGAAAATAACAAAACTAGTGTGTGGTACAGTTAGGCTTGTGGATGTCAATCAAGCAAGATGATATATTTTACTTGATCTGCTCTTTACGGGTTCTTCAGCAACTTCCAGAGCATCTTTTTTGTCTTTATTGTCCATTTTGCTTCAGCCTCTCCAATCGCTGGAGCAAAGCATTCCCAAAAGCTTCTCTGTAACCTGGACTCAGTTTGTCAAGGAGTGAGTAAACAGTCTCATGGTATTGGGTGTCCAGATCCTCATCCACTTGATCAAAGGCATATCCCACCACCTATTAAGAAAACAACCCCAATCAGAATATACAGTATGATAATACTTTTTACAAATTGTATAATGCACTAGATTAGTGCATTATGGTGAACAAGAAATGTATAAGCTAGAATTATGAAAGGGCATAAATGAGTTAGGATAATTTTGATTGCATGTTAAAAAATAACGGGATTAAGTGTGATGCAGCACAGGACGGCAATACATGAACACATTGGTACAAAATTGTTTTAAGTCTCACCCTTAGCCCTGCCTCTGTTAGCTCAAGGCAGTAGCGATTGCCCTCCCTTGTTTCCACATTTATATGGGCCACATCTGACGCACTGTCAAGACATTGAGAAACATACATTTCTGAAACAGCAAAGTGCACGTCATTGACCACTGCTTCTGCCTCCAACCTCATGTCCTTGACGTCTCCAAGCTCAACAAAATCTTTTTCAATTGCAGAGACAATCGAGTCGTCTGGCTGGGAGTCTATCTCCATCCCCTATAATACAATAGAAATAACATTAGAAGTTACTTGCAGCATTGCAATGTCAGATTTAACAGTACTGAAGAAGCCAAGTTAGAGAAGAGAACCCACTGCCCCATAGAACGGACGAAATGGGAAATTCATTAATTGGGGATCTGTAGACGAATGTATGTAAACTGAGGGTCCTTGAAATTAAACGGTTTGAGAGTCGCTGATAAACATCTTCTCTTATGGGGGTCCGGACCCAGGCATATGTTTCTAATTGGCGTCCATTAGAGGGTCCAGTCCAAACAGTTTGGGAACCACTGCCACTGTTATTCATAATACACAGGATGGCCAGAACCTTCTAAAAACATTTGACATAATTGACGAGGTAGCGACATCTTGTGGGCACACGCGACATCACATAATCACATCATACATCACGATCCATTCACACATTACTTTCGAATTGTACTACCGCTAGCTAACAAATAAGTATGAACCAAACCATGTTAACGTTGGTTACAACAGACAGAGTACAACAGCGGCATATTTAAATACAAGTCTAATTCAGATAGACCGTAATGTTGATCATTGATCTTGGTAAAGTCGAGACTCGAGAGAGAATCGCCCACTGCTTCTCTAGGCAAACATTAGCATCCAACGTAACAAACCAGAGAGGCCCTCTTAGGCCAGAAAGTCCACACACACCATGCATGCAGCTTATAGAAATAACACGTATGCATGATTAACAAAACCTGAACCATAACATATATGACCTCACAATAATTCCAAAGTAACTTGATGCACAGTGCTGGTCTTTCTCTCACCTCCTCCCTGGTTGTAAACTTCCGCTGTGGACGTTTTTTTTGCAGCCAGCGTGCTGACGTCGTTGAATAACCCTCATATCATAGCAGAGGCTTGGAGTATATACAGAGTTACGACATCTCCGTGCACTTTCATGGAAAGGTATAATGGCAGCTGCTCTACCTCGACTTCTATTGAGCATGAGGACAGCCAATGGGGACTAATACTGAAACTGAATTAGGCAGAAATGCATTGTTCTCAGGCATCAGCCCTGCTTTAATTATCTTAAATGCCTTTATTTTGCAGCAATGGTATAACTTACAACTTACAGAGAGAGACTCTATATTACTTAAAACAGTTGGCATGTTGCCCACATGCTTGAAATAGCTCTTATTTGCGTCGCCCTAGTTGAAAACAATAAATTCCAAATCCGGTGAGTCCCTCCTCCAGGCTACATGAACCATGTGACCAGGCTGTTTTATGTACCCTCAATGTCGGACCTCTTCTACTAGATAGATGACTCTGCCTCATATTATAGACGGGGTTGCGATATTGAGGGGGCAGAATACAGCCTCCCCACATACCCCGATGCATTCCGTATCTTCAAGGTTCATTTGTTGTCCCCGTTCTCACTATAAGGCTATGTAGAAGCGCTGTATTGAGCTGGTCCCATGAAGCGAATGGAGTTTGCGTAGCTCTGTATGTTCTATTTGGCTCTGTACATGTCCACTGTGGAGCTGTCGTCATGAAAGTGTTTGTAAACAACTCATGCAGAAGGTGAGATGTAAGTATGAAGCAACAACAGTGGACTCTGGCCTTATGGAAACTAGCAGCGTATTGCGCGGCGCTGCCACGATATTTGTGTTTATTTTGGACAGTGTGCGTATAGAGAATTGAACAAATACATTGTTTCTTGTTAAGGCTAGACACTAGACATCCCCAGCTAGCTGTGGGTTAGCTTGCTAGATAACAGCCCGGTCAGCCAGTATAATCACTAGAGTTAGCTCTTAGCTACTAAACTAAACGTGCTAGCTGGAGCTTTGGCATGCCTTTCTGACTGTCAAAAAGCAATGTTTATATCTTGAACATTATGACAGTTTAACACGCGGTAAGTAGGATGATATAACAACCCCCCATGCATTGATACAGGTTGTCGCGCTATAGAGTGAGAGCTGTTTTGGGGTAACCGAGCTATTCACCGGCTTTATTATTTAATTGCGATGTCATTGGTGTTGTTTGTGGGCAATGTAACTGATATTGTTTATTATAAGGACCCAAATCTGGTGGTTTGGCTCTGCCTCACACACTCCCCTTTCCCCCATCAATGCATATTTTCTTTTCCCATTACCTCCACTATAATTTCCTGCTTTTATATACTGAAATGAACATGTGTACGTTTCTAAATGTTTTGATGAAATGACCATGGTGAACCCTATTGTAAACAAGTAGAAATGCTTCATGGTGTCGTCCCAGTCACAGTTAATTCCTGCGTTTGATTTGTGATTGAAATACACTGTAATTCTCCAAACAAAAAATAACAATAAAATAAACAATCATAAAACAATGGTGCAATAAATAAACAATTAACTCTTGTTCTTCACAATAGTATTAAAATTCACTTTACACATAATATATATTTATATGTAGTGGTGTAGGCCTACTGTAGTTTGTAAATGGCTCTCTTCCATAAACATTATGTGACCGATGTGTCAGATTACAAGAGTCACCATGTGTTTATATTCTGTAGGTGCAGCAAACTGGAGTCGGACCACTTGCCAAACATATCTCCAAGTTCCAGCACATCTCTTGAAGTGGCCCCATTTTTGGGATGCGGAAGAAGCTTGGAGTCACGTTTTATTGACTTTTTAAAGTCGACAGGATGACAGAGCAGGATATTCATTACTAAATCGGCAGCTATTGTCTCAGCTGCTAACATCCTCTGTTGAGAACTCCAAGACATTTTTTACTTTACTGGGGTAAATTCATCCAGTGAAGATGCCTTGGCCCTTTTCAGAGTCCATTAAAAAGAGGGCTTGTAGATACCTCCTACATCGGTACTTGGGAAACTTTCTACAGGAGAAGTTGAGTTTGGATCAACTCAGCTTAGATCTCTATCAAGGTACTGGATCCCTTGCACAGGTCCCCCTGGACAAATGGGTATGTTTACATTATTACAGAATGTCTTAGATAATAATTAAGTAGATATAAACGTGTGTATGAAATAGAACTGAACATTTCTTCCCTTTTTCCTCAGTCACTGAATGAGCTTCTAGAGACAGCAGATGCCCCCTTTGAGGTAATAGAGGGCTTCATCCAAGCAATATCTCTAACTGTACCATGGGCGGCTCTATTGCTAGAAAACTGTGCACTAGAGATCAAGGGATTGGAGATGGTGTTCAGACCCAGACCACGGATGGGTGAGGAAATGTCTTTACATCACAAGGATCTGTAGTGTAGTGTACCGAACATGCATAAGATGTATGGCTACTAGAGCAGAGGCTATGGCTACAACCTTGCACATTGAGGTTTTTACTCTATGGTAAATTCATGCATTAATTCAGTGCCTGAAGCACTTTTAGGAAGCTTTTAGGAAACTGTATCCAATAGAATAAGTTGATCCTTTTGGAATACTGGCAGAGATAGTTCTAACTATGATGTCAACAGGATTATGGTGGCCGGTATTGATGGTCTCAATTATGGTCTCGGTATTGATCTTCTTTATTTAGGTGATCTCGAGTCAAATACAGCTATGGTGTACCTATTGTGGGAATGTAGTATTACAATCTCAGGGGTGTAACGCATGGTGAGCTTGTTTGGGAGAGATTTGGCATATAGGGGAAAAGCATTGACCCATAGATTTGATTGGTAGTGGGACGCTGATTAAGATGAGAACTACACATATAAATTTCAGTTCATGTGCTGAGAAGAAACCTTCCCCTTTTGAACTCCTAATACATCTATATTTTAACTGATAGAGATAGACAGTAGACACAAACATACACACATGCACTAATACTCTCTCACAACCCTTTAATTGTTGATGTGTTTTTATTTTTTATTTATTGTAAGGGTAAATTTCATGTGATCATTTTTGTTGTTAAATACGTAATTTATTTTCTGTTCTCCGTCACGCTTTTCTCCTCGTAGCCTCTGGCATGGAACCCATGTACTGGTCCAGCTTCATGACCAGCAGCATGCAGCTTGCCAAAGAATGCCTAAGCCAGAAACTTACTGACGATATGGGGGAGAGCTTTCAACCATTTGAAGGACTGGAGAAGTTTGCAGAAACCATAGAAACAGGTATGGTATAATGGGTCAATACGTGAATGAATAGGTAGAATAGGCACAATGTATTGATGATTTCTTTTTTTTTTTTTTAGTTCTGAGGAGAGTCAAGGTGACATTCTTGAACACAGTTCTTAGAATCGAACATGTTCCAGATAATTCCAAAACTGGAATTGCTCTTGAGATTCGGATCAACAAGTAAGTGGGGTTAATTCCAAGGATCAACGTACAGTATTTACTCCTTTCTTAAAGAACAATAACACACTGACACAGTAATCTTTTGTTTAGGATTGTTTACTGCGATGAAACGGGTGAGGAGAGTTCTAGTGTCAATGTGCACCAACCCACCACATTTGCACATAAAAACCTACTGATGGAAGGAGTCACCATCTTCTGGGATGAGTTCTCAGAAGCAGCACGTGCTGGTTTCAAATCTTCACCTACATCTGCAGTGGGTTTACAGCTTTTTTAATATATACACAGTATACTGTATATATTTGTATTTATTAACGCAAGAATATTTCTCTCTAGGAGACTGAAGCCAAGCTTTCCCCTAGCTGGAACCCCAAAATCATATGTGAGCCTCATCCCCAGTTCACAGAGCCTGTGTCCTCAGCTACAACCTTTGAGCCGATGCAGATAGGCAGTTTTGGCGGTAAAGTCGAACTGTCTCTCACCCTGAAGCATAACCTAGTAATGCCTGGAGCAAAGGTACATGTCTAATGCCTGTTACTTTTCAACTGAAACATTGGCTCAATTTCAATGTTCACACTCATGCATTCAGGCTTCGATGCCAGTCCATGAGGGCTGTCTCACTGCAGAATTGGCAAGTGCAAACCGGTTCTCCCCTTGAACCATTTTGTGGATACTTTCCATAAGTCTACAGACTTGGCTTGAGGCGGTAACCCACCATTCCTAACATTGTGAAATTGAAGAAGCTTGCATGCAAAACACACAGCTCACTAGTGACTCATAGCAGGGACTGTAGTGGTTTGTCCACAACCATCTTATTACTGGCACCTAGCCTGAGGCAGTTCACCTCGCAACACCTCCAAAATCTAAATATTATCCTCTTGGATGGACATTAAAATTGTTGAACTCTTGGGTCTAGATATTGCATGCACTGGGATTTGGCCAACTTTTAGATTTCACAAATTGCTTCATTTGTTTTCATTTGTGGAACATTTTGCCTTCTGGGCAGTCGCTGCCAATCAGAGATTTAAATCACTCTATATACTTTGCTTTTCAGCTGGATGTTGATGGGCAAATTGATACAATGATCATCCTCTTGTCTCCACGACAAGTCCATCTTTTACTGGACATGTTTGGAGCTTTCTCAGGTGGAGGTAAGCTGGCTGTCTGGTTCCTGTACAACAACAAACAAATTATAGTTATTTCTAGTAGGAATTGTGAGGATGAAGCCTCTCTTGCTTTTTATTTAAAGAAGCACAGGAATGGGCCAAGGATAGGAAAAGTCGTCCCATGCAGCAAGAAGACGAATACCGTCTCCACATGGAACTGAACCGCTGTCTAAAGAAGGACACTGCTACAGCCGGAGCGGATCCAGAGCTCTTTGAAAGCCAAACTACCAGAACCGTGTCTAGCCGGGGTTAGAATCCACTTGACTCTATTCATACATCGCCATTTTCCTCTTAAGTCATACTTGGGGTGCGGCAATGTTTTTTCCCCACATTATGTGTGATGGCAGACCAAAATGGATGTTGGTTTCAATGCATTACCACCCTCATTCCTACAAATCAGCTGTCATCATGATTTAGTTCTGTCTAATGACAGACACATCTTTCTGTTACCAAATCTATGTAGGGCTGCATCTACTACTAAATCTCAGTCTGTAACTGTTCTATAAATCTATGCTCTGTGCAGAGGACGTGTTCTTCTCTATGGCTGACATGGACATGTCTCACAGCTTGTCCTCCCTCCCTCCCCTGGGTGAACCGCCTACTGTGGACCTGGACCTGTCTCTAAACAGCAACTACTCTGCCTCCCCAGGAGAGTCTCCATGTGGAAATGCAACTGTAAATGCTCAACCTCTTCACTATGAATATAATTACACGTTAGAATTAGAATAGAGTATTGACATTCTCAAGTTTATCTCCCAAGGCGGTGGACTTTAATGAGGTCCCTCATTTGGAACATAAAGACATGTTGCTCATTAACTTCTTAAACAACACTTTTGTGCCTTTACAAAAAATAAATTGTATCTGTGTTTTTCTTATTTTCAATATTTCTTTTGGCTGATAGAGATGTCAAGATGTTAATCTTTGTTATCTTTGTGTGCATAGATTATTCATTATCATACTTTATTTTGTTGATATACATAGCTAATGTGGTCCGTGCTTTGGGTGATATTACAAAGCAGGTTTAGCAGTTGACCTGTGTTTGTCCCTGTAGAATCCGTGGGATGATTATCTGGATGTGCCAAGACAAAGAGAGAAGCTCACCAATGAAGGATCTTTCCAGGCCCGGGATTCACAATTCCCCCCCAAATTATTGAGACAGACCAGTAAGTGCATCAGCAGTATAAATTGTCCTTCCTGTTCAAGTCATGGTTTTGCATTCTCTGTATTGTATTGCTTGTGTTGTTTTTGTGTTTTTACTGACCAAAGCCACAAGACAATATCTACAGTATATGCATACAGTGGCATCATTGTTGTTGTGTTGTGTTTCAGCCCATCCATCCAAAACTCATGGTGACGAGTCGAGGCCAGAGCTGGTATTCAGGCTGACTCTGGGCAGCCTGGCTGTCTCTGTCCTCCACATTGACCCCCTGCCCCCACCAGATGCTGCTCCAAGCCCTCTTGCCCCTATGGCCACAGACTTCTTCAGCATGGTGGACCCAGGCCAGCTGCCTGCAGCTGCCTTCCTCCAGTCTCGGGCCGTGTTTGACCAGGCCTGCCCCCACGACCACCTCAGGTGGGGTTAATCTCTAAACTCTTCTTCCACAGGGTTGGCACCAATAAGTGTCATTGTCGTTGTGTGCATTCAGACCTAAATGGGGTCTTTTCTCTTCAGGTTTGTGGGACAAGATCTGAAGATAAAGTACGAGCACTGCCAGGGCTCCAGCCTGCGGACCTTTAGCACTGATGTTTCCCTAGGCAAGATGGAGTTTGTTGAATGCCTGTTTCCCTCTGAAGCCACTGCCGATGGTTCCCAAAGAAGGGTTCAGTACACGGAGGTTAGGTTTCCCAACATTAGCACACATAGCATGGCAGCTTTGGCTGACTTAGCACTGCAATTATACCCATTTGGCACAGCGTTCACGAGTGTCTCACAAATGTCCCACAAATGTCCCTGTCACACCTCAGCTCCTGACATTTGATATCCCAACTGATACTGATGAGTCACCAACCACCTGCCTTCACCTGCTTTATAAACTGGCTGAGCGCAGGGGCCCTCAGGTAATGCTTAATTCCATCGTACGATTATATCGCATGACAAAATTAGCGAATCTCCAAGTTCACAACACGGCGCAATAAATAATAATGGACTGCATTTTAACACTTTTTCTATGGAAAGAGTGCTTAATCAGATCACTTTGCAATGGTCCATTCATTCATTCATTGGGAGATGAAGCGGCGAGCAGTCAATGGCAGTGTTGACTTACTTCCTACATTCACACACCAATGGTGGCAATCACTGGAGGTAAGGTGTGGGGGTCGGTGTCTTGACCAAGGACACTTCCACATGGGGACAGGAGGAACCAAGATTCGAACTGCCAGCCCATGGATCACATGTGTGACCTACTCTACCTCCTGAGCCACAGCTGGCTTCCGAACGTGTTGTGAGCTTAGATGTGCTATTTTTGTCATGCGACAGCGCCGCATGACAAAGTATAAAGGAGGCATAACATAAGCCAACAATACACCCTGTGCTCTAATCTCCAGCTGTCAATCTATCTTCTATTTCTTTGCACAGGGTGGCCAGGTGCGTCTGAGCACCATCCCCAGGAAGGCTGACATTCACGTAGAGCTGGGTGTGGTCCGCTCCGAGCTAGACATCAGCATCGTAGACCGTCTTAACTCATTACTACAGCCCCAGAAGCTAGCTACCACAGAGATGATGGCTTCTCACATGTACACGTCCTACAATAAACATGTTAGCTTGGTAAGGACATCTTCTGGACCGCTTTCACCCTGGCAACATTTTAGGCATATCATAAAAGTCTCAATAATTTACTGATCTACAGGCTTACGTCACATTGTGACATCTCTTGGGTTTGTAGATTGGATACCTTCGACAAAGTATAAATTTGGGACAGTATAGCCGGGGTGCAAACCACATTTTTAGGTCTACAAGATCTTGATACATGTGAGGAATGTGTAGTCCTGGTCATTTAGAAGCATTTTATGAACCTGTTAGGGAGAATATGTATTATTTTTTGTTCATTAAAGGTAGAGGAAGTGATTTGAAATTCATGGTGTAGTACCAGCCTGGTGCACTAGGGGCCCCCAAAAGTAGCTACACTATGTGAACCTGCTGCTCTCTCCTGATTGGAGGAGAATTGTGGTGACCTGGGGAACTTTTATTAGCTCCTCTGCTAACGTGGGGGAGGGGGAAACTCCATATGTGGTTTCCACACCTTATAATAGAGCATTTTAACAGAAAAAAAAATATTTTTTGGGTGATATCTGACAAAAGTGAAATCACTTCCCCTACCTTTAAATAAAATAACAGGTTTTGCATGCACTGTGATGCACACAATTTGACAGTAACCTAAAAGTATTTTATGTTAACTCCCGACACGTATTTATCAAATACTGACGATTACCAATTTCTTAGCAGCTAATCTGTTGGATGCCACTACTGGTAATGCTGATAGTTTTCGTTTTTTGCTTCTTAATTTACTGTTTTAGGAGAGGTCAATTATTTTGTTTGAGTTGAAGCATAAAGTCTGTGGGATAAAATTTTCAGTTGCCATTTAAAGAAGTCATGACAAGGCTTTCAAAGCCTTTTTTGTGTAAAAGAGATTACTACGAATGTTTTCTGTCATGTGAATGGTGTGTCATGTGAACTTACACTGTAACTCATTACTATTCCAAACTAGCAAAATTTTACACCTTTTCAGGTGCATATAAAATATGTCTTTACCATTTAATTTAATTTTCAGCACAAGGCATTTGCAGAGGTTTTCCTTGATGACAGCCGTACACCAACCAGCTGTCACGTGTCCTTGACTGTAAATTCCCCAATGCTATGCCTGGTGGTTCGATTCCCCATCCCAGACCTGCGCTCGGATCAGGAGAGGGGCCCATGGTTTAAGAAGTCCCTACAAAAAGAAATCCTGTACCTGGATCTGGAGGACCTCGAGATAAAGACTGAGTTCATGGGAGGGAGTTCTCCAGAGCAAACCAAGATGGAACTCATCTTCAGGGAGCTTGTCGGTATGTGACTGTAGACACAAAACGTCTCCAACCTCTTGCCAAGGAACCGCTTTAAGTGGAAGTATCTCTCTTCCACAGGGAGGTTCCAAGAGGAGCCTGCTCAACCAGCGGCGAGGTTCCTCAGGGTGTCCCACACCATGGATGGAGATATGACAACATCTGACAGTGGAAAGTTTGACTGGCCGCGGTAAGAATCTGATATAGCAAGTACGGTAATAATGCATAAGACATTATGCACTCAAACCAACCCAAAAGAATGCCACATTGGAGTAAGAAAATCACTAGAAAATTATTGTCATCATTAAAATTTGAATACCAATTTGTAAAAGTTTAATATTAGTTTTGTCCCACCTGACCAACCTAACACCAGTCACAAAAACACACATTTTATCCTTGTTCTTTTGGGGTTGTCTCTGCGTTACAGAGTTGTGTTGAAGATGAACCCCACTGCCGTCCACTCTATCCTTGAGCGTGCCACTGCTGAAGATGACGAGGGTGGCGACGACCATTCCCCAGAGGAAGAAGAGGAGGAGGGGGCCGCCCACTCGCTGAAGGATGTCTGCGACTTTGGGAAACACGAACCATCGCCTTTTTCGTCACGCAGGGTCATGTACGAGACTGAGGAGGTGTGTTGTGTCTTAACTCTTTTACATCTGAGATCGCCTTTTGATGCCTCCTGGTCCAAACGACCACCCTGCTGAGATTGTCTTTTGACGCCTGATGTGGCAACTACTTCTCCAAACAAAGCAAAAATCAAACTAAAAGTAGTGCCATGAGGCTGAGCAATGGGCTATACTGTGACGCGTTTGAAATCCAATAAATCCAGGAAAGTTGCTGCATTTGAGGTGGTTTATTGAAAATCCAAAAATGTATACTGAGAACTGGTGAAAATGAACAAATCAAAATAAACGGTCAAAACGGTCCAAACGTAAACGTAAACGATCCAAACGGTCAACAGAAAATATGGGCCTAAGGCTCACCCCCATTGTTCTCAAACACAAGCTCAAACTGAACTGAGGAATCCCCGCCCCCACACACAGCTGACTTTACAAAAGGTAGGAGGTGCCAATTGCAAATTAGGTAGTTAATTGAATGATTGAACCAATTAAACAATCATGAGGAAAATAAAAACAATAAAGAACAAAATGTATATTTTGGCTCCTACAATACCGGCCCCTAATTATTATACAACAAATAATAATTACTCTCTCATAAAAGGCATTCAAAGCAAAATAGCGATTTTTTTATGCGCAAAGTCTTCTTTTCTTCATTCTTCAAGATAGCATGTATAGAGAGTTCATGTGTGCAGTGAATCAGTATAGTGTGTGTCATGTAAGGGGCAAAAAACGGGGCAAAAAAGTGAACTTCAAAGTCAATTTTCCTCTGCCTCCTGTAGCAGGCAAATTTTGGTGATGGGTCTGTTCAAAAATCCAGTCTTGGTCTGTATTCGAACTTGACGTACGAGTCCTCTTCTGTCCAGAATGGTCTCCACAATCTTTCCAGTCAGCCAGGAGTTACGAGGTGCTGTATCATCCACTATGATGACAAGATCTCCTGGTGTGAAGTTGCGTCTGATGTTAGACCATTTTTGTCTCTCCTGTAACTGAGGAAGGTATTCTTTGACCCATCTTTTCCAAAATAAATCCGACATATATTGAACTTGTCTCCACCTGCGACGAGCATATATGTCATCCCTCTGAAACTGTCCTGGTGGCATGGAAGGTGCAGTCTTGAGAAGCAAAAGGTGGTTCGGGGTAAGTGCTTCGAGGTCATTTGGATCTGTAGAAGCCTTGGTGATAGGTCGGCTGTTGAGGATAGCTTCAACCTCACAAAGGGTGGTGTGCAGACTTTCCTCATCCAGATGTTGTACATTGAGTGTAGAATTGAGCACTTTTCTCACAGATCGAATGAGTCTTTCCCAGGCACCTCCATGGTGTGAACCAGCAGGGGGATTAAAGGTCCAATTTATTCCTTTTTGGAGCATTGCAGAGTGAATCTGGGCCTGATTCCAGCCTTGAATCGCCTCCTTTAACTCACGCTGAGCTCCCACAAAATTAGTTGCATTATCAGATCTCAATTCTTTAATTTGACCTCGTCTGGCTGTAAAACGACGAAGCGCATTGATGAAAGAATCTGTCTCAAGTGATGCTGCCACTTCAATGTGAATCGCTCTAGTAGTCAAACATGTGAATATAACACCATAGCGTTTCACAATACTCCTTCCACGTTTCACTCCAAAAGGTCCAAAGTAATCGACTCCTACATATGTGAATGGAGGTTCATCTGGAGATATTCTGTCAACAGGTAGGTCTGCCATCTGCTGTTGTCCTGGAGTAGCATTGATGCGGCGACACACAACACATTTTGACATAATTCTCCTGATTGCAACAGTGGCACCAGGAATCCAATATTTCTGGCGTAGTTTGGATAACATGTGGTTGCGACCACCATGTCCCACTTGTTTGTGAATATGTCGAAGAATCAAATCTGAAATATGAGAGTCTTTATCCAGTATGACAGGATGTTTCATTTCTTCTGGCATAGCTGCTCTGTCAAGCCGCCCTCCAACTCTTAATATTTCATTGTCCAAGGTAGGATTGAGCTTATGAATGTGACTTGACTTTTTGACATTTAGTCCATTTTTCAAACATGAGATTTCATCTGCAAATTTCTTTTTCTGGCAGAAGCAGATTAAAGCCATTTCAGCAGCAGCAAGCTTTTCAACAGTTAGTCTGTGGTGTTTATGTTTTTCAAATGGTCCTTTCTCCTTTTTTACAGATCGCAGGTTTCTTTGCAGGTCAGTGGTGATATTATTTGCTTGCATTTTATTTCTGGTACGGTTGAGAAGCAGTCCTTTTAGTCTGAGCATCCAAGCTGCAGCCTTCTTCAAACGAGACCAGGATGAGAAGTGATGAATGAAGCATGTTGTAGCATCCACTTCTTCAGATGTGATTTGAGCAGCATTTACAGTCATGGTTCTTACTTCAGAGTCATTGGCTGCGATTTCATTCAACCTGTCTGGATTCTGAGGCCACTCTTCCTCGGGACGAAGAAGAAAGTGAGGACCAGACAACCACATGGTTTTCTTCAGAAATGATTTCACTGTCAAGCCTCTTGAAGCCATGTCTGCAGGGTTGTTAATAGAGTGAACATATCTCCACTGGTGTACATGCGAGACTTTGGTAATTGCTGCAACTCTATTTGCCACAAAGGTTCGAAATCTTGCGGTCTTGTTGTTGATGTATTTGAGCACAGATGTGCTGTCGGTCCAAAATACAGAGTCTGCCAGTTCCATCTGTAGCTCTTTTCTCAAAAGTGTGTCCATTTTGCTTGCCATGGTAGCAGCAGTCAACTCCATTCTAGGGATAGTAGCTGGTTTTAACGGGGCCACTCTTGCTTTTCCCAGAACAAAACTGCAGTGTACCTGGCCATGGTTATTTTGCTGTACAAGGTAGGTGACTGTTCCATAGCCGTCCTCACACGCATCA
This sequence comes from Benthosema pterotum, assembly GCA_039105355.1. NCBI lineage: Eukaryota > Metazoa > Chordata > Actinopteri > Myctophiformes > Myctophidae > Benthosema > Benthosema pterotum. Next base: position 33,896,697 of record CM076980.1, on the reverse strand, counting down.
GCAAAATGATGCAGTTGAGCAGATGTCACTGTTCCAAAACTTGCAGGTTTGAAGCATCTGTCAACCTTGAAATCCTCCACTAGATGGAGATCTTTTATCCAATTCATCCATTCCTGTGCAATAGAATCTGGAATTGAATCATCCCATCCAATCTTTTTCCTACACAATTTTTGCAGGATTTTTTTGGCTGTCAAAACTACAGGTGCCAACATGCCTAGGGGATCATATATGGAACTTACTGCAGAGAGAATTCCCCTTCTTGTGAGAGGTCGGTTTTTCAAGATGATTTTAAACTTAAATGTGTCTGACTGGATACACCATTGTACTCCCAACACTCTTTCCACAGGCAAATCATCATGGTCCAAATCAAGGTTCATCATTTGCTTTGCTCTCTCACTTTCAGGTATGGCAGTCAGGACCTGACGATTGTTACTCATCCATTTAGTAAGTAGAAAGCCTCCTTTGGAACAGATTGCACATAGTTCATGATACAGAGCTATTGCATTTTCTACTGTAGCTACCGAGGTCAAAAGGTCATCCACGTAGAAGGTATTCATAATGGTGTTTACAGCTTGAGTACTGAACTGGTCGACATTGTCCTCCGCACATTTCCTCAGGGAAAAGTTTGCACAGCTGGGCGAGGAGGTTGCTCCAAATAGATGTACAGTCATTCTGTATTCCACCATGTTCTGACTATAGTCTCCATCTGGCCACCAGAGGAACCGTAACAAGTCACGGTCTTCAGTTGGTACTTTCACCTGGTGGAACATTGATTCTATATCAGCAGCAATGACAACAGGCTCTTTACGGAATCTGGCCAGGACTCCAATTAATGAACTGGTCAGGTCTGGACCCTGTAAGAGTTGAGAGTTCAGTGAAACCCCTCGAAATGTAGCTCCACAGTCAAACACCACTCGAAGTTTTTTCTTCTGTGGGTGTAGAACCCCGTGGTGTGGTAAATACCATTTTCTGCCATCATTGCGTCCCAAAATATTGTCTGGTACTTTTTCGGCATAGCCTTTTGATATCATATCAGACATGAAATTGGTGTATTCAGAATGAAAATTAGAATCCTTCTTGAACCTTTTAGTCAAGTTCAGTGTGCGTTGTTCAGCCACACTTCTGTTGTCCGGCATGCGTATGTCTCTCTGTTTTAATGGCAATGCAATACAATAATGTCCATCAACAAGCTTGGCTGATGTTGAGACTGAGTCCAAGAATTGTTGGTCCTCTCTTGAGTGTTCTTGGTCATCTCTGTTGCATTCTGGGAAGTCTGTTTTAAACTGGCTTTCCCACAATTTATCAAGTTTCACAACTGATATTCGGTTCGCACTTATTACTGACTGTTCTTGTGCATCGTCAGTCTTTGCATCTAACGGCCCATTAACTGTCCAACCAAGCATCGTTTTTACAGCATATGGTCCGTCTCCCACACTCCGGATGACATCAATCGGCTCCAGTGCTTTGGGTACATCTGAGCCAATCAGCAGCTCCACCTCAGAGTCGAGTTCAGGTAGGTGAATACTTCTCAAATGTGGCCATTGATCAATGTCATGTTGCTGGGGAATATTTCCTTTGTGCACGGGCATAGTTCTCTGTGTATACATGCCAGGAAGAACACAGAATTCATTACTTTTTTGTCCAGCCACTTCTAGGCCAGAAACAATGTGAGTTTCAATCACCTTCTTTTGTCCCATCGTCCTCAACAATATTTTGGATCTTTTTCCATGAAGGTTTAGTTTAGCCATGAGCCCCTCTGTACAGAATGATGCTGTGCTGCCTGGATCAAGAAAAGCATATGTATGCACCGTTATGTTTCCTTTTGTGGCCTTCACTTGAACCGGCACGATGGAAAGTTTGCAGGTGTCTTCACCGGCCCCAGTTAGACCACCTGTCAGCACAGAAGCTATGGCTTTGTCACTGGTGCTTTCTTTCGTTTCAACTGGGCTTTTGTTCCATTCCTTTATATGTAGCATTTTCGGATGCCTTAAACCACAAATAGTACAAGTGAGTCTTTTTCTACATGTGGCGCTGACGTGCCCTTTGCATAAACATCCAAAGCAAATTCCATTTTCTTTCAAAAAGGTAAATTTGTCATTGTGTGTCCTCTTTTCCAGTTCTGGACACAATTCAAGTGCATGTTCACCATTACAGAACAAACATCTCTTTCCTGCAGTAAAATTACCTTCCCTATTTCCTTTTTCTTTTGCTGCTGTCACATTGGTGGCAAAGTTACTTCCCTTTGATTTGACAGCGGGTTGTGATCTCTTGGACCCTTTTGTGTCTTTGCTCCCAGGTGGATCTTTAATGTCTCCAAATATGGGGTCAGTCACAATCTTGACTTGTTTCTCAAGGAAAACAACAATATCTTTGAATCTTGCTCTCCGGCCATGGTTCTCCTGGAAATCAGATGCCACAGATCGCCATTTCTCTCTCAGACGGTAATTCAGTTTCTTAATAATGGTCACCAAATTAGATGGCATATCAAGCTCATGCATATAGTCAACATCCTCCATAGCGTTAGCACACCCTCGCAGAAATAGAGTGTATGCTTGCAGAGCTTTGGTGTCGTCCGCTTTGATTGATGGCCATAAAAGAGCTTTTTCCACATAGGCTGTAGAGATCTTATGTTCATTGCCGAAATGCTCTTTGAGTAGAGATTTTGCCTTCCTATATCCTCTGTCTGAAACCATGTGTAGGCAACTCCTCACAAGCTCCCTAGGTTGACCTTGGGTGTATTGTTCCAGGTAATATAGACAATCTGTGGGGTTTGGATTCTTGGTTTCAATACAATGTTCAAATGATTTTATGAAAGTATGATATTGGAGCGGATCACCATCAAAAATCTGTATTTCCTTTTTTGGCATTGAAGACAAACATTGTTGCTGAATGAGTAAAGCAGTAAGCTCATTTTGTTTCTCCATAACAGTGTATATATTATTGTCTTGTTCAACTGTGCCTCTGCTTGCAGGTGCTGCTGTACTTCGAGTCCGGTCAGCCAGATCCACAGTACCACCTGTGGCAGTGCCCGCTGGCACTGATGCCCCAGCAGCCCTTCCTGTAGATGTGTTTGTAGTCGGAGTATGGACCTGAGCCACAGTGCCACCTGGTGTTGTAATACATGCGGGTGCCTGCCTAGCAAGAATGGGTTGTGAGAGCACATGGACTTTAGCTTGTATAGGTTGTGAATGTGTGGCAACAGCAGCCTGCTGTGCCTTTTCAAAGTAAGACATCATACCATCTGTCACATTAGATTGAATAGACACACCAGATCTCTTTGAGCTCAACACCTTCATTTTTGCCATATTAGCGGCCAAGTTGGTTTCCAGATCCATTTGTTCCTTTTGTCTCCTGAGGTTCTCCATTTGAACTTCTAGAGCATGTCTACCCTGAATCATTTTTTGCTGCACGATGAGAGCAGCCGTTTCCGCCTCGGTTTTCAAACGTTCTGATTCTGTGCTTGAGGCTTTGGATCCCTTGGTTTTCTTGCTTATGTTTGACACACTGTCACCAGGCTGAATTGTCTCCTGTAAGTCAGCTGCCTCAGATGTGGCCCGTACTGACTGGGTGACATTTTGAGACTGAGGAGGATTATTTTGAACAGTGGTGATGGGTAGCATTTTATCCTTCTGCCTTACAGACATCTCCACAGTTCCCAGCTCCTCTCCAAGAGGGTTTTCAATATGTTGTTCATTTACAGCATGAATTTCAACCACTTCAGATGAATGAACAGATTCAGTATGTGCCTCGGACACTGATTTTGCAGCATTTGATTCATCAACATCACACATTTCATCACTTGTCATTTGACTCTTTTCATTGATTGGCATTTTGCTCATTGTCATTTCACTCATTTGCATTTCATTCTTTTTGAACCACAGTGATACATCATCCAAGAAATCTGAATGGTGTTTAACAACCTTTGAAAACCACACCTTTTGATTTTCATATTCCTCCTGTGGAATCAAAGCAAGTAGTGAGTTATGTGCTGCTTGTGCATTTTCAAAGACATTCATTAGTTCCTTCATTGTGCTTTGCACATCCCTTATATTCGCATCATTTTTCATGAGACCTTTTATTTCTCCAGTGAGATCCTTCATTCGTTTGACACATGTGTGGCGGTCTTTCTGATCCTTTTCGATTTTGTTTGCAAGTGCTTTGGCCGTGAGTTTGACCATCCTCCTTGATTCATCCTCCATTTTATCCTCCAGACCAGTTTCCCTTGCGTTTGTGCTTGTGACATTTGTTTCACTCAGGTCTGGCTTTTCCATGGCCACTTTCCAGCATGTAAGAATATACAGCAAGCACCAGTGATATGAGCGGTGCGTAAAAGCCGTTCCTTTCCAAATAGCATCAATTTCAGTGCAGGGTTCACACAACTCCAGCCTACTATAGTCCCCAATTATGGACCCGCAGTCTCTCCACTTTACCTCTGTGTTCAAAATCAACCATATACACAGAAGGTAAGGGCCTGCCCAATACAGGTGTGTTTCTCACCACAAATGGCTGGTATACGCTGCTGTGTGATCAAAAATTTCCACTGCTACTGTTGTTCATGATGCTCCAATCCAAGTCACTGTAGTCCTACTACTGCTGCACGGTTCTCCATGTTCCAATGTTTCCTTCCAGAACTTCCAGACATTTTCTGTTGACAATGATGTGGCAACTACTTCTCCAAACAAAGCAAAAATCAAACTAAAAGTAGTGCCATGAGGCTGAGCAATGGGCTATACTGTGACGCGTTTGAAATCCAATAAATCCAGGAAAGTTGCTGCATTTGAGGTGGTTTATTGAAAATCCAAAAATGTATACTGAGAACTGGTGAAAATGAACAAATCAAAATAAACGGTCAAAACGGTCCAAACGTAAACGTAAACGATCAAAACGGTCAACAGAAAATATGGGCCTAAGGCTCACCCCCATTGTTCTCAAACACAAACTCAAACTGAACTGAGGAATCCCCGCCCCCACACACAGCTGACTTTACAAAAGGTAGGAGGTGCCAATTGCAAATTAGGTAGTTAATTGAATGATTGAACCAATTACACAATCATGAGGAAAATAAAAACAATAAAGAACAAAATGTATATTTTGGCTCCTACAACGCCCATTTAAGTTAAGAGAAAAAAAATCCACTGGCTTATGCTGTCTTTGGGAACACAAGCAGTATTTATGTCTCATTTCTCTAAACTGTATGATCTCCGGTTACAAAACGTATGTTTTGGGTGAATTAAATGATATTCACAGGACCAGTTATATAACGATTAATGCATGTATTTATGTGCCTGGTCTCTAGTGGGTCAAACCCACGGTTGTCCAGAACTGTCCCAAAGGGACAGTTCTGGACAGAGTGCTGAGGCTCTCTGGAGACAAACCTACCACCCTACCCAGTGTCCATATGTGTAGCTAGCCTGTTCTGACATAATGAGGTTTATTCTTTCTTTGAATTGAATTCTGTCTATCTTTTATTTTATTTTTCTCAGATGGTCATTCCCGGTGACATTGCAGAGATGACAGAGTTCCAGGATAAAACCACAAACAACTCTCGTTTCATTCTTGAATTATTCATCCCAAATGTCCAGTTGGCATTACCCAGCAAAACATTTTACGAAAAATTACACAACAGGTACAGACTTCACACAATGCTGTGTTATTTATTGTCACAAATAAAACACATCTAAATTGTTTTCTGAAATAGTATTTACTGTAAGTAACTCCCCCTATTTGGCTTACAGAGTAAATAATGATCTGCTGCTATGGGAGCCAACTGCGCCGTCACCCGTGGAGACTGTTGAGAACATGCCATATGGAGTCGGACTGTCTGTAGCCAGTCAGTTGATCAATACGTACTCTAAGGACAGCTTCAGCCAGTTCCGCTCCACTGGGCCTGAGGGTGAGAAAACATTTATTGTGTTGCATTATCTTGCTAATCTTCTGTAATATGACACCATCAGAGTGGGAAATATTCTTTCCTTTACTATTTCATTAATACTTTTTGGATATATTCATCAGGCAGTCTTTGACATGATGATGATGATGTTTTTTTGCAGAGGACACCAGTGGCTCAGAGGAGGAGAACCTTCAGTACTACTGTCCTGCCTCTGAACTGGGTTTACGGTCTCGCAAAAAGAAAAAACCCAAGACGCAGAGTAAGTCTTCCCAGAGCCTCTTCTCTGTCATCCTCAGTGTCAACCACGGCCTGATATCTCTACAGACTAATGCTAAGGTGAGCCTGACCTATACCTTTGTGCATTCCTTCCTTTTCTTCCTTTTTTGTTACCCCTATGCCGTTTGCCCTCTTGCTAATAGACTCACTAGACCTTTAATGTGTCTTCCTTAGAGGGAGGATAAGACTGTAGTGAAGAACCGACACGGAGAGTTCTGGATGGAGCTTAAGAACGCTGTGCTATTCAGTGTCACCCAGTATGAAGGGTACAAAGACCAACATTTCATCTGCTTCCACACTGGCAGCATCTGCATGTACCACCAAGGTAAACCAGGAATGGAAATGTGGTTTAGTTGACTTGTTGCCAAATGCAAAACATTTGTCTGTGTCAGTCTCATGGATGTAGGTCATTCTGTCACTGTTTGCAAATCTGTTCCTGAGATTATTGTGTTATTGCAGAGAAATACACAGAAGAAATTGGCAATGGATGTTGACAACCTCATGTTGAAAACAGTGAAATTGTTTATGGTACATCTCTTATGCAGGGCTTCAAGTTCTCAGTCCTGGGACTGAGAAAAAAAAAACATTTTCAGTCTTGAGATTTCTTTTGTCTTCAAGCCCTGTGTTATGTATCGCAGGCCTCGTGGAAGGAAACACCTCTGGCTCAGACATCAAGCTGCCCTGCCGGACACATCCCCATTGGCTGGAACCGGGCATCTACCAATCAGAGTCTTCTCCTGTCAGAGTGTCCACGCCCTCGGAGGGCATTGGCTTGGAGGCTCACAGCATGCTGTCTGTTGCTGTCAAAATCTCATCGCAAAACCTGGAGAGAAATGTCAAGGTCAGAGCAATACTAATCTGTTCACCCATTTGGAATGAGAGGAGAACCTTTGTGACTGAAATTGTCACTGCGGTTTACTAGTAGTCCTGAGATTCTCAACACGGGTGATAAGCCAAAGTCTCCACATTCACTAAATTCGACTGCTAAGCTAAGACGCTTCACACAATGCCTCTTGTCAACCAGTGTGGTCCTAGATGACAACATCATCTACATTTCTCAACAGAAAAGCAATCCCTGCAGTTGTTCGTTATGTTGTGTTAAACATACTCGTACTCTACTATGCAGTTTGCTAAATTTACATTTTATCCACTACTAATTGCAGCTAACTACTTGTTTCCTCCAAAGGAATTCTTGGTGGCTGTTGGAGTGAGGGGAGCAACACTCCAGCACAGGGTAGTGCCCTCCAGTCTGGGCTGGTATGACCAGGTAGGGCAAGATGGAGCTACAGTAAAACCAAAATAAATCCAACTACCAGAGCTACTTTAGCTCTGTGTGAAAGGTTGTTAATATAATAAAGTTCAAATGCAGCACAATAATTATGCTCTTTCTTTGTGTGTGTGATAGATTGTTGACTTCCTGAATGTATCTGATGAGCCTGTGTTAGGATACACCCCACCTACGTCCATCACCACCCTACATCTACATCTGTGGAGCTGCTCTCTAGATTACAGGTACTGTAGAACCAACCTCTACAGTATATGAATAGATCTTTACCTTATAGCAGGGGTTTTCAACAGGTGGTCCGGGGACCACCAGTGGTCCTTGAGAGGGTTCCAGGTGGTCCCCAGGCTAAATGATGGAAAGTTGGTTAACTAGATGTAACTCTTGAGAATGTAAAAAAGAAACCAAAAAGTTCTGTAGATGTCAGGGAGGCACCAAGCATATTATGGGAAGTACCGTAGTAAGTTTCATTTGTCTCTGAATCCTAATGCCTCTCATGTGTTTTGTCTTTGCAACAGACCCCTTTACCTTCCTGTCAGATCGCTGTTGGTTGTGGAAACATTCAGTGTGTCCAGCAGTGTCTCACTAGACCACTCTTCCTCTACACTCAGGTACAAAAAGTTCAGTTCCATTTCCTGGGGATTTTAGAGTGAATTTTGCCTGTTCATGGTATGACAGTGATATGCCAACATATCAAAGGCGTATTCCCAGACTAAATGTTAAGACTGATTCATACTATGTTTTATTTGTTAGTTTACTATAAAGCAGAAATCATAGTAATAGAAGACCTATCTCTGCTGTAGCCACATATGCTGACAGATATGTAATCATTGAATATTCTGTACATTTTCCAGGATCATTTTGGATGAGGCTGCTTTGTTTCTGTCGGACAAGACTAATGCCGTCTCTGTCAATCTAACACGTGGTAGGAGAAACTCTTATAAATCTTTTAAGTTTTTTTTGTAAGATGCTAGTGATTTGATTGCCCAGGCATATCTTTGTATTCCACAGACTATGTACAGGTTGTGGACATGGGAACACTGGAACTTAGGATCACTGCTGTCAAACCTGGAGTGGATGGAGTTTTGGTAAGATGATCATGCTTCTTTTGATGACAATCGCCATGTTTCTACTCACTGAAAATTTGAAAGTAGACAATGTTTGATGTATGACCCTGGGGTTCCCCAGACCCCAACCACTTTGAGATTGATAACCACTGCTGCATGATTCTGTCCCTGGTCACCCTTTGTTTTTGTTTTTCTTGTTGGGGTGACAGACAGAGCCCAGATTCGAGCTACGCTGCTCCAGTGATGTCATTCACATCAGAACATGTTCGGACTCCTGCGCAGCCCTCATGAACCTCATCCAGTACGTAGCCAGCTACGGAGACCTGCTGCCCCCTGCAGAGCCGGAGGCCAAAAGCAGTGCCACAGCCAGACCCAAGGTCCGTAGCAGCACCATTCATGAGTTGATATCTTGTATGTAGGATGTACTGTAAATGTGTTGATGCTTAACTTCAGAGAAGGTATTGTTGAGTAGTACTAGACAGTTGTTTTACAAATAATTTATTCTTTACCTTTAGGCTGTGTAAACAAAAATAACAAATAATTTGAATATACACAATCAGACCAGACATTGTTAAAATATCAAAAATAGACAATCTTCAGTATAAGATAACTTCACACACATTGTGTGCATGTGCTAGAGTCATTCACGGGTCCGTTTTCAAGGAACCGACTCCGTTAAGACCCGGACGTAATGGGAGCCGGCTCCGTATGAACCTGCTGCTATCATTAAAATGATGTCTGGAACCGGACTGATTGCACCCAGAAGGCCAGAACATGCAGGGCACATGCCGAAATCAGCCTGAAGGAACCCGCGACATTGCGGAACCGGCCCGTTTGTGCCCGGACGTCATTTCTTGTAAACGGAACTGGCTACGGGCTGGTTTGGTCCGGTCCTAGGGTTTTTCCGGATCTCGGGCTTACCCGAAGTACTCTAGCATGTATAGTAGATCAGTTGTTTTGCAAGATTAATTCATAGAGTTGAATGGAAAAGATTCTGTTGATTATGCAAAATAGGAGTATCTCAAGTCTGTATATACTGTATCATTGGATAACCCCAGTCAGCAAGTCTTCTCACTGTGAGCATTTATCATTCATCATCATTGGACAGGCGGAGTTCCCAAGCCGACCACCATCCCAGAATCTTCTGCTCCCTGAGACTGACCAGCAGATGTTACAGGACCTGATGAGTGAAGCCATGGAGGAGACAGATGGCCAGCCAGCACAGGGTCTGCAACAGAATGGTGAGTTTGCTGCAATATACTAACTGTGGATCTACAATAAACCTTTACTTTGCTTTCGCTTTGTTCAGAGTACAGTGTATTTGTTTTTCAAACATGGTAAAGGTCTGACTGTCCACAATATTATTTGCAAGTGATCAAGTCGTATCTGTGTTTTTGGACATTGTCGAAAGCATACTGAAGTATGTTTGAGCTCAAATTCTGATTAGCAAACTCTGTTTCCATCTTTTATTTTGCTGTTCGTACATGTAATTCAAAATCTGATTTGAGCTGCTGTCAGCCTGAACATTGCCTATGACTGAGACGTTTCCCCACACATACAGGCATGCATGAGGTGCGGAATCACGATCACGACCCTCCTCGCTCGGACCTCTTCCTGTTTCCGGATGAGAACGTAACGCAGGAGTCGAGCCCCACCTACCCAATGATGCTTCACTCTCCCCTCATTACCCCTGTGCCCACCCTGGCCCAAGAGACGGACGACTTCTGTATCCTAGAGACCCCAGGCTCCAGAGACCAGGTAAGGTGACTGTGCACAGACCGGGGTATTTAGCCATCGTTTAAAAGGTTGGTTTAACCTAGCAATTTGACACTTGTTGGTGCAGCCACCTAGTTGCTTCCGTACCGATTGCCTGCTGTATGCTTCAGTAAGAAAGTGCCCCATCTTGAAACAAAACAGAGGTACCAAACAAATGGCAATACCAAACCTTCAGTTTGCCTGGCTTCATCCCTGAACCACCACCACCTTAAATTATTTTCCCTGGGGATTCAGGTCTGGTGACACAGTCTATGGGGCCGTTAGTATTAGTTGAAAATCCGACTACGGCAGCTGATTGGTCGCTGATTGGTCCCTGTCACTCAATGGTGTCAAACAACAAATATGGCTCCTCCAATGCTTCTTTAAAGAAACATCATCATACAACATATTTTACTGCTTTTGTTCACATGCTAGTAATGCTTATCGGCTGTGTTTGTTTGGTTAGCAAACAGGTTAGCCGACAAACCACATTAATGACAACAACATCGTCTGCTTTCCGAATATTCTGAATGGTTGGTATGAACCAATCACTGAAGACTGCTGCTTTGACAACACCCATCTGATAAACTGCTATCGTAGGGAGGGCTTCCAGACTGAATAATGAACTGAAACGATTCAGACTGAGTGTCTGCCTGGTGTGTTCCAGGATCGGGACCAGGAGCCGGTGGTGAAGCGGTTGACGTCAGATCTCATAGAAATCAAGGACAACTACTTCAGTCAGCCTCTGGACAGCAGTGACTCAAGCCGTGGAGCCATGAACTTCCCCGTTCCAGAGGTGCGCTACCTCATCAGGGAGATATCTGTCATCTGGCATCTCTACGGCGGGAAGGACTTTGGAAACACTACATTCACTGCCTCTCCGGCATGGAGCCGCGGGTGAGCCATGGATGTTATGCACAAATAACTATTCATAGCGCTATGCCATAAAAGGCATATAAAGTGTATTCAAATATAATTTGCTTTTTTCTTGAAGTTCCACTCCCCATAGTTCCCCTTCTCAAACTCCAGTGAGGCAGGGCAGGGTTGCGGGACGAGCAGCGGGCGGGAAAGGGAGGAACCCTGACGTCCTTATGGAGATACAGCTCAGCAAGGTACAGCTCTTCTCTTTCGATGATATCTTTTTATAGTCATAGTTGTCATCCAGTAAACCATTTTGCTTTTTAAAGCTCCATTCCATAAATTTTATAGCCTGAAATTGTAACATCTGCAATTCCACCTCACATGGGACACCCACTACAACCCACTATCCCCTCTTTATTGGCCATTGGAGATAATGGGCCAGACTAATCAGGCATTTATGCTTTAATTTAAGCGCTCAAGATTTCCATGTTATGTGTGTGCACCTCAACACTCTTGAGGGGTGCTCGCGTCAGTTCTCGATAGCACATTCAATTTGATTTTTTTCCTTTCCAGGTACGGTTCCAACATGAGGTGTACCCTCAGTCTCAGGCTGCTCCTGGGTCAGCGGCAGACCAGCCAGTGTCCCGACAGGTCTTCATTGTACAGGATCTGGAGATTCGAGACAGACTGGCCACATCACAGATGAACAAGTTCCTCTATCTGTATTCTAGCAAGGAAATGCCCCGAAAAGCTCACTCCAACATGGTGAGGAAAGCTGCATTCATCACTGTAATATATTCACCAACGGCGAGTGGAGATAGAGAGAGAGTAGAAAGAGCAGTGATCAACTGTGGAGTATGATGTACAGTATATATGTGTACACCATGCAGTATATAACTGTAAGTGGTTTAACATGCAGAATTTAATCAAATTACTTTTTAGTAATTTTCTTTAATTATTTTAATGATGAATGTTACAATTAGTAAATAAAAAGTTTAGATGTAAAAATGTTTATGTATTTAGTTGTTCTATATTAAGCTGCAAATTAATTTATGTTTTGACTGTTGAGTAAATATTCAAGCTCATCTGTTTCACTGTTTCTGTTGTCCGAGTTATTTATTTTTTCTTGGACTGCTTCCACGGGCAGCCACGTGGATCACATGACTGCAGATTTGTTTAATGTTAACACAAAACAGGGCTGTATTTAAGACATTAAACTGTCACTGTGAAGCTATGATGGGGCCACCATGCTACAGTCAATCATATCCATTACTCCTAGTTGTGTGACAGGTCACCTGCCAGAGTGACCAGCATGTGTTTTTTGAAAGCTGTTTTCTTATCCTGTGCTTTTCTGTTTGTTAGTTGACGGTGAGGGCACTGCACATGTGTCCAGAGACCGGACAGGCTCCCCAGGAGTGTTGTTTACGTGTTTCCCTGATGCCCATTCGTCTCAACATTGATCAGGTACACCAAATAACAAAATATGAACATGTTTTCTCTTTCTCTGTGTAGTATCTAACCATGGCATAATGTCTGGACCCTGCCAGTCATTAGCCAAATAACAAGGGAGCCCTGTGGCATTTGTCAAACTCAGCAGCAAAGTCTCTAAAATCACATTTTGATAGAATTATGCCTTATAATCCACTGACCTAATTGAGAACTGTGCACCTGACAATTTGCAGTTTTTTTCCCAAACACAAAGCAACTGTGTTTGGGAATTATGTATTTATTTTGTGTATTTTAACTCCTTTTAAAATGTTAAAATGATCAAATTGTATCTAGAATAAGCAAAATCCAATAGAATTCTATGTGACAGAGACATAACATCTTTGTTTGCAGGATGCACTGTTCTTCATGAAGGATTTTTTTGCCAGTCTCGCTGCAGAAGTTGAGTATTTCTCGCCACCTGAACAAGAAGGTAAAACTCCTTTTACAATGGCTTCTCAACGGTTCTCAACATTAAACCGCATTATTGATTATTTTATTGTATTCATTAATTTGCAAAGCCCAAGCTATACTCAGTCCCAATCAATGGGCAGAGTCTCTGGTTGAAAGTGGGTACTCAAGTATGGGATGAAAACAGTTTCAACTTGTCTCATGTCAACATGTTTTGTCCACAGCTCTCTGCGTATCAATGAAGAAGCCAGCTGCCCCAGAGATCTCCTGCAGCTTCTCTAAGCACCCGGGCAGTGGCCAGGACCCTGCTCCCATCATCTCAGTGCCTGCTCAGAGGCGCCTCAGCCACAACGGTCTCACCACATCTGGACAGGAGGATTCCAATGAAACCGATGGTGCCGTTCCTTCCTTTACAGACCAACCCATATTCTTTAGGTTTGTATAATCTTATATCTAGTAGTGAACGTCCGGGCACCTCCTAGGCTGCAATTCAAGCTTTGCTGTAGGTTACTCGCAAATGCTTTCTCCTCATTTCCTGCCAGTCCACTGTTCTGTCAACAAAGGCACAAAAGCCTGAAAACAAATCTTTAACAAAATTATAGACAAACATTTTCAAAAATGGCATTGCGTATTTATGTATTTTCTTGCAATGCAACACCATTGGACAGTGAATTATGTGTGTGATGATTGTCTTGTTTATCACCAGGGAGTTTCGTTTCACGTCTGAAGTTCCCATTCGCCTGGACTACCATGGGAAACATGTGTCAATGGAGCAGGTATGTGGGTTGAGGGTTGCTGTAAAGTAGGAAAATACGTTGTTTTGTTTTGTGCTTGTGATGAATAGTCCTAGGATTCTTATTTTTTATTTTTCTTGCAGGGAACATTTGCAGGGATCATAATTGGGCTCACTCAGCTGAATTGCTCTGAACTGAAACTACGACGCTTGTGCTATCGACAAGGGTATGTTTAAATGTGTTGAACATCGTAGTACACTTCTTTTTGTTTTGTTTAATGATTTTGCTCCTCAGTAGTTGGTGGGTTGTTGGGGTACAACAACAGTGACAACACAGTATTGTGTGGGAATGAATTGACAATTTTCTATTTCCTTTCAGACTTTTGGGTGTAGATAAACTCTTCGCCTATGCAATAAACGAGTGGTTAAATGACATCAAGAAGAATCAGCTGCCTGGGCTGTTGGGTGGAGTGGGACCTATTCACTCTCTGGTACAGCTGGGTGAGTAGAATCTCTGGCTCTCGAGAACCAGCTTCATTTCTCACTCGATGATGTTGGCATCCTACTGTCAGCATGTGTTGTCCTGATTGTTCTTCAAACTGGAACAATTTTTTTCTTCTGTTCTCTGTTATATTTAGTTCAGGGATTCAGGGACTTGGTTTGGCTCCCGATAGAGCAGTACCGGAAGGACGGTCGGATAGTTCGCGGGTTTCAACGTGGCACTGCCTCTTTTGGGACTTCAACTGCAATGGCTGCTCTAGAGCTCACTAACCGTATGGTGCGGACTGTCCAGGTGAATTACAGCTATTCATTAGTTATAGTTCAATTAATTCTTTCAATTTTAACCAAGTGAGACATCAGTAAATCTACCTCATGAAAAATCAAACAACTGTTCAATTTCTGTCCTCCATAGGCAGCAGCTGAGACAGCGTACGACATGGTGTCTCCGGTGCCAGATGAGAGAGAGACAAAGCGGATAAAACGCTTCTCTCATTACGGTTTGGCTCATCAGCCTGTGGACCTGAGAGAAGGAGTGGCCAAAGCATACACTGTTGTAAAAGAGGTATGAAAACTACTGAAACTGATCAAGATAGATCCATAAGATCTTTCATATTCCATCCTGGATTGGCAAATTCGCAACATTGCTCACCCACAATAACCTACCTGACCTGGAAAAGACCTCCTCTCTCTCCACCTCCTTCTCTGCTATCGGTTTTACAAACAGCAAACTTTATGCCCACCTCTCCCTACTTTGAACCAGCAGTTTTGCGTGTAGGCATGGCGGGTACTTTAGAAAGCAATACAGGGTGATTGATTATACATTTAGTTAACTACTACTCTGCTGTGCATGTCTGACATTCTGAGTCTGAAATTATCTAGTCTGGAGCAACCCAGATAATTATCCATATCCCTTTGCAATCAGTGTGTGTCAATCACAGGAATATTAAAAATGTGGACATGGGTGAAGAACAAAATTCCGCAATTGATTTCCGTTGGAAGGTACGGTAGGCTGTTCCAGTCCAAATAAGAAGAGCATGCTGAAGTGGTGTAATCCACTCTGTTGTCAAAAAGTTACAAAACCCACTTCATAACATTCAAAATCAAAACTCACTTCATAATACATTCATCATTCTTGCGCCCCTTAACGGTGGACCTTTTCTTCTGTCTCTGCCGCGCGCACACACACACACACATACGCACTTCCACCCATGACGTATAAGCTTGCTTGTACATAACCCTTTTTCACTATTACTGAAAGATTCTCGAACATAGTAAGAATTATGATTATAATTTTGGTTGAAAGCAGTGAAAGTGCAATACCGGTACACTATGATGCTACTCTGCCGTAGCCATATTCTGTTAATGGGATGTTCTGTTTCGTTACAGGGAATCACAGACACTGCACTGACCATCTATGACACAGCAACCCGAGAGCATGAACACCGCGGCATGACGGGGGCAGTGGGCGGTGTTCTGCGACAGCTACCGCCGGCGGTAGTCAAGCCACTCATCATGGCCACTGAAGCCACCTCCAACGTGTTGGGCGGGATGCGGAACCAGATTCACCCCGATGCACGCCAGGAGGAGTCTCAGAAGTGGAAACAAGGGGAAGAGTGAGCGATATTCACACACGGTGGCCATTGTGCTTTTAGCTCACCCTGGATGGGGGTCAGTTGGACAGTAAGTACACTGCAGCACTGTAACTGGAAAGGGGATGATGGTGAATTGTCTACCCGTGAATTTGGGCCGAATGCCCATTCAACGCTCTGCCCTTCCTACATGGAGTTTGATCAGACCTGATCTGTCAGTTTTGGTGTAAATAAAGTAATGTTCATCTCATAGGACTTGTGGCAATTTGAGCTAATGTGATTCAGCTTATTAGGTTACAGTACCTGTTCCAACATTTCCCTCACAGTGCCTTCATGGTCATTAGCATTATGTTGAATCAAAGGGAAATTGATGCCGCTCAAGGCCACCTTTTCCCCAGCTTTACGTGGATTACTGTTTGTTGAAGATTGGGTCTGTGTTTAAATTTTAAAAGCGAAATAACCGAGGGAAACTAGACACATTCATATGCTCTGTTGAATGCATACTGTATCTCCGCCAGGCCAGGTGTCTATCTGTGAAGTCGGTCAGCTACTACAGGTACAGGTATGTACTGTATCTATGACTTCAGCCTGGATGTGGTCATATCCAACTTCTCTTCACTTACGTTATCAAAACAAAGTTAAATATTTCCCCAAATAAATATCACACTTGTGTGAATTGACGGGTGCCTGCTGTATTTATATTTGCCACATGATGTCTCTGTGTAACTGCTACCCTAAAAAAACATCCAAGTTTGACAAACAAGTTGATTTACGCAGTGCTCCATACAAATATTTTAAAAATCAATAGCCTTGGCTTACACATGATATATGTATAAGCCATGCATTGGAGGTGTTGGCTCCCCTCAAAATATAAAAGTTGTGGTGACAAAATGACAACAGTGCATCTATGACCTACCTACTACAAGTGTGCACATAAAATGTGGCACTGATCGATCAGCTGTTTGCAAGATTAGCCCCAGTAATTCAAACACGCAGACAAGAACATTTGTTTCCACTTTGCCTTTGGGCTGGCTGAGATAAGGATGCTCTGCAGGTTCTTTGTTTTGATATACAGCAGCTCTGTGTACAACTCATCTGTGATCATCCCCGCCCCGAATTCTCTTATCTTACTTGGTGTCAATAATCAATCACTATACTGTATCTTAGGTGTTATGTCCCTAAAGTTATATTGTAACATGTATTTAGCCCTTGTTTCTTGTTGCTATGTCACACAGTTCATGTAGTCTTGCAGAAGACCGTTGCCTTCACCATACAGTATTTCAAATGCTCAAGCTCATGTGTGTGAAATGTCATGCAGTTTGGAGCACGGAAAAAAATGATGAACAGATGATTGCTTATTTTCTCAGCTGTTGAGAAATGTAGTTCCAGACTATAGCATTTGGGGATTGTGGGATAGTAGTCTGTCTGGCCACGCGAGACCAAACAGACGCTTGTATTCGATTTGCATTTTTTAAATTTATTTATTCTTTCCTCCTTTTTATATTTTCTACAAAAGCAATACAGGTTTTTATAGAAAATAAATGTTTACATAAAAATCACCCCACCCCATTCCTCCCACATGAGCTGGTCCCTCATTACAACAAAAGACGTTAAACGATGAGTAAATAAACACATTTATGAAAAACCTTTGTATAAGGCAATGATGTTATTAATTCAACAGCAAAGTAGTAACCAGGTCAGCACCATAAAGCTGGGTAACTACTGTGTAATTGAACCTGGGACCACACAAGCACAGAAATTGTTGGTCTAGGTATGGAATACATGTTTTCAGATATTTTCATTTGAGTTTCAGTAATTCCTGGTGGAAGAGAACCCCCCCTCCCCCTCACAATGTACTCACAACGTATCTTTGAAAATACGTTACATTTTTATTTATTTTATGCACAAAATAGCTACTTCAGCTTGAAAGTTGTTAATGGCTGACTACATAATAGCGCTAGACGTGAAGTACAGGTCAGACTTTTGAAAGTTGAAAGTAGGCAAGAAGCAATCCTCTCTGTTCCACCTTTTCTCTGTTCCACAAGACTTGAGTGACACATTGTTTAAATGGGACAGGTCTCTGGGCCACTGAGGGTGTTCATATAGTAGTCTGCTTCCATCTGCATAAGATCCCCTGTTGTGCCGGAAGAGAGGCAGAGGACAGAACATCACACTGTCTGTAATCCCTCCTCAGTAATGCTGAATAGCACTGTGAATGGGCTAGGTTCTACGACACAGTCTAGAGCAGTGACTCTAGCCCCCTATTTCATAGGAATTTTATCTACTATTTGGCTACCGTACATCCTCTGTATTCGGTTAATTTTTTATCCAGGGACCTGTAAGGGTCTATTTGGCTCATAACTATTAGTCATTTAGCTGGGGGTCCCTGGTAATGCCTTGGATGCCATGCTGAGAAGTTTCTGCTACTCTAGACCAATGGGTTCTCAACATTTTGGGCCGAGGGACCCTCGGAAAATCTTTGGCCATGTCTTGCAACCTCACATTTCTCAAAACTTCTCAAACACATTTTACTGCTAGGACAAGAGCAGACTTCCACGCTTGGTGGGGATATATGTATGTTTCCTCATGAGCTTCAGAGGTACATCCTCAAACTGTATTGACCTACAGTACAGATAATGTATTCATTCAATTAATTACAGATTTAATGTAGTGCATTTCATCCCTTGAATAACACAGAATAATCTGCACTTTCAAGTGACATGATGTATCACAATGTGTTTGTTGCTCTAATCATTGTTGCAGGCTAATGCACAGTTTTCATGAAGGCTGCTGGGATGTTCACTACAAAAAGTTTACCTTTTGCTTAAGACCTTAGCCAAAGTCTTAATGTGCCCGTAGGGTTTTTATAAGTGTATGTTTGATATTTGGTGTGATTCATTGTAATCCACTGGCTTTCAATTAGCTTATTTCCTTGTTTATGTGGAAATTAAGAATATTGTTTCTTGTACATAAGTGTACAGAATATTTTCTCTTTTTTTGCTTTTTGGCATTTCTATTGAACGCATGAAAAAATATCTTAAAGGGAAATAAAAGTGTTAAGTCAACTTTACCTGGCTGGAATTGTCAACATTTTTTTACTCTTTCTAGCAAAGTGCTTTTCTAACTTGCAATCATGACAAATAGATATTTCATTACCAGTATTTGCCAGTTTGCTGTGCTGAATGGCCAGCCTTGAGCGTTTATCCCAACACAAACATTAAATGTAATTCATAATGAATGGCCAGATTTGAACGTTTGTTCCACCACAGACATTAAATGACGTTGCTTTTTTAATATTGCCAGTCGAGGCCTGGGCATTACCCGTGTCACTGGTGCTCTGGCCCTTATACGGAATGCTGTGCGCTGCCTCAGAATAGCCTCCTGTGTAATAAGGGACCCCTAGTTCTGGTGCATATTTCTAGAACTAAGCAACCCTATCACCCTCTCCACACACTTTATCTCCTGTGCTAGTAATCTTTAGTTGTATTTCTGTGTGTGTTTACATAGGTTTTGGTTTGGTCTTTTTATTGTGTCTTAGATGTTTGATGTTTTATTGTGTTGCACTAGTTGCGATGAGCGGTTACGGTATTTCATATTCTTTATTTAATTAAGTGCATAGGGAAATGGACAAAGTGATTCTGATTGTGATTGCGGGGAAAAAACAGTCCAAAACACCTTGTTACATTTTATCTCTTTTATTTTGAAAACTAAAAAGAACTTATTGCTGTGCTGTCGTTTACAGCTTTACTTTCCCAGACGTTTGTCTGTCGTTGCCATAGAAACTGGTGTTGTTGTGTAGTCCTGTTATGGTGTTGAAATCTAACACTCATCATATTTCACATCTTGTTAATAACTTGTAGGTGAATCATGGATTTAACGGTTAATCTGAAACCACTCGGCTTTGAATGTGGACTAGATGAACATGAAAAAGAACAACAACATCTTCGTGCACGCAAGTCTGGCTTGACTGTTTGTGGGTGCGCACATGGTGTTTTTGTGTGCAAACTTGTTCACTCATTGAAGTAAGTTAGTCACTCATCTGATTGCCATTTCTGTGTGAACCCATTGCTATTAGATTATATTACTTCTTAGTTGATGTTGGAAGAAGTATTCCTGCTGATATGATTTAATTTAAGTAATTAATTTACCACACAATGTGTGTATATAGTAAAAATAATTTTGTACAATATATTATAAAATATATTTAATACCAATATATACCTTAACTACAAATGTATTTGTACTTAAGGTAAAAACTGACATTTAATGCATCAAACATACTATAGGTGCTAGGCGACTACTCATTCTATGGTCTATTTCACAATTTGGCTAAACTGGAATACAATAGGCTATAGATGCCTATTATGTTCATCACTTGGTAAATCTAATGTCTGATTTGAAATATTTAGTTATTTATAATTATATTTAATAATAAAGAATATTTATATAATACTTTGCACTTTAGCCTTCCTCAGGCTTATGTTACGATTCAACCAAAGTCACTCATATCATTGCCGCCTTTCTAACAATGTCTATTGTTAATACATTTAGGGGGGAAATTCAAAGGCATATTGCAAAAGGTAATTCAGTTGCACCAGAAGAAGGAAGTGGTCTGTCTGTGGGTATATTAGGAATGGGACACATTGGGAAGCAATTAGCTCTGATGCTGCTTGAAAGGACTGGAATACAACCCTCACACATCCAGATCTCCACCAGAAGACCAGAAACAGCAGGTAGACCTTATATCTGTTCGAACCTTTCCTGTTGTATACAAAAATACAGCCTTTTTTTCCTGAGTTCATTGTTTGTTATTGTATTTGTGTTATCATTTCAGTACAATTTGCACAGAAGGGAATTGAATGTTACTTTGACAACCGCAGGCTGGCAGCATGGGCAGATGTTCTATTCCTCTGTTGTCTGCCCTCTCACATGCCTAAAATATGTGAAGATCTTGCCTCTCACCTGCCCAAATCCTGTCTTGTGTACAGTTACATCTCTGCCATTCCTGTTAAAAGGTACCGCTCATGTGCACATACAGTGTACATGCACACTACAGTAACATTCTATAGTAGGTAGTGTTCATTTAAAAAAGGCTCAAAGTGATACAGTATATAATTATACATTTAGTTGTTATATTCTGACTATCAATTATTCAGTCAAGGAAGAACACTCCACAAAGATCATTCATGTATCAGATTCCATTTTTCTATATGTTGTAGTGTATAGTTTGTTGGAACCAAATGGACCATAAAGGTTCATTTATAAGTTTATAAAATCATGAGACAAAAAATATGAGCAGACACATTTTGAACTAGAACGCATTTTGTACACTTGTGTTACAAATGGACAACACTGTATTGCTATTTCTCAATATTTCTATTCCTGTGTTTCAGATTGGCACAGCTTCTTGGACACAATTTCATCCTCAAACCACAATATCAATTTGTTGCTTCTGACTGTGCAGACTTGTGGCTGACTCAAAGTCATTTCCCCTTGGCTTTGAATGACCCTGTGTTGATAGAAGCATCCTGTCCTCTTGCAATGAGTGGTATGTTATTTTCTTTGATCACAAGACTTTTTGGACACCACTGAATTCTATGAATGGGCACAAAACTACACTTGAATTAAGCCTCAACAATCAAGGATTCTGAATTGACTGAAAATAGCACTGAATACACTGCCATGTGCATGCATGCACGTGCGCACACACACTGCCAAGACATTGAGCCAAGGCACAACAGATTCATTATTTGTATTCCATAATAGCACTGTTAACTGTTTAACAAGATTGACATTTTAATTCCACTTTAGGTGGCTTTTCTCTGGGTGTGGAATGGGTGTGTGCAGTGTTGTATGCTCTCCTGAATATCTGTACATCTGCTAATCTGGCATCCACCAAGGCTCTCCTTCTGATCAATAACCTATTTCCACCACATACTGAGGAATTCATTGCATGCAGTTTTGTCAATCCATCCTGCGCTCTGTCTCTAGCCTCAGATGAGTAAGTACAGATGATAAAAGCAAATATTAAAAATGCTTGAAATGCATAAAATGCAAATTATACTGCTTTATTGTTTGATTGTAAGAGCAGAATAGTGAAGCCCATTCAAATATGAATCAATTATTAATTAATTAATCATTGCTTGGTGATGTTCTCAATTCAAAAGTATCTCATTTTATTTTTGTATTTTCATTTCATAAAGGCCTTTCCCATGGATTAATTTGGCTGACACACAGACAAAGGACACCCCACTGTCACTTTTTGTATCAAGAAGAAAATGTATACAGGACAATATCTCTACAGCTTACAAAACACTACTGGAAGTTCAGAAAAGTGACTGATGGAGAAACTGATTACATTTGAATTCTGGTCTCCCGCACTGGAAGAGTCAAGAAACAATTATCCAAAAATCAATGGGAATCCACCCTGGCTGGATGATATACTGTATTGTGCTTTGCCACTCTATAACCCCATAATAAATCATTGTTCATTATTTTACCGTTAATGGGTTTGACATACATTTAAATAAAACGTGTTTTGCTAAATTGGTTATTTGAAAATGTGTTTTAATTGAAAATGTGCATAAATTGGGTGAAATTAGGTCAATAGCCAACAGCTCCATCTTGAGACTGTTGGGCTATACTGACAGGGTCCCTTAAAAAGGGGAGAAAGGTCATGGCGTACTACTAAAATATAAAATCTTATAATTTTACAACAATAAAACAAGACCGTGATACATGTCTATTGTGGTTTTAACCTCGCATTTTTCTTGATGTGTAGGACTATGTAAAATTATAAGGGCAAATCAAATGTAATATAGCACACCTCCAACTAAGTGTTCTTGTCATGTCAATGTTTATTCATTTAAAACCTATACAAATGCATTTTGATATGCCAAAACATTTTTGGTAATCGTTTTGAGTCAAAGATGTCTTTAATGGTTGAATCAATTTTGTTTATGTAAATATCAATATAAATATTGTATATATAGGCTATTTGCATCTCTAGTATTAGTGTGAATTAGTTAATTTTTGACAATTTAAAACCTATTGCCTATAATTTAAGCTTTTTAATGTCAATATATGTATTTTGCGAAACATTTTGTAATCATTTTGAGTCAAAGTCTGGTTGAATGGTTGAATCATGAATTTTGTTTATGTAAATATCAATTCAAATACTGTATGTACATATATTTGCATCTCTTATTATTGTCAATTAGTTAATGTTTAATAATTTGAAGTGTTGTGCAAACTCCCTTCACTTCACGGGGCCAGTCGAGACCGGAACTTGGGCAGAGATGCATTGGAATCAGACCAGTAGCCAGGCAGTAGCCCATCTTTAACGATCTTTATTTATGATGTATTTAATTTTATTGTATTTTATTTTAGATTGTTTTATAGTAGTTGTTGTACAAGACTAGCTGTTACAGTACGATACTTTAAAACAGTTGTCGCGTTGCACAATTAAAATAGCTCTTATTTGCGCCGCCCTCGTTGAAAACAAAATCAATTTGTTTCCAACTCCAGTTTGTCCCTATTCAGTTTTCATGAAGCGCTCCGTTTCTGACCCCTCGGTGTCGCAACTCTTCTACTAAATGTCATGATGGCCGTGGTCATGGTTCTTGTCATGACGATCCACTCCAGCTGCATAGATTCGTGGAATTTCGTCAGCATTCGAGAAAGAACGGAAGTGTGAGAATCGGGTCAGTGTGTGCTGTTTTCTTTTTCCTGCAAAGCAGCAGCGGACTCGGGCAGGGAAGGGAAGAGTCGGTCGCACATTGCAGTCGTTTGGACTTCCTGATGTCCTCCTAGGTTGAAGCTATTCTACATACACACACATCACACCGTCTCGTCTATCAACGTTGCACGTGGTGAGTTGGTCGCCAACTTGTAGTTTTGTTTTCCACTGTTGTCAAGCTAGGTATATAGCTAAACGACAGCTTCCTTCCGACGGTGTAGACTGTAGACTGTAGACTGTGGCCATCTGAACTCAGTATAGTAGTACTGTAGTGTATGTAGTACACTACTACTACTCTAACCAGTGTTGTCATGTGTGTGACAGTGTGACACAAGGAATACCAGAACACACAAGTAGTTTGCTGTTTTGTCGAGTCAATCAGGAAGACTGCGAGGTATTACTGGGGTGGACTTGGGATTTTCTGCTACAACGTCAGATTCTCTCTCTCCCCCTCAATCTTTCACCTCTCATCTGTCTGTCATGCTTCGCGTCTGTCATCCGTCTGTCTCTCACTCTCGTTTGAGGAGGGCGGGGATCTGGATAGAGACGGGGCTGTTGTTGTCTTGTCTTTACTAGCGATGGAGAGGTTGGAAGCCACATCCGAGCTGCAGTCCAGGTTGTCATCCCTGTCGGTGTCCTCTTTTCCTGGAATAGCATCCACGTACGGCGAGGACAGGCTGCTTGACAGGTAACCTGTTGCTGTCTCCAAGAACCCTGCACCCCGAGTTATTATTTGGAACAAAACGGTTGGCTATTGGTTATTGTTTTTTTTAGAATGCTGTGTAATAATAATGACCTTGGATGAATACTATTATGTCGAGTCTTCAGACACTTTTGTTAAAGCTCATTGTCCCCGGTACGTCCACGCGCAGAAGCCCGTACTTCTTCGTGCATGGTCAAAAATATATCTAAAGTGCTGAGCTTGTAGCCACGGATGTTAACTCAACATATCCACACCCTTTATGCAATGTATTAGTCCGTATATTAGAATAGATGTCGGTTTTAACCCCGGCTGCTTTAACGCCATTTTATTTCCGTGTTTACATCCTGTTTACATCGAATGTAATACCGGCTCAGAACTGATGCGCCACGACCACTACCACCCTTTGAGGGAGCAGGGAATTTAGGACAGAATCCAAAACAGACGGCCATGAAAGGCATGTCTATCGAAACCTACATATAAATACAGTCCACACAGGTTCCGAATGTGGAGTTAACACTCATGGTTACGGGATTCAGCACTATATGTTATTTCATTTACAGTTATAAGAACCTGTTGGCTTTGCGCACCGATGTCCAGTGATTATAGTGAGTTAAGAGTTAAGACCAAGGCTCATCATAGACAGGAAAGTAAAAGTCAGACTTTATAAGGAAAAGTGGGCAACTTAACTCGTAAAATGCATTACTTTATGCAGGAGAATAATAATAATAATAGATAAATAAAAACTGTGAATAGCTACACATTTTGTTAGCTTTTGCAGAAATATAGATTCAATGTCCACTGTTCAATGTTCTAATCATGTGTATATTTTAAAATTGATTAAGCAAATAGCCAGTGTTGCGTTGAGGGACCCACTGCAGCCAATACACTGATGGTCTTGATGCCATCCTAGTGTACTAAGTGCAGTGTGCATTGGATGGTAGCAATTATCTTATTTATTAGTTATTTAGTTACTTAGCTATTTCTTTCTATTTCTTGTCTTTGTTACAGACTCCAGAATACAGACCTTTCACAGAGTTCTAGCAGTTCTGTCAGCCAGACTAATATGGACCATGAAACTAAAGACACTACGGATTCTAAACACATCGAGGGGGTGGGTACCGCTCTTTGTGTGTGTCAGGTGATGTGGTGGTAGAGGATAAAGAGCATGCTGCCAGTGCATTAGTTTTTAACCCAGCATAGCTGTAATTCTCCAAGCTGTTATGGGTTTTGTAGCAGTGTGTACTTGACTTGTACTGTAACTCATCTCTGTTAATAATAAAAAAAAAATCATTCATTGATTCATCATAGCTATTCTGGGGGGAACATTATCCAGAAATGGCAGATAAAGCGTTGTGAGCTTGTAGATCAGCTGTTATTTGTGAAAACATTTTGAGGGGAGAAAACTGTCTAGAGCTTTTCTGTGTGTTCATGTGTGTTTTCAGGCTAATCAGGAGACTCCTGCTGAGCAGGCCCTTGAGGGAGACTCGGAGGGAAACAGCGCCGCTGGGAACTGCCAGCTCTCTGATGACATGAAAGGTGAGAAGCTGCGGGGTATTCCACCCAATTATATTAGCACATCTACGGTACGGAGTCACCCCACTGATGCTGACACTCTGCATTTGGTCAAGACCAGGCTTTTGTCTTCAGATTTCGTAATACTCTATTAAAGCTATTGGTCGGCTTAACCACTAAAGCCTTATTCACATGATTCCAATGCAACACATGATTTTATTTCATGTATTCTTTTTATCATTATAATCAAGTAAATACATTAGTTTAAGTTTATACTGTTGTATACTTACTGTTGTAACCATGGTACCATAGTATTAGTGCTACAAATGAATATTCCATATCCGTAAGAATATTCAAATATGAAAATGTAAAGAATATTCAAATGTCATAAATTATGGTTTGAATTTAAAACAAATAGTAAAAAATCCATGTGAGCTCCCACAATACTCTAAGCCACAAACTAAAGCATTATACAAAAATAGGCTATTAAGATAATTATGAATCATTCATTTGATCTCACAAGACTCAAGAGAGTGCATTTCTCAGCACCTGTAACTGTGGACAACTGTGGATGATACAGGACTGGAGCAAATGGAACAAAAACGATGTTTTACAGCATATTTGGCTGCAATATTCCATCATATTGAAGTTATGTACCGTATATTCTATATTCAAATAATTTGATATTCGTTCGAACCCACATGGTGTTTTAAAAGGAATATTGTAACGTGATTTTTGGCCAGTTCTTACAGCAATACATAGTATAGACCACAGAATATTCTCCATAGAAGAAGAATTGTGGTATTCAGCTTTACAAGTTACAAGAATAATATCAATGAATCCATTAGTGTTGTGTGATTTTTTTTTTTACGCTAAAACATAATCATCAGGTATTATAATTTAAGGAAAAAGCTTACAGTATTTTTAAAATGTTGGTTGTATGTGGTAAGGGATGGGGCTAGGTATATCCCCTTTTGTCATAGGAACAAGTTGTATGGAAATCAATAAATGCCTTGTTGTCTTGACTCAATGATATTCATGGTCTCCAAACGTAAAAACAACTAGAATGATTCTGCTTTATTGACAGCATAACTAAATATAGTTGGTTGTACCAAAATATAATATCCAGGTACGAGGAGAGTACCCATTACCCTTATGAGCCTCAATTCTATATTATATTCTATACTTCCAGATCAAATAAGTGCTTATTCCTTTGTGTCACCATTTCCAATTTCATTGGTGTAGTTTGTATCCTCTGCGCGTTCTCTTTCCTGATTGGATAAAATTGATATCCTGACCTTAAAATAAAATAATAAATGGTGCATTTATATTGCACCTTTATCCAAGGCGCTTTAGTTAACATTGTGCATTACACCGATGACAGAGGATACCATGCACGGCATGCAAAGCACTTGGGGTTCAATTTGGGGTTGGGTGTCATGTAGACAAGAGGAGCCGGGATTCAAACCGCTGACCCACGGATCATTGTCGCCGCTGCAATTTCTCTACTGGAGCCCATATCAAAGTTGCATCGTTGTTGTTTTTTTTTCAACACCAGGCCAAATGCCACCATTGAAGCCTCCATCGACGTGGACATCTGAAGCGATCAAGGAACTGAAGGCCAAGCTTCGCCTGGAGAAGGACAGCGTGGTGACGATATACAGAGGGGACATCATGACAGTGCACGTTCCTACCGTCCCTGAGGGGAAGCAAGTTTGTTGGGAGTTTGCTACAGATGGTTATGACATCGGTTTTGGTGTATATTTTGACTGGACTCCTGTCACCAGCCGGTCTATCACAGTACACGTCAGTGAATCGAGCGATGACGAAGATGAGGATGACCTTGAAGGTCAGTGCCGGTTAGCCTCATGCCATTATAGTGTGCAAATATATAAATTGTCTAGTGCTTAAAGGACAACTTTCTTTTATTTCAACCAAGGTTAATGATGGGGATGTTAATCGACAGATATTTGGAATTTCAACATGTCGAGGCCCAATGTCGACATGCCGTTTTTTTTTGTTTTTTGTTTAATTATTATTTTTTTGCCCACGGGACCCAACAAAAATGTTGCCCTACGGCGCACAAGGCAGCTGTGTGCATGTGTTCTGAGAGAATCGATGTTAAATTAGGCTACTGTCACTATGTACCTTTTGCAGTATTTTATCAATATCATAATCCATAACGCAAGGGTCGATGGAGGGGAAAGAGCGTCCGTGATCACATTCTTTCTTGCTTGCTTTCTTTTCTTTTTTTGGGTCGCGTATGCAGGGCCGGATAAAAGGCTGTGCACAGGAGGGGGGGGGGGTGCCCCCCTAAATGCCCTGAATATAATGGCGCTGCCACATGAAGTTTTCGCCTGCCCCCCCCAATTGTGAAATGTTAGATCTGGGCCTGACAAAAGCCGACAAAGGAGGAGGAGGACGCGCGCAGCTCAGACATGTTCTCGGTACAGTGATAGCAATACCCAAAATAAGCAATTCTCTTCCCTTGAAAACAGTAACCACGTTTTGAATAAGAAATTACAAAGAATACAAAATTAAAATCATTCATTAATATAAAATAGAAAAAAGAGGCGATTTGTCGACTTAGTCGAATTTTCTGGGGTTTATTAGGACTGTAGTAGATCATAAACAAGAGATTGCTTTAAAGATGGAGTGCCATGATTTTTTTCTACCCTAAAACATGATCATCAGGTATTAATGTTATATGAAAAGTAAGATTTTTTTTCCCCCAAAGTGTACAGTGTTTGTTAAACTGTCATTTTTATGATTCCACCCTACCAGTTCATTAAGTATGCCTGGTTTGCGGTGATGGGTGGAGATCCACCTGAACTGAAGCCACGTCCACAGCTTTAGTTGCATGATAAAGGGGGAGGAGTTAGGGGAGGATCTGAACACGTGATGTCACTATATTGAAGTTTTCTTTCATTGGCACGTTTAACTGGAAAGGTTCAGCCCCCAGGAAGAAACCCTAAAAACAAAGGGAAGACATCATTGCACATAAAAAAAACTCACAAAGGGGTCTATTTACATAGTGTCACTTCTTAAACATGTACAAAATTGGAAAAAATACAAAAGTCACAGCACCCCCTCTTTAAAATTTTGTAAACAAATACGCATTTATTTGAACCTTGGTTTGGAAAAAAAAACTGTAAAGTTGTCCTTTAAGTGGTTGATTCTGTCTCAATTTACCAACATAAAAAGTGTGTAAATATTTGTCTTTGCCTTTTGTGTGATGTGCTTTGTGCTGCCAGGACCCATCAGTAGCGGAGATGTTGAGAAGGGCTCCAAATCAGTTTCCAACTCCAACCTCGGTGAAATCTTGCCCGTTTACCGCCAAGATAGCCACTTAACGGTCTACGGCGGCAGTCATGAATTCCCTGGTGAGGGCACTTACCTCCTGAAGTTTGATAACTCTTACTCCCTTTGGAGAAATAAAACACTGTACTACAGAGTATATTATAGTGCCTGAGAAGAATCCTATTCCTATTGTCTATGAATGTATGATGTATGAAGAAGAACTATGATGATTCCAACAACTATGAACTATTTTTTGATTAATGGTAAAAGAGAGAATATATCTAATGGTTAGCAATAGGCACATCTATTTTTTACCACTATCAGCTTGTATCGCCCCAAGGGCCACATTTTGAACGCAACATGTCCCACTTACCGGAAGCATATCATATAATGTATATGTGCCACGTCTCCATGTATGTACTGTGCATTTACATAAAAGTGTCTATCATAAAGTAAATTATATATTGTTGTAAGCCATAACATTTTTATCTTCTGGAAGCAGCGACCAGGGAACCCTTGACACATGCTTTGTATGGGTCATATATGCACTATTCTAAAGTCATGGGTGTTGATTCAACTCTGAGACACAATCAAGCCCTCAGTTTTAATTTAATTTCTACTTTAGATTAACACTCAACATTTAATCAGAAGTGCTAAATGGGATTGCTTCTGTTTCCTGTATGTTCCACTTTTTATCATTCTTACTGTTTGTTTACTTCTGTTCCTGTCATTTGTATTTTTATGCAACATCATTCTTGCTGATTGTTTTCTAAAGTCTGTATGACATCCTACCGTGTTTGTTTAATTTCATATGAATAGTGTGCACAGGCTAATGTTTTATCCATGTACTGTACTTTCTTTGTGGTTATTGTTAAGACACAAGTAAAAGTCTGTAAGACGTTGAATGTGTTTTACGGGTTGTCCAGAGAGGTTCAGAACCTGCCCATTATGACACAAATAAAAGCCATCCCTTAACACGTGAAGCTGGTGTTATGTAATATAGATTCAATATTTACATTTGACTTGCCCCCGCTTAGCTTATTTGTTTTGAGTGAGGGATCTGATCTCAATCACAGTACAGCCACAGGATGTCTTTCAGATTATTTACTCAAAATGTTTTTTATCCACATTTGTAAATCAAAGTCACTGTATTTGTATATGTGCATTGGACATATTTTGTAATGTCCAGTCCTAATTTGGCCTGATTAAAAAAAAAGACAATGCTTTTACCTCATTAACTCACTTGTGTGCATGTTTCCAAAGATTCTGTGCTGATTTCCAAGGCTTTTGCTGCTAATGTTGTGTAGAATATAAACAACTGATTCAATGCTTCCCACATCTGCTGTACTATATTGTTTAAATGTTACATATTTATCCTGAAATTCTTTTCCATAATAAAGAGGAAAATTATTGTTTTCTGAGTTGCATATGGTATGTTTTTGTGTTTTGTTACAGTTGTACTGTGCTGTTTAGGGATGGAGTCCACAATTCATGTTTCAAAGAACATCTCCCCAATTCATCTGAGAAAAGAAGATCTTCTAACAACAGCTTCAACTCTTAACCAGAAATAGAAACCACTCCACGTTAGTCCCGTGTGTTACCATTAACTTCTGACTGGGGGATTGATGTAATTGTTACAGAGATGGTGATGAAAACACATTATGTTTTAAGCTCTCCCCAAAGATTCAAATAGGCAAGGGAATATATATATATATATATATATATATATATATATATATATATATATATATATATATATATATATATATATATATATATACATATATGATTATATTTATAAACTCACCATGATTTGTAATGTGAGGCTCATACAGATACAAATGGACAACTACCTATACTATTGGTTGATTAGAATGATTAGTGCAGGTGGGGACAATTAAGACGCTCCTACAAATAGCACTAGGTAAGTTGAAAGCATTCATTGAGCTTTAAGGCCACAGTCTACTCCATAGCTGTCACTTGTAAGCCAACATGTGTAGTTTAAATTTCTTTGCTCTTTGGTCCATCGACACGGCTCCCCGCCAATTCTTTGGGTAGGTAACAATAGCATTTCAAAATGCAACTGTGTTAGGTAGTAATAGTTAAACCAAACCTTTTCATTAAAAATTTGTTCATATATTGCCCTACAGAAATTCCAAAAGGAGTTTACAAGTCGTGCTTCCACTCCCGCTTCCCAAATATTTAGTTGTATTTGGTCTTGGAAAGTTGGCGTCTATATCATCTGTATCTGTGGAGGTTCAGGTTGGTGGCAAGACCCAACATGTTGGAACACTATCACTGCAAAACAGGTAGGCCTATGGTGCAGGTTGGCCAGTAGTTCTCAATATGGCGTTTGGGGAACACAGAGGTCCTTGACTGGGTTATGGGGTCTCCAGGTTAGTTTGTTAATGGCATTTGAGAGCATAACTTAAGTGACATGTTGCACACAGAAGATTGCTAAACTGGCTCAAGTGACCATGTTGTGAGCTTGTAGATCAACCATTTTCAGGGGGGAAAAAGCGCAAAAAGAATTGTCTATGTTGAAATGTGAAAAGCTTAAAACTGCAGTAGGCATGTTTGCTTTTCATTTTGTTTCAAATTAAGTACATGAATTCAAGTCCTGAATATACAATGTGTACAACCTTTAACCAAGTGTTGTTGGTGTCGAGTTGCCTTAAAGTGTTATGTTTGACTCCCAATAAAGCTGGTCTCTCACTTGGGACGGTGATTGGGACCCTGCAGTTGTCGCAGCCGAGCAAGAGAGTAGAGGAATTTATGGGAAGATCAAGCTCAAGGTTTGCAGAGAGGTAACATGGATATTCCTTTCGCCTGTATTGATGTCTACAGCAGCCACACTAACCTAGATTCATGCCACCCTGCATCATTCAAATTGACACACCCTGAAAATTCACGAGTGTTTACTGCAACCGTTTTCTGTACTCTTGGACACAACATGTGATTCAATTGACGATTGCATTCCTACAATGAATTCTCCTCATCCACAGGATGGAGCTGCCTTCATCAGCAGCACACCAATGAAACAAGGAGGCAAACGACAGAGGAAACGTCTAATCCCAGACCAGCAACTGGTAGATTTTTCTCAAACACTGGACACAACTCTGGTGAGCATATTTATTTTAAGTTTTATTCAAATGGAATAACTGGTGCAACGGAGGACCACCATTTGATTTTAGTCTCTCCACCCCCCAAAAAAGGATTTTTATGTTTTTGTCCACAATTTGGAAAGGAACTGGCAAAATGTTGGTCAAAATAACAATAATTCTACATTTTCTAATCCTGTAGACTCTTGAAATTTACATAATTAAGATGTTAATATATAACTTAACTCTTGAGTGTAAAATGAAACCAAATGGACGGTATCAAATCTGTGCCTGTGGCCTGATCTGTATTGCTGCCTTACAGTGCATATAACTACATGTATGTACTACTGTATATTGTACCGTCTAGAAATCTCCCCCCTCACATTTGGGAGACAGTGTTTGCCATTCTGAGCTTCAAGCTGACAGAACTCCGACTCATGACTCCACTTTGGCAAGTGATCAGCGTCTTACTTGGCCACGGGTAAGAGACTCTTTACTAAATAACAGTTGATGTTACTGTAGCCTGTGGGCATGTGGACTGAATAACCTCTTTGTTTTTTTGTTTTTTTGTTTTTTTTGTCCTCATCTATCTATTTAAAGGATACGACTGCTGGAATTGCATTGGAAGGTCAGACCATGTGGAGTTTAATTGAAGGCATGGAACAAGGTCCAAGCCCCAAGAAAACTAAGATCTTGGGCAGCATGAGACGAAAACTCGGAGAAAATTCAGAGCAGGAAGAAAATTCTGAACAGGAAATGATCACGTGTGAGAGCCGCTGTCTGAGGGCAAACCCTGTGACCGCAGACTGTCGATCAGTGTGTCCATCAGCACGCTGGAGACACGGTATGTGTTTGACTGGCCAACATACAGCCATCGTGATTGGAGGGGAGACGTCTTTGACCAGTCAAACTCCCTCCGAGGATTCTCTGTGGAAGCTCGATACAGGTAAGTTTTTATTTTTTTATTTTTTTATCTATACATTTATCCTTGACGGAGATGTGTTTCCCACTAGCCCTCTCTCGCACACATGACAATGCAGACAGCGTTGAATAGATCCAACTGCTAATCTTTGCTATAGCATTTGTTCAGTAAAACGTTGCCTCAAAGCCTTTGTGTGAATTAATGCTTTGCTTTTTATGTTCCTCAGAGAATGACCTCTGGTTCCCAATGAATTCCTCTGGACCCACACCCCCTCGCACCACTGGCCACTCTGTAACCTATGACCCTGAATCCAACTTAGTTTATGTGTATGGTGGCATTGGAGAGGGACACAAATACAGTGACCTCTACATTCTAAATACTCTGAGCTGGAAATGGGAGCTTGTCACTGTGAGTTTGTTTCCACCAAAAGAAACATTGCTGTTTCTTAACCTTAAGTACTTGAGTAATGGTAGCTTGCAAATGTGTCCATGTACCACCTGAGCCATTGGTCTCTCAACATATTGAGCTTGTAATGCTGCTGTGGAAAATGTACTTGCCAAATTATTTTTTTCGTATTCCCTCTAGGCAGCTGGAAATATTCCTTGTTTGGCACATCACACTGCGGTCGTCTACAACAAAGAACTCTATGTCTTTGGTGGTGTCCAGCAAGGCCGTGGTGCTAAGGCAGGATCGATCCCCAGTGATGCTCTTTACATCTTTAACCCAGAATTTAAACTCTGGTACAAGCCCATCATAGAAGGGAAGGCACCTCTGTCTAGGCTTGGGTACGTTGCCATGAAGTAGTGTTTCCAAAATGTATTTTGTTAAAAGATTTGTTAAATTGTCATGTATTGATTTGAACAGGCACTCGATGACTCTGCTCTCGAAGAAGCTTTTTGTCTTTGGTGGTCGGAAGACTGCAACCTACCTCAATGATCTCAATGTTCTAGACCTTGGTAAGTTGGAGGCATGTTGCATTTTTCACAGCAACCCTTCAGCTTGACACTGATTTTGTTTTTGTTTTTTCCATTACAGTTTTTATGGAGTACAGTCCTGTGAAATATGAGAACCATCCACCACTGCCACGGGGGTGAGTATGTAATGCAACCTTGACAAATGTTAAATGTATTTAAAAAATGCTTTTTTTGTTTTTTTTTTTTTTTTGGAAATGATTTTAAACTCTAATAAGTAAATTGTATTTATAGAGCACCTTTCAGAGGTCTGCTATACACGTAATGAAAATGCAAAGCAAACAAAACGGGATATAAAGCAGATTAAATACTGTACAATTTATCTCAAACACTTAAATGTATTGCTTTATACTTATTTGATGTTGCAGATGAAGGTGAGCAGTCCTAAAATGCCCTCTACATGTGGCTCCTAATCCTAGGGAGTGGGCTCTCTGGGATTAATGTTGAAAATCACTCGACCATTCAATGCCAAATGTCCTTGAGTCTTTACCAGTAGGCCAATTAAGTAAATCCCCCAAATTTCACTCTTTTATATACTTAACATAAGTCTTAACATAGCCTAACCATATATGTATATATATTTTTTTTACTTTTAAACTTAAATCCTATACGGCAATGACGATGCAAGTGTTTCAGAGATCAATATAATGCCATTAATCTGACATCCACATGGTAACAATGCTGTTATTAGAACCAGTATTGGTGATTTGCTATCATTTTCCTACTGCTGTTGGAGGAATATTATTGATCCAGGAGGTGTATTTTGACAGCTTCCACGCAGCACTTCCAGTCGCAAACAACAGGTTGCTGATCCATGGAGGCTTGAGTTCTATTGGAACGCTACAGGATGTTCATATCTTCAATATAGGTGAGTATTGTTCTTGAACCTTTCTCTCTGCTGGCAAAATATTCAAAATTTTAACCTTAAAGAGACAAACTTAAGATCCCTGATTTTACGACACTGTCACCTACTGCCTACAGTAGGTGCCGAGACGGTTGTGTTAACCGCCTGGGCCAGTCCCTTAGGATTTAAATATACTTGACTTGAATCTTTTCTCTTTCCTTTTCAGACACCGGCATGTGGACTTCATTAGTCGCATCAACTCTTTGCTCCAAACCTCGTGCTGGACACAGTCTCATCCATCTGGGCACATCCATCCTTACAGATGATCAGAAGCGGAGGCGAAATGAGACCTGGAGGAAGAACAAGCTTGTGGATATCGAGTGCAGTGTCTTGGTGTTTGGTGGATCAAATGGAGGTGGACTATACAATGATGCCTTAAAGTGTCATATGGAGATCCCTCTATAACAGGGGTTCCCAAACTATTTATTTGCACAGGGGTTCCCAAACTATTTATTATTTGCGTTTTTATTGCATGCTTTTATCTGAAATAAAATGTACAGTACTTTTAACCTGGCTTGATGAATTATTTGATAGTAAATTAGAGGGATTTTATTTCCACTATCAGGGGTGTGACTTAAAAACATGATGAATGGGCCTGGGGTGTGTTTAAGCATAATATGCTGTTAGTGAACCATTTTGGAATGCAATAGGGTGACTTGACTTATCCATATGAATGTTTAGCTAGATAATTCTCATTATGCCTAGTTTCTTGTGGCCTTGGAAGGGCATTTTGTTCAAACTATGAAATGGAGGCTTTACATTCTCTGTACATGAAAGTGATTCGTCCGGAGTAAGTGCATACCTTACAATGGGGTTCAGGGTTCCTGAGGATTAACAAGTGTAACCAAATGGTCAAATCACGTATATTTGAAGACGTTTCATTAGGAACAAAGTATAATTTACATTGAGGTGCCCATTGTTGTCTTCAAATAAGAAATGCACCAGTGTGGATGGCTGTCATAGATGTGCGGGCACCTGATTATTTATTCAAGAGTTTCCATGTTGGTGCAGTCCTAATATCTAAACGTTTGAGAAATACATAGACCCATTAGACAGTCCACACATAAGGTTGCCAGTCAGAGGCAGGGAAATGGCACACACTCACCCCCGTGTGTGTGTGTACTGTATATTCCCCGTTTTCACTAAATCCTTTGTTTCATAGGCCTAACCACCAGGGTAACAAAAACAAAAGGTATAAACAAAATGAACATGGAAATGCATATTTTTGTCATGGAGACACTGAAACAGAATTCCTATCAAAGGACTTTATTCTACAATGTACATTAAACAATACGGTTAACCAGACTATCAAGATTTCTGCCTACTGATAATTTGGGTGACAGTGTGGTTGTTGTGGTCTACAGAGATGGGTGGCAACAATTCGCAGAAGCCTAATCTGGGTGAAGGCAACGGCCATACCTTAATCACCAGTTGCCTTCACCTTCCATCCAAGCCCACAAGAAATCTACAATGTTATCAGATGTTTGGTAGGCAGAGAAATCCGATCGTCTGGCTTAAGTTCGCATATCAGCAGGTGTGTCTGGTTGGCAAGACGGATGGCTCACTTTGAAAGCTTCCATTTCCACCAAGGTTTCATTAAGCCTTTTGATTGTTGGAAATTGCCCGACGTTCACTTTGAACCTGTTGGAATTTTTTATTTGACATGCCAAAAAAAGCAAAAATTATTTTCTTACATATTAGATTTTAATGAAATGTGAAACAAATGCTCAATGTTTATGTGCTCATTGAATAACTGGTCACCTTTCAGCATTGTACACTTGTGGAACTAGACAGATGTCAGCCATGGATATCTGGAGAAGGAAGAACTTTGTTAATGAACCAAACTACAGCCATACATTAAAGTCATTTATATGTTGTCACTGTTGGGGAAACACCTTGTATCTCTCTCTGTTTTTTGTTCCTGAGGCACTGCCACCCTTATATATCCTGCCATCTTATAATAAGCTTTAAAATTAGAAGAGCAATGTTATATGATGATACGGTTGAAAATACTCCCCCCCCCCTTTAAAACCCTGTATGTAGCAAACACTTGTAGTGGGTTACATTATGTATATTGTTTAGTTACTAATGAGTATTAGCTCGTTTAATCCATTGGAACACAATTGTTTCTTTTCTTCACCATTCTCTAGAAAGGGTAATGTAAGGTTTTGGACATACTGTATAAGGTTTCATTGCACCCTACAGCAGCAATATGTGAAGTATGTATTATTGTAAACTCTGACATGATCCTCTCACCTCATCTCCCACACAGTATTTCCCAGCTGTCTCTTTCAGAATGGGCTCTAAAGCTGGAAATGTACACCAGGTATAGAGGTTAGCCAAGTAATAAACACCTCATGAGCAGACAGTCTAAAGTGAGTTTTAATGCAGAGTTGCAAAGGCAGTTCTAGCCTCTAACCACCTTGAAAACCACGGTCTATGAAATGCTGTGCCCACTGCATCTTCTCTGCTCCTATCTTCTGGATAACATACAGATTCTGAAACACAATCAGGAGGCAGATAATGAACTCTGCAAGATATGTCAACCAAGTGGTGCTCAATGTAAGAAGAAGAAAAAAAAAACCTGATCTAATCCTATTGTAAATCCTTCTACAGTGCATGCTCTTATACGTGGCAATTTGGCATTGCTTAATGTTAGATCTACATCTAACAAAACTTTAATTTTTAATTACATAACTAATAAACTCATGTTTTCATTAATCTCATGTGCCATGACAACATAACTTTGTCCAGAGGAATATTGTTGTCATTGGTCTCACAAATTCCGTACATATGGTATAATGAATGAATAATAACGGACGATAAAAAAGTTACCCCCAGAATACTTACGCTATAGGGTTTAAGAGGAATTTATTGGCACATCCAGTGGTACTGTACATCCAATGCTCATCATTCTGTTGAAGCCATAAGCCGTTTTTTTTTGTTTGTTTGTTTTTTAACCACAGTGGCACAGTGCACTCACCTGCAGAGGCTGTATTCCAGAGGCAATCATGTCACAGATCATTCGGACCTGTGCACGTTTCTTAGGGTCTGCGGGCAGCAGCCTGGGCCCTGCTCTGGTCTCCTCAATGTACTGGATCACAGCCAGCTAGAGGGCAGACAGACAAATACTAGTTATAAATTAGACAAATATTAGTTCTAATGAAATAGAAATGGACCCGTTCGGAATAAAATGAACACAAAGGCATTTGTTACTTTTATTGTTAAAAGTATTTTGAAGACTCACAGACTGAGACAGGGTGATGCCATCTATTTGCACAGCAGGCACTTGCTGCATCGGGTTTAATGCCTTATACTGATCTGTAAGCTTCCGTAGACAGAGAACATGAATATGACTATTATAGTTATTGCTATTATACTTGTGATGTTTATACACATATTGATATCTAGTCAGGTGATGTGACACTTTAGATGAACAGCACAGTTATATATATGTGTGTGTGTGTGTGTGTGTGTGTGTGTGTGTGTGTGCGTGCGTGTGTGTGTGTGTGTGTGTGTGTGTGTGTGTGTGTGTGTGTGTGTGTGTGTGTGTGTGTGTGTGTGTGTGTGTGTGTGTGTGTGTGTGTGTTACTACAGATTAGTACATCTGTAGTAAATCTGTTAGTAAAACTGTACCTGCTGACCCCCATCTTTGATTAGATTGACGGGAACCTGCTCATAATCGATACCTTTGAGAGCAAAAGCTGGAACACAGTGACATCAAATATGATTTTGTGTTAACTAAAATGTTGGTGGGTAATAATAAGGGGGTTAAATATATTGTAGCCTACTTACCTATTCTAACCCTCCAAGAACAGGAGCTTCTGAAGTATCCATGAAGTACAGGCTGAACACAAAGCAAATGTTAAAACAACGAAGATAGCACGGTTAAAGAAAAACATGTTTTAAATTAAAAGTTATCCAGACCTTATTGTTGGTCGCCATAGTTTCTGACACACAACTTCTCTGAATCAACTACAACTACAAGTCCAGTTACTGAAGCTGGAGAATAAAAAACAGCATCTATCTGACGACCAATAGCGTGTTCCTCTAAAACCCCCTCCTCCCAAGTTATTTGGTCAATGACTAAGCAATGTCTGGGGTTCATATGTTTCACATTAGCAGCCAGCAAGGCAGTGAAGCTTTCATACTAGCTCTGGTCCATAGTTCTACTGCAGATTGTGCAGAATCATAGAGCGATGGACCAGAGCTACAATACCGCACGCTGTCACTGACTGAGCAGTCACCTTAGTAAGGCACGCAAAAGACACATGCATTGTAGTGGTTGACTTGTTGGAAGACCTGTCCAAGTGCCCACTTTCCCCTCTGAGGTGTGTTGGTCGGGTCGTCAAAAAGAGTTGAACCAGCCTAAACAGGGCTGACGGGTGGTTTATTTCATCCAGAATAACGGTGTCATGCGCGAGAATCGCCGACCCACCAGCCCACAAACACGTCGCCGACTCGATGAAGCAAACCGTTGTGAACTTGGAGATTTGCTATTTTCGACACGAGTACTTGATTTATGGTATGCGTTAGCCTTTGCGTTTATCACATTGATTTCTCTGTGTCACGACACAAGAGCAGACCTTAAACTCAATAGCAACACTGTAGCCTTTCCCCCACTTGTATATATCCCAGTTTGAAGTATCGTGGGCGACAAAAAGGTTACATAATTTATTTTTGTCAAAGTAATGATCAACACCAATAAACATTGTATCCAATGCTTTACACGATCCAATGACTATCTTGTTCCGGACTATGGGATTATGTTAAATCGCAGGCAGAGATTGGACCTCGTCAACGCAGGCTGAGCCAATAAAATGGCTCAGCTCATAGGCGTACTTTATAGGAGCCAATAGCAGGTCACGTTTTTCTTCCGTGCCCGCCCACTTGAGTGAACCCAGAGCCTTGGAGTATAGACAGAGTTGTGACAACTCCGTTCACTTCCAAGGGTCCTGTCTAATGGCGGCTGCTCTACATAGACTATTCACAAAAAGGGACAAGCTCTGGACTGGAAGTGGGCAGAAATGCACTGGACTCCGGCAACTGCCCATCTTTAATGATCTTTAATACATTTATTTTAGATTATTTTGTAATTTGTAGTAATAGTACAACATAATCATCACAGAGTTCTGTGCAATACTTTCAAATATTATGTTGCGTTCATGCATAAAATAGCTCGTATCTGCGGCGCCCTAGTTAAAAAAAACGTAAATGTATTTTAAACTCCAGTGTGTCCCCCTTTCAGGCTGCATGAACAGCGCTCCAGCGCTCAGTTTATGACCACCAATGTCGCAACAATTCTACTAGATGGCCAAATGTTTTAGGTTTTTGAGTCAAATTGTGAAGGATTGTTAAAGTGTGAGTCTCCTGTCAAACTTGCCACTTCACTGTCATCCTACCTGGGCGTCAGGGGGTCAGTTTGTGTACATTAATAATTCATAGTAATTAAATTCACAAGATTTCCACAATGGCATCGACTGCAATGAGGTCACTGTTGAAGAAAAAGGTAAGATAAATGTAACAACTAAAACCAACTATTCGCCTCAGCTGCAAGTGCTTTTGACGTCAATGTTTACAAAATGATGGGTGACATGTGGCTGCAGGATGGAGTGCAAGATTGTTCTGATGTAAAGTACTTTGTAATCTTAATGCTTTTTTGTTTGTTTTTTCACCCCAGTTTAATGAGTTAGAATTATTTCACATTTTGTCTTTCTATAATGTCTTTCAATAATAGTCATGGTAAAGGCACTATGATTATAACTATAACTATAAGTGCCACCAGTCAGGCATCACTGACTGGTGGCACTTCACTTTTAATCACTTTTGGGGGTATTTTTATCAGTCCACCTGTTAGCATTCCCATCAATCTTATGCAGAACCTCAGCTCCAGAGTCCACGTTCCTTATGCATGGGTTGACTTTGACCCCCACACGTGCAGTCATGGCTGCTTCATAGTTGCACATTAATCGGGCCAAAGCTGGTTGAGACTGGACAATGTTCTCTTTTTGCATTAATCTTTGTTTTGTATTACCATAAGCTATACAATTCTGATCCTATGTAATGTAACTGTTTAGCAACACAGCCTGTCCTGCACTATGCACCTGCTCTGCTCTTTCTTTTGTACAGGTCACACTTCAAGTGGGCCGCATGTGTTACTCTTCCTCTGTGGTGAGTGGATGAAAATATTAACATCACACTGATCCATCTGTTGTACATGACACAATGGACCAGAATTATACTAATCATTTGCATAGATAGGGAAGTTATGTGGTGAAAAGATGGAGACAGAGATCTAATGTATCATCGTTCCTTCCAGCCCACCACTAAGCTGTTCATAGATGGCAAGTTTGTTGAATCCAAGACTTCAGAGTGGCTCGATATTCACAATCCTGTAAGTAACATAACACTAACCCTTACATCTCTGATCTACAGTATGTCCTGTAGGGTTGACTAGGGTTTACGTGGGCATGGGTGAAATGTTTCACAATGGTCAGGTATTGAAATGACTACTACTGTATATAATCACTGAATTCTACTGAGCTAACCATTTCTTCTTCTTTTTTTGCATGCCTTTTATGCACTTTCTGATGCAGGTAAATTGTCTACGGAAGCTTAATTATTACAACTTTTTTCTGTAGAGGTCTATGCAAAGTTTACTAAACGTTGTGATCCCCTAACCGAGTGCTGGTATCTCAAATGAGCATCCTGAGTAGTTAACCATTTACAACATTGTTACCAAGTGGAAGAACAGGCCCTTTGACTCGGATGACAGTTTGTGTTGAGACGTCAGTTGGAGATTTCCTTAACACATTAATGTCTGTAAATGATCACTGTCCTTCTATAGTCCACCCATGATTCCATTGAACTGGACATCTCACTCAACACTATCTGTGTTCTCCAATACAGTATTGTGATTTATAATACTGTATTATAATACTGATTTATAATATGTTTTCTATTCTAACCCCGTGTTGGGCAGTAACTAATTTTAGATTACATATTACTGTAATATTATTACTTTTGCTCCAAAATTAAAGTAACGAGATTACTCTGCAAAAATGGGTAATAAGTAACGCATTACTTTGCAAGTAACGCCAAGTTACTTTTTTAAAATGAGCTTGTTGTTGCATGCAAGAATAGAACAGACTTACAAGCTATCGACAGATACTGTAACAACAGAGATGTGCAGTAGATTGTAGATCCAGTCCACACGCTGCATCCTGCGCAGTTATGTACACTACAAATTGCTTTGCTGCTTTATTTATTTTATTTTTAAATACAAGACCTCAACTGTCTTTGAAAACAATTGTGAAAAAGTTTAAAAAGTCAAAGAGACAGATTTTGTTGGCTTTGTTTTCAGGTGCAGTTTGTGTGATTGGAGACTATTATTATTCCAATAAATTGGATTCAGTTCTAAAAAGAGCTCGCTAAACAGATTATGTTGTACACTCTATTTTTTCAAAGGCGGTGTTGAGAACTTGGGAAAGTAATAATGTAATATGTAATATATTACTCTTCGATTCCAGTAATAAGTAAAGTAATGATATTACTTTGTCTAAGGGTAACGAGTAAAGTAAAGAAGTTACTTTCCTAAGTAATATTGACCAACACTGATCTAACCCGTCTTCAGCCTTTGATATAATGTCTTGATGTTTTTTTTCGTGATTAAGGCATTCTATTTTATCTTTGATGCAGGCTACCAATGAGGTAATATCCCGCGTGCCCAAGGCCACACAGGAGGAAATGTTGGCGGCTGTGGACTCATGCTCCAGGGCCTACAAGACATGGTCTGAGACCTCCATCTTGGCTCGGCAGCAGATCTTTCTGCGCTATCAGCAGATTATCAAGGACAACATTGTAAGTCTGTGAAATGTTCAAAAGTTCATGTAGTGCAAGAGTTGAACCTCACAGAGTTGAGTTAAGACGGGGATGCCTGGCATTTCCCCTAGACACCTTTTTTGCAATCTTATACTACACTCCCAGTGGATCTCAATGTGTAGTCCAGTGTATAATTTTGCGTCTGTATCTCAGACACCATGTAGTCAGGCAGCCATGGGTATGGAGTGGGAAATTTGGTATTTTTATGGTGTATAGCATGGGTGTCAAACTCTGGCCTGTGTGTAATTCCATTTGGCCCTTGAGACATTATCAAATTAAAGGGGAAGACCACCCATTTTCAACATTTTAATATGTCATTAATATACCATAGAGATGTTGTGTGGACATGATAAAAAAAAGTTCCCCCAATGGACTAAAAACGGCCATAGACATCATCAGTAAGTCTACCACAATAATAGGTGAGTTCAGCACATTATTGTGATGAAGAAAAAAAAATCAACTAGCACATCAATAGCAATTAGAGTTCAAGTGTCTTTCTCAACGACACTAATTCTGGGGGAGTTAAATTATTTTTATAGTATAGATTGCCTCAGACATAAAAACATGAAATTAATTTGTGGCCATTGATTAAATGATTGAATAATTAATTAACTACTTAAACAGTTTGCAGAATACAAGGCCTGCTAACAGCAGGTCACTGTGGCAGTCCTTGAAATTACAAGATTTTAGAATCACTGGTGTAGTACATAATAATAATACAATTGATAATCTGACGCTGGAGTGTTACTGCATACAACCTTGTTTACATTTCACATTGACACTTCAGTTCCCTTGTGTGTTCAGAAAGAACTCGCCAAGTCAATCACCGTAGAACAGGGCAAGACACTTGCAGATGCAGAGGGAGACGTGTTCAGGGGATTGCGTAAGTTATGACACACACACACACACACACACACACACACACACACACACACACACACACACACTCACTCACTCATGCGCAGTTATGCACGCGCCCCTACATTTCTATAGGGACGACATATACTGTACAAGCACTTGATAAACCGTGCCTACTATAAACGTGCAGTAATGTGAACAGTTCATGGGTGCACGGGCTACATGCAATTTAGATAAAACTCCTGCAGTCCTGTGAGTTTATTCTAGCACTTTGAACGAGTGTGTCTGCTTGTTTCATTTCCAACTTCCAGAGACTTGAGACTATGTCGAATTACTAACCTACATCCACAATCGTGGATGAAAGCCTTGTCCTGAGTTTAGCCTTGCTGTTGTCTGGTTACATATTTGTGTTTGTTTAGTTTCATGGGCTGTTTGTATGTTTGTGGTGGTTATATTTCCTCCAGAGGTGGTGGAGCACACCTGCAGCATCACCTCTCTGATGCTTGGAGAGACCTTACCGTCCATCACTAAGGACATGGACACCTACACATACCGCCTGCCCCTCGGGGTGGTTGCCGGCATCGCCCCCTTCAACTTTCCCGCCATGATCCCGCTGTGGATGTTCCCCATGGGCTTGGTTTGTGGTAATACCTACCTCCTGAAGCCGTCGGAACGCGTGCCTGCCTGTGCCATGCTGTTGGCCAAGATGCTGCAAGATGCCGGTGCGCCAGATGGAACACTTAACATCATCCATGGCCAGCATGATGGTATGGTTTGAATGGTCTATTCTTTGAATGGTGAACGACCCTTTACACAAAAATGATGCATTTCTGAGTGACTTAAAAGTATGAATTTGCCTTAAAATGAAATATCACAAGTTAAGTTAGTTATAATATCTAAGTAAGATACTGTAAGTAGTGCTGGTAATACATATTGTGTATCTCCCTTTCTCTCACAGCTGTAAATTTCATTTGTGATAATCCAGTCATCAAAGCAATCAGCTTTGTAGGCTCTAACCAAGCTGGGGAATATATATATGAGAGGGGATCCAAAAATGGAAAGAGGGTACAGTCTAATATGGTAAGTATGGGAAATCCCTGGTCAGAATGCTAAATGTAGCCTTAAGTTAAGACTTGCATTTCATATTGGTGTTTCCAGAAATGACCAGAAGGGGGCAGCATTGATCCACAAATTATTGCTGACTTTTGTTTTTGCTTTCCTGTACCTATAAAATGAGATGTGAGC
Source organism: Benthosema pterotum (assembly GCA_039105355.1). Lineage (NCBI taxonomy): Eukaryota > Metazoa > Chordata > Actinopteri > Myctophiformes > Myctophidae > Benthosema > Benthosema pterotum. The sequence goes on along the minus strand of CM076980.1, from coordinate 33,851,712 downwards.
AGAACAGAGATTAGAATTGGGCAACACTTATGATTTATGGGGGGACAGTTCCGATGCATTATCGTTCATGCTATGCTATAATGTAACCTAATAAATGCCACACCTATTCACATTTCCGTTGTGTAATGATTGCGTAACTGCTTGTCATGTGCCGCAGGGAGCCAAGAACCATGGCGTAGTGATGCCTGATGCCAACAAGGAGAACACGCTTAATCAGCTTGTAGGCGCGGCATTCGGGGCGGCGGGGCAACGCTGCATGGCCCTTTCCACAGCCATCTTGGTGGGCGAGGCACGCAGCTGGCTCCCTGAGCTGGTGGAGCGTGCCAAGGCTTTGCGCGTGAATGCAGGTACCCCACCCTCTCGTCCCGCCCTCCCGTCCTCTCCCTCTCTCTCCTAGGCCCACCATTTCAATCCCGGCGGGGGCCTTCGGTTTGGCCCTCTTACTGTAGGGCCACCCACGCCGCCCTAACCACACCTCTCGCCTTTGCGCCCTACTATAACTTTGCATCGGAGTCAGCTGGGACCGAGGAGCTTGTTCAGTCAGTCATGCTGCAAATTTGTGGCCAAATCCGCAGCCCTGAGCTAAATGGTGACTCGGGAGCATCAAATCTTTTGAGAAAGCAAGTTGATGTGGAAGAAAAGAATGAATAATCCCCCCCCCCCCCCCCCCCCTTTCATGTTTGCAGCAATCCGCACTCTAATTTGTGCGACTGCACAGGAAACCTCTAAACAGCCTTTTTGTAGGGCGTGTCTTGAAGTGCCCCTCACCCTGGCTTTTGTGTGTTTGTGGCTGGAGGAGAGTATTTGTAGTGTCTGTACTGTACATGCATAATGTAAACCTCTAACCGGTTGTTTTCGGGGACCTTGTCAGGGGACCAGCCGGGCGCCGATGTGGGGCCTCTGATCTCTCCCCAGGCTAAAGACAGAGTCAACGGGCTGATCCAGAGCGGCGTGGATGAGGGAGCGACGGTACTCCTCGACGGTAGGAATGTGCACGTCAAGGGCTATGAGAACGGCAACTTCGTTGGACCCACCATTATCGGCAATGTCACAGTAGGTGTATTCATGTCTTTAGGTCGGTGGTTTTCAACCTTTTTCATACCAGGGCCCACTATTTATTCTGCATTTTCACCATGGACCACATTTGATGTTTAGTTTAGTCTCTTGGACCCAAAACCCAAGGATTTTAAAGTTTGTGTCCACAATGTAGGAGAGATAACTGGCAAAACGTTGGTCAAAATGACAATTCTTCTCCATTTTCTACTCTAGATTCTTGAAAATCAAGTCACTCAGATGTTTAAATATCATTTAACTCTTGAGAGTGGGTCCATTTGGTTTCATTTTACACTCTCAAGAGTTACAGATCTATAAGGGCTCATTTGGTTACCAACTGTCCATCATTTAGCTGGGGACCACCTGGAACCCTCTCGGACAGGGATCACTGGTTGAAAACCTCTGCTTTTTAGGTTGATTACATTTGTAATAACACACACCTCGTATTTAGTACTGTTTACCCCAGTGACATGAAATAGTAAATGCCCAAATGGTGAATCACGTCATGAGGTCCGACCACAGGTGTCCCCTGTTTGTTTATTTTATCCCACCAGACCCAGATGAAGTGTTACACCGAGGAGATCTTTGGGCCGGTGTTGGTCGTCCTAGAGGCAGACACCTTGGATGATGCCATCACTATGGTCAACAAGAACCCCTATGGCAACGGAACAGCTATCTTCACCACAAATGGTGCCACCGCACGCAAATACACTCATGAGGTGGACGTCGGCCAGGCGAGTGACTAGAATCTCCCTGTGTGTTTTTCTTGTTTTAGGAGAATGGTTACATTCACAGCTCACTGTCAATGTCTATACAGCATTTTAAACAAGGAGTCACACTTCTGTTTGAAAATGTACACACACACACACACACACACACGCACGCACGCGCGCGCGCGCGCGCACACACATGCACACACACACACAGAGAAACAATTATTTTCCATGGCGAGTATAGCCTTGTTTACTTCTGAGTTAAAATATACACTTTGGTGCCCCCTTTCCATCCCATGGCTTCCACAAATAGCCTCTATGTAAATATGCAACTGTTTAATAAAAAACATGGGGGACAAGAGTCTTCCTGGTGGAATTAGAGGGGGAGGGGGGTTCTTAAATTAAACTCAAAAGGGATTCCTTGGAACCTGTTAAACGTTTAAGCATAAATATTGTATGACCAGCCTGTTTGTTTGCTTGCGGGGCCCAGTTATGGCCCTGTGTTTGCTGTTCACATGTCGGGGAATGCTGCAGGCCATGTGCTGGACTCCTTTCCAAACCTCCATGCAGCAAACATCTTTTATTTTTTTCCCCCTACCTCCCTCCCATATACCTTGGCCAAAAGGTCTGACTCCAGTGTGTCCAGAATTACACCCGCAGTTTGAAACATTGTAAACCAGCGCATGCTTATTTCCACTGCCTTCAAAAGAGACATGTTTTGTTATTGTTTTAGTTATTCTTCTCCCTTTCATGAGTAAATGCATGCAACACTGTCAAAGCTGAGGAGCACATCAGTTTCTTGGTTAGTTTTAAAGATAAGTATAGGCTCTGTCAGGTATCATATTTACACACTCATTCCGAATGCTTAGATCCAGGCCGCTATTGTGTAAAGCTTGCACTCATGCAGATGATGACTGGTTGCGTTTTTTGCAGGTTGGAGTGAACGTTCCCATCCCCGTTCCACTGCCCATGTTCTCCTTCACTGGATCCAGAGGGTCCTTCAGAGGTGACACCAACTTCTATGGAAAAGCAGTAAGTAACAAGTACCTCAGAATCAAACGTTTACTAGTCTGCCAAACATGTGAACATAGTCTACAGTATATACTGTAGCTAATTTTGTACAGTCTTGTATTAAAACATTTGGATTAGATTCAATACTGTTTTAATTCATACATAATAATTAATAAAACTAGTATTTTATATCCTTGTCTAGTAGTTTCTGTGTTCCATGTACAGCAAGTGTTTATGTAAATGTCTTTTTGTTGTTGCTCTGCAGGGCATCCAGTTTTACACACAGATAAAAACTGTTACGTCACAATGGAAAGCTGAAGACGCCACGTTGAAGACTCCTGCCGTTACCATGCCCACCATGGGACGCTAAGCCCCATGTGTTGTGAATAGATGCTTCTTTTTTTAACTACTGTGCAGTCCCTCTAGCTCTTGAAGCTCTCAATGAGACAAGGCTTAATGTTTAGACATTGTCTTGAGACTTTTTAATGGTATATTGAAAGTAAACCATTATAAAGCTGTGGATAGATGTAATTAATCTCCTATGCAGATTTGCTACTACTCATGTGTACAGAAGGTTCGTCATGTATAGGCATGCGTCAATATCTTGACAATGTATACCGCCTGTATAATGTAAACAATGCAACTACAATAACAAAGCTGAGGAAAAAAAATGTGTTCGCTGTTCTTCCAATACAATACCAGTATTGAAACTCCATATGCTTACTATAGTACTGACTATAGTTGTGCATTACCTGGTGAAGGTAATTGTTTCATTTATGAAGTGCTTTTATCCACAGTGTTTTACATAGATTGTAGCCTACTTTAGATTCACCCCTTATTCACAACCAGATATTCATACACAAATCATGCAAGGCACAAACCTCATTAGGAGAAAATAGTGGTTCAGAGTCTTGTTCAAGAACGCTTTGATGGATGAAGCTTCGACCTTCAGTTCTGCATCCGGCCACAATACACCTGAGCCACTGCCACTCCAGCGTTTTGCAATTAACATTGTATTTAACTGTCAGTCACACATTCAGATTCAGATATTGCATCTTAAATCTATTGTTTTTGAAGTGTTGCCATCGACTTCCAATGAGTGACTTCCAAGATTTGTAATATTGCACGTATAAGTTCCCAGATTTTTTTATTAGCTTGTCTTTGGCCGAGGGACTGATGCTAACGTAATTAGAGCTTTGGCTCTGGGACAGTAGCCACAGCGCCGTCTAGCAGAAAAGTTGCGTCATTGAGGGGTCAGAAACTGGGCAAATGGAGACACGGTTTTACCCTTTCTCTCCCATTAGGAGTCTATGTAGAAGAGCCATCATCGATCTAGCCCCATGAAGGGAACAGAGATAACAATGTCTATACTATAGACTCTAGTCCAGGGGTGGGCAATTATTTTTCCCAAGGGGCCACATGAGATAAATGAAATATTGTGGAGGGCCAAGACTAAAGGCTGAACTAAGGTCTGCGTAATATTAATTTAATTTCAATTTGGATGGTTTTATCGTGTAGGACATGATGTGAATATCCACAACACACCGGTAGTTGGTACTCCTGCGAGCCTCTGGTTCCAGGTACAGGGTTCGAATCCCTGCGGTGTGACCTCAATGTTAGACATTTTGTCCTATATGTTTACATATAATGCCAGTTAGCAATCAATGTAGGTCAATGTATTTGTAATACCCAAATGCACTTTTAATTACACTTCAAGCATGGAGGGCTTTCATTATCAGTTAACATTCTGCAGTTTGAATTTATAGATAGTTATACTGTAGTATAGTTCATATGATGACCTTTGCGGCATGTCTCTCCCATCTTCACATGTGTCTGTATATAGGCTACAGTATATGTAGAAAAAACAAAAATTCTCAATTTTGACTTAAAAAAACAATATGTTGTCTGAGACCACGTACTATAGCATTCATTTTCCTCAATTTCGTCATTTTTCGAAAATCTCAATATACTATAGTATGTCAAATTCTGGATTTCGCCATTTTTCGAAAATCATCAAAAGCAATGAAAACGGCACACTATTCATAGCTATCACGTGACGTCATGGGCCCTAGCCGCTCCCCCACTGGCGGGCAAGAATTTTAGGTTTCCCCAATGCAGGGAGCGAGTGGCTGCGTTCTAACTAGCTAAATCTTAAAAACAGCCAGGAATGTGCGTGTGTTGGTTCCACTCGCCATGTTATTGTTTACAGCGTCATCCGCCCTGCCCGCCAGGGGGTCGGAGAAACCACGTGATTGAAACCTATGAATAGCATGTTGTCAGCCAGTCGAAAATTCTCGATGTTGTCATTTTTTGAAAATCCTAAAAAAAAAAACAATGAAAAATGGCATACTATAGCACATTGTCCAAAACCATGTAATATAGTCTGTGGTTTTTCTTCAGTTTCGTCATTTTTGGAAAATCCTGGAAAATGATGAACAACATATTACCATAATATGTTGTTTTTTTCTCGATTGCCAGAGAAATATGTCATTTTTTCTCGATTTTGAGTGCCGTAAGCAGTAGTTTTTATCAGTTACAAACCATAGCTAAATTAAAAGCCATTTTATCCCACCATGACTTAGAAATTGTGATTCTTGCTTTTATTACTTCTCGGCTGGATTTCTGTAACAGTTACAGAAATTGTGTAATGTCATGATACAGTGAGTTACAGTGTAACTCACTGTATCATGGCATTACACAATCGAATCTTTCTTGCCTCCAAATGGTCCAGAACTCTGCGGCTAGACTCTTAACAGGAACCAAAATGCGCAACCATATACCGTATTGTCGGGAATATACAATGTAAGACTACCCTGGTTATAAAACGACCCCCATTTTTCATGAATCATTTATGTAAAAAGAACATTGAATGTCAAATAATATAGTCCCAAATATAAGACGACTATTTTTTAGGATATTTTCATCGGAAAAAAATACTGTCTTATCTTCAGGCCAATAGGGTAACTCCAGTCCTGGCCCAATTGCATTGGCTACCTGTTAAATACCGCATTGATTTTAAAATTTTAATGGCCTAGGTCCAGATTACATCTGTGAGATGGTCTCTGCACCTTCAGCTCCCAGAATACTCTCCCTCGCAGCCCTTAAACATCTTTGAAAACTGAAGGCGACCGAGCCTTCTCCGCTATTGCCCCCAAACTCTGGAATAATCTCCCACTAATCATCAAGTCCAGCCCCACCATTGGAAGTTTTAAGTCCTCCCTAAAAACCCAGCTTGTCAGTACATGACATATGAAATTGCTCTGTTTTTATTCTACTTATTTGATGCTATACAGTTTTATTAATTTGCTCGGTTATTTTCTCTATTTATTTTCATGTTTTAAGGTTCCTGTTGCAACAATTTATGGAAAGCACTTTGTGCTATACAAATAGGTGATTTTTCAAAAATCCTCAAAAATCCCCAAAAACCCTCAAAACGATGAAAAACGGCATGCTGTGCAAGACCGGAAGGCTATAGCCTTGCGTTTTTGCCAAGTTTTGTCATTTTTCGAAAATCTTCAAAAATCCTCAAAAAGATGAAAAACCGTAAGGCTATAGCCTTGCGTTTTTTCAAAATTTGGACATTTTTCGAAAATCCTCAAAACGATGAAAAAACGTAAGGCTATAGCCTTGCGTTTTTTTTTTTTTTTTTTTCGAAATTTCGACATTTTTCGAAAATCCTCAAAAATCCTCAAAATGATGGAAAACGACATGCTGTGCAAGACCGTAAGGGTATAGCCTTGCGTTTTTCCAGATTTCGTCATTTTTTGTCGTTTTTCGAAAATCCTCAAAACGATGAAAAAACATTAGGCTATAGCCTTGCGTTTTTTCGAAATTTCGACATTTTTCAAAAATCCTCAAAAATCCTCAAAATGATGGAAAGCGACATGCTGTGCAAGACCGTAAGGGTATAGCCTTGCGTTTTTCCAGATTTCATCATTTTTTGTCGTTTTTCGAAAATCATCAAAACGATGAAAAAACGTAAGGCTATAGCCTTGCGTTTTTTTGACATTTTTCGAAAATCCTCAAAAATCCTCAAAATGATGAAAAACGGCATGCTGTGCAAGCCCGTAAGGCTATAGCCTTGCGTTTTTCGAGATTTTGTCATTTTTTGTCATTTTTCAAAAATCCTCAAAACGATGAAAAAACGTAAGGCTATAACCTTGCCTTTTTTCAAATTTTCGACCTTTTTCGAAAATCCTCAAAACGATGGAAAACGACATGCTGTGCAAGACCGTAAGGCTATAGCCTTGTGTTTTTCCAGGTTTCGTCATTTTTTGTCATTTTTCGAAAATCCTCAAAACGATGAAAAAACGTAAGGCTATAGCCTTGTGTTTTTTCAAAATTTCGACATTTTTTGAAAATCCTCAAAAATCCTCAAAATGATGGAAAACGACATGCTGTGCAAAAATCCTCAAAACGATGAAAAAAAGCATGCTGTGCAAGACCGTAGGCTATAGCCTTGCGTTTTTGCCAGGTTTCGTCATTTTTTGAAAATCGTCAAAATCATGAAAAAACGTAAGGCTATAGCCTTGCGTTTTTTTTCCGAAATTTTGTCATTTTCCGAAAATCCTCAAAATCCTCAAAAATCCTCAAAACGATGAAAAAAAGCACGCTGTGCAAGACCGTAGGCTATAGCCTTGCGTTTTAGCCAGGTTTCGTCATTTTTTGAAAATCGTCAAAATCATGAAAAAACGTAAGGCTATAGCATTGCGTTTTTTTTTTTTTTTTTTTTTTTTTTTTTTTTTTTGAAATTTCGACATTTTTCGAAAATCCTCAAAATCCTCAAAAATCCTCAAAACGATGAAAAAAAGCATGCTGTGCAAAACCGTAGGCTATAGCCTTGCGTTTTTGCCAGGTTTCGTCATTTTTTGAAAATCGTCAAAATCATGAAAAAACATAAGGCTATAGCCTTGCGTTTTGTTTTGTTTTTTTTTCTTTTTCGAAATTTCGACATTTTTCGAAAATCCTCAAAATCCTCAAAAATCCTCAAAACGATGAAAAAAAGCATGCTGTGCAAAACCGTAGGCTATAGCCTTGCGTTTTTGCCAGGTTTTGTCATTTTTTGAAAATCGTCAAAATCATGAAAAAACATAAGGCTATAGCCTTGCAGTTTTTTAGAAATTTCAACATTTTTCGAAAATCCTCAAAATCCTCAAAAATCCTCAAAACGATGAAAAAAAGCATGCTGTGCAAGACCGTAGGCTATAGCCTTGCGTTTTTGTCATGTTTCGTCATTTTTTGAAAATCGTCAAAATCATGAAAAAACGTAAGGCTATAGCCTTGCGTTTTTTTCGAAATTTCGACATTTTTCGAAAATCCTCAAAATCCTCGAAAATCTTCAAAATGATGAAAAAAAGCATGCTGTGCAAGACAGTAGGCTATAGCCTTGCGTTTTTGCCAGGTTTCGTCATTTTTTGAAAATCGTCAAAATTAGAGATGGCAGATATTATCGGCCCTCTGATATTATCGGCCGATAAAAGCTTTCAAATTTCATATCGGAAAATATCGGTATCCGTATTTACAAACTGGAAATTATGACTATTTACAGAGATGTAGACTCAGCGCTACGGTCATGTTTATACCATTACTTTTGTACTTTACTGAAGTAGGCTACATGTTGAATTTATAGTTGTATGGAGTATTTCTAGGCTATAACATGAATTCGTATTTATACTAAATGTTTATTTATATTAAATATTTGTATAGTAATAGTTTCTGTTATTTTTCCACCACTGGAGGCCGCATATATCGGTATCGGTTGATATCGGTATCGGGAATTAGTAGTTGGATAATATCGGGATATCGGATATCGGTAAAAAAGTCAATATCGGCCATCTCTAGTCAAAATCATGAAAAAACATAAGGCTATAGCCTTGCGGTTTTTTAGAAATTTCAACATTTTTCGAAAATCCTCAAAATCCTCAAAAATCCTCAAAACGATGAAAAAAAGCATGCTGTGCAAGACCGTAGGCTATAGCCTTGCGTTTTTGTCATGTTTCGTCATTTTTTGAAAATCGTCAAAATCATGAAAAACCATAAGGCTATAGCCTTGCGTTTTTTTTCGAAATTTCGACATTTTTCGAAAATCCTCAAAATCCTCGAAAATCTTCAAAACGATGAAAAAAGCATGCTGTGCAAGACCGTAGGCTATAGCCTTGCGTTTTTGCCAGGTTTCGTCATTTTTTGAAAATCATCAAAATCATGAAAAAACGTAAGGCTATAGCCTTGCGTTTTTTTCGAAATTTCGACATTTTTCGAAAATCCTCAAAATCCTCGAAAATCTTCAAAACGATGAAAAATAGCATGCTGTGCAAGACCGTAGGCTATAGCCTTGCGTTTTTGCCAGGTTTCGTCATTTTTTGAAAATCATCAAAATCATGAAAAAACGTAAGGCTATAGCCTTGCGTTTTTTTTCGAAATTTCGACATTTTTCGAAAATCCTCAAAATCCTCAAAAATCCTCAAAACGATGAAAAAAAGCATGCTGTCAAGACCGTAGGCTATAGCCTTGCGTTTTTGCCAGGTTTCGTCATTTTTTGAAAATCGTCAAAATTAGAGATGGCAGATATTATCGGCCCTCTGATATTATCGGCCGATAAAAGCTTTCAAATTTCATATCGGAAAAATATCGGTATCGTATTTACAAACTGGAAATTATGACTATTTACAGAGATGTAGACTCAGCGCTACGGTCATGTTTATACCATTACTTTTGTACTTTACTGAAGTAGGCTACATGTTGAATTTATAGTTGTATGGAGTATTTCTAGGCTATAACATGAATTCGTATTTATACTAAATGTTTATTTATATTAAATATTTGTATAGTAATAGTTTCTGTTATTTTCCACCACTGGAATATATCGGTATCGTTGATATCGGTATCGGGAATTAGTAGTTGGATAATATCGGGATATCGGATATCGGTAAAAAAGTCAATATCGGCCATCTCTAGTCAAAATCATGAAAAAACATAAGGCTATAGCCTTGCGGTTTTTTAGAAATTTCAACATTTTTCGAAAATCCTCAAAATCCTCAAAAATCCTCAAAACGATGAAAAAAAGCATGCTGTGCAAGACCGTAGGCTATAGCCTTGCGTTTTTGTCATGTTTCGTCATTTTTTGAAAATCGTCAAAATCATGAAAAAACGTAAGGCTATAGCCTTGCGTTTTTTTTCGAAATTTCGACATTTTTCGAAAATCCTCAAAATCCTCGAAAATCTTCAAAACGATGAAAAAAAGCATGCTGTGCAAGACCGTAGGCTATAGCCTTGCGTTTTTGCCAGGTTTCGTCATTTTTTGAAAATCATCAAAATCATGAAAAAACGTAAGGCTATAGCCTTGCTTTTTTTCGAAATTTCGACATTTTTCGAAAATCCTCAAAATCCTCGAAAATCTTCAAAACGATGAAAAATAGCATGCTGTGCAAGACCGTAGGCTATAGCCTTGCGTTTTTGCCAGGTTTCGTCATTTTTTGAAAATCGTCAAAATTAGAGATGGCAATATTATCGGCCCTCTGATATTATCGGCCGATAAAAGCTTTCAAATTTCATATCGGAAAATATCGGTATCGTATTTACAAACTGGAAATTATGACTATTTACAGAGATGTAGACTCAGCGCTACGGTCATGTTTATACCATTACTTTTGTACTTTACTGAAGTAGGCTACATGTTGAATTATAGTTGTATGGAGTATTTCTAGGCTATAACATGAATTCGTATTTATACTAAATGTTTATTTATATTAAATATTTGTATAGTAAAGTTTCTGTTATTTTTCCACCACTGGAATATATCGGTATCGGTTGATATCGGTATCGGGAATTAGTAGTTGGATAATATCGGGATATCGGATATCGGTAAAAAAGTCAATATCGGCCATCTCTAGTCAAAATCATGAAAAAACATAAGCTATAGCCTTGCGGTTTTTTAGAAATTTCAACATTTTTTCGAAAATCCTCAAAATCCTCAAAATCCTCAAAACGATGAAAAAAAGCATGCTGTGCAAGACCGTAGGCTATAGCCTGCGTTTTTGTCATGTTTCGTCATTTTTTGAAAATCGTCAAAATCATGAAAAAACAAAAGGCTATAGCCTCGTTTTTTTTCGAAATTTCGACATTTTTTCGAAAACCCCAAAATCCTCGAAAATCTTCAAAACGATGAAAAAAAGCATGCTGTGCAAGACCGTAGGCTATAGCCTTGCGTTTTTGCCAGGTTTCGTCATTTTTTGAAAATCATCAAAATCATGAAAAAACGTAAGGCTATAGCCCTGCGTTTTTTTCGAAATTTCGACATTTTTCGAAAATCCTCAAAATCCTCGAAAATCTTCAAAACGATGAAAAAAAGCATGCTGTGCAAGACCGTAGGCTATAGCCTTGCGTTTTTGCCAGGTTTCGTCATTTTTTGAAAATCATCAAAATCATGAAAAAACGTAAGGCTATAGCCTTGCGTTTTTTTTTTCGAAATTTCGACATTTTTCGAAAATCCTCAAAATCCTCAAAAATCCTCAAAACGATGAAAAAAAGCATGCTGTGCAAGACCGTAGGCTATAGCCTTGCGTTTTTGCCAGGTTTCGTCATTTTTGAAAATCGTCAAAATCATGAAAAAACGTAAGGCTATAGCCTTGCGGTTTTTCGAAATTCGACATTTTTCGAAAACGATGAAAAAAGCATGCTGTGCAAGACCGAGGCTATAGCCTTGCGTTTTGTCATGTTTCGTCATTTTTGAAAATCGTCAAAATCATAAAAAACGTAAGGCTATAGCCTTGCGTTTTTTTTTCGAAATTCGACATTTTTCGAAACCTCACAATCCTCGAAATCTTCAAACGATGAAAAATAGCATGCTGTGCAAGACCGTAGGCTATAGCCTTGCGTTTTTGCCAGGTTTCGTCATTTTTTGAAAATCGTCAAAATCATGAAAAAACGTAAGGCTATAGCCTTGCGTTTTTTCGAAATTTCGACATTTTTCGAAAATCCTCAAAATCCTCAAAACGATGAAAAAAGCATGCTGTGCAAGACCGTAGGCTATAGCCTTGCGTTTTTGTCATGTTTCGTCATTTTTTGAAAATCGTCAAAATCATGAAAAAACGTAAGGCTATAGCCTTGCGTTTTTTTCGAAATTTCGACATTTTTCGAAAATCCTCAAAAAAAAAAAAATCCTCAAACAAAACGAGAAAAAAAGCATGCTGTCAAGACCGTAGGCTATAGCCTTGCGTTTTTGCCAGGTTTTCGTCATTTTTTTGAAAATCGTCAAAATCATGAAAAAACGTAAGGCTATAGCCTTGCGGTTTTCGAAATTTCGACATTTTCGAAAATCCTCAAAATCCTCAAAACGATGAAAAAAGCATGCTGTGCAAGACCGTAGGCTATAGCCTTGCGTTTTTGTCATTGTTCGTCATTTTTTGAAAATCGTCAAAATCATGAAAAAACCGTAAGGCTATAGCCTTGCGTTTTTTTTCGAAATTTCGACATTTTTCGAAAATCCTCAAAATCCTCGAAAATCTTCAAAACGATGAAAAAAAAAGCATGCTGTGCAAGACCGTATAGGCTATAGCCTTGCGTTTTTGCCAGGTTTCGTCATTTTTTTGAAAATCATCAAAATCATGAAAAAACGTAAGGCTATAGCCTTGCGTTTTTTTCGAAATTTCGACATTTTTCGAAAATCCTCAAAATCCTCAAAAATCCTCAAAACGATGAAAAAAAGCATGCTGTGCAAGACCGTAGGCTATAGCCTTGCGTTTTTGCCAGTTTCGTCATTTTTTGAAATCGTCAAATCATGAAAAAACGTAAGCTATATAGCCTTGCGGTTTTTCGAAATTTCGACATTTTTCGAAATCCTCAAAATCCTCAAAACGATGAAAAAAGCATGCTGTGCAAGACCGTAGGCTATAGCCTTGCGTTTTTGTCATGTTTCGTCATTTTTTGAAAATCGTCAAAATCATGAAAAAACGTAAGGCTATAGCCTTGCGTTTTTTTTTCGAAATTTCGACATTTTTCGAAAATCCTCAAAATCCTCGAAAATCTTCAAAACGATGAAAAAAAGCATGCTGTGCAAGACCGTAGGCTATAGCCTTGCGTTTTTGCCAGGTTTCGTCATTTTTTGAAAATCATCAAAATCATGAAAAAACGTAAGGCTATAGCCTTGCGTTTTTTTTTTCGAAATTTCGACATTTTTCGAAAATCCTCAAAATCCTCGAAAATCTTCAAAACGATGAAAAATAGCATGCTGTGCAAGACCGTAGGCTATAGCCTTGCGTTTTTTGCCAGGTTTCGTCATTTTTGAAAATCATCAAAATCATGAAAAAACGTAAGGCTATAGCCTTGCGTTTTTTTTTTTCGAAATTTTCGACATTTTTCGAAAATCCTCAAAATCCTCAAAAATCCTCAAAACGATGAAAAAAAGCATGCTGTGCAAGACCGTAGGCTATAGCCTTGCGTTTTTGCCAGGTTTCGTCATTTTTTGAAAATCATCAAAATCATGAAAAAACGTAAGGCTATATATAGCCTTGCGTTTTTTTTCCGAAATTTCTGACATTTTTTCGAAAATCCTCAAAATCCTCAAAAATCCTCAAAACGATGAAAAAAGCATGCTGTCAAGACCGTAGGCTAATAGCCTTGCTTTTTGTCATGTTTCGTCATTTTTTGAAAATCGTCAAAATCATGAAAAAACAAGGCTATAGCCTTGCGTTTTTTTTTTTCGAAATTTCGACATTTTTCGAAAATCCCAAAATCCTCGAAAATTTTCAAAACGATGAAAAAACATGCTGTGCAAGACCGTAGCTATAGCCTTGCGTTTTTGCTAGGTTTCGTCATTTTTTTGAAAATCATCAAAATCATGAAAAAAACGTAAGGCTATACCTTGCGTTTTTTTTCCGAAAATTTCGACATTTTCGAAAATCCTCAAAATCCTCAAAAATCCTCAAAACGATGAAAAAAGCATGCTGTGCAAGACCCGTAGCTATAGCCTTGCGTTTTTGCCAGGTTTCGTCATTTTTTGAAAATCATCAAAATCATGAAAAAACGTAAGGCTATAGCCTTGCGTTTTTTTTCTCGAAATTTCGACATTTTTCGAAAATCCTCAAAATCCTCAAAAATCCTCAAAACGATGAAAAAAAGCATGCTGTCAAGACCGTAGGCTATAGCCTTGCGTTTTTGTCATGTTTCGTCATTTTTTGAAAATCGTCAAAATCATGAAAAAACGTAAGGCTATAGCCTGCGTTTTTTTCGAAATTTCGACATTTTTCGAAAAATCCTCAAAATCCTCGAAAATCTTCAAAACGATGAAAAAAAGCATGCTGTGCAAGACCGTAGGCTATAGCCTTGCGTTTCCAGGTTTCGTCATTTTTGAAAATCATCAAATCATGAAAAAACGTAAGGCTATAGCCTTGCGTTTTTTTTTTTTCCGAAATTTCGACATTTTTCGAAAATCCTCAAAATCCTCAAATATCCTCAAAACGATGAAAAAAAGCATGCTGTGCAAGACCGTAGGCTATAGCCTTGCGTTTTTGTCATGTTTCGTCATTTTTTGAAAATCCTCAAAATCATGAAAAAACGTAAGGCTATACCTTGCGTTTTTTTCGAATTTCGACATTTTTCGAAAATCCTCAAAATCCTCGAAAATCTTCAAAACGATGAAAAATAGCATGCTGTGCAAGACCGTAGGC
>CM076980.1:33122887-33182887 GCA_039105355.1 Benthosema pterotum | reverse complement strand
AGGTTTCCATCCGACAGCAGCGACATACAGTAATGACTGTTATGGCTTATCAACCTCTGATTCTACTTGTCCCAGTCATTACATCTAAACGCTTAATGACCAAGTGATCATTAGGCAGGAAGTGGGATTTACAGAGAAGGAAAGAAAAAAGCTAGATTTTTCCATTCTTGGTGTATAAGGCACATTTATTAGAAAGCTGTACAAGCAACATTATACACACATAATGCAATTCAGGATTAGGGTCGCCTCAAATGACATCAAGTCTTTGAAATTTAAATACCATGGAAATGCACACATTCAATGCACTGTAAAAATCCTGAGGTTTCCCTTACATGTGAGAGTGTGTGTAGTATGTACCCACACCCTCTGTGTATCCAGAGCAGTTGGTGACCAGAAGCATTTCTCGCATCCTCTGATCAGCTGTTTAGTTTAAAATAACCCCCTCCTGGATTCATTTCTTCAGATATTTGCAGATCAGTGATGATGTGAGCAAATATTTGACCATTCTTGAGATTGTGCAGCCGGTATAGTGGAAATGTCCACATTTATCAAATCTATAAATAATAATGTATTAATTATAATTAATCTCTTTTACCAACGTGGATCCCTGCCAAAGACGTGTTTGACATCTTTTGGGGTGCAAGGCTTCCACTGTCTGTGAATTAAATCACTCTCTGCCTCAACCTTACAGTCTTTGGTGCATTTTTCTCTGAATTGAGGTTCAGGTTGAGGTGATTGAGCAGACTGTCAACCTCACTTTCAAATTCATGATCGCTATATTAGCTTCAGGCGATTTTGCTTCCGGTTCATTTAGGTCAGGGGTTTGTAACAGGTGGTCCGGGGACTACCAGTTGTCCGTGAGAGGATTCCAGGTGGTCCCCAGCTAAATGATGGACAGTTGGTAACCAAATGGACCCTTATAGTTCTGTAAGCGTTAAAATGAAACAAAATGGACCCTCACGGGTCCATTTGGTTTCACTTTTTTCAGTTAAATTATGTAGGCCTAAACATCTGAATTACTTAATTTTCAATAATCTACACAATATGAAAATGTAGAAGAATTGTTATTTTGAACTACATTTTCTCAGTTTATCTCTCCTAAATTGTGGATCAAAACTTTAAAAGTTTAAAGTTTAAAAGTTAGTTTTGGGTCTGAGAGACTAAACTCAACATTAAAGGTGGTCCGTGGCTAAAATGCTGAATAAATGGTGGGCCCTGGTATGAAAAAGGTTGAAAACACTGATTTAGGTTTATCAAATAAAAGCCCCTGTGCGTCCACCGGGAGAGGAAGTGACAGAGCCGCAGTTCAACAAGAACTCTGGGCACAGGAGCTGCCATTAGTGTGGATAACTCCACCAGGGAGGATAGTTTTTTAAGGAGTGTTGGAAAATAAGACATCCGTTGGTTCAATTTAAGTCATTACATTGCGATCAGTTACACACAGTTTTCATCCCTGTGTGACAAATGTCATATTGAGGAGGCCATACTCCGCTCTCCTCTTCTCTCCACACACTGATATGTGGAGAGAAGAGGGTCCGGAAGGATGTGGATCAATGTGTTGTATTTATAACTGGATCAGATATGCAGTATACTACCAGTGTGGTATTGAAACCTGACCTGATCGATGTGTGAATGGGATATCTATTATCACTCCAGGCTGCAGAAGAGCACCCTCTATGGCAAACAGCAAATGGTGTGTGTGTGTGTGTGTGTGTGTGTGTGTGTGTGTGTGTGTGTGTGTGTGTGTGTGTGTGTGTGTGTGTGTGTGTGTGTGTGTGTGTGTGTGTGTGTGTGCGCGCATGCGTGTATTAAAGGGGATCCACCATGAATTTGCATTTAAAGATTTTTGGTGTTTTTATTACACCCCCAAAAATGTTTATTAAACATTTCGTTGAGAAATTTGAGTCTCTGAATGGGCGTGTCTGAATGGTCCCTCTCAGATTCTTCCCCAAAAATTTGAATAGCTCTCCTCCTTTTAACGTTTCCTCTACCCAGCCTTTAAGTCATTGCATGGATCAGTCCCCACCTCCTCCCACTGTGGTTCAGTGCCCCCCAGGGGGCGAGGGTGGCCCTGCAGTGTGGACATTTGTGGTACTGAAGCTGAAATGGTCTGAAAATGAATGATCTGAGTGGTTGTCTATAAAGAGGTATTAAAGGGCAACATTTATGTAATACATTGGATTTTAAATTTCATGGTGGAGGCTCTTTAATTGCTGCCTGTGCATTGTATTTAATATTCATTCAGTCATATTCCCTAGTGGCCCTATTCTGGTCATGATGAGCAGTCGATCTACTGTATATGATTGTAGATGGTCTAGTTTAGTCTTTTTATGATTTATGTATGGGCCTGCCTGCTTGTATTCTGTACTTTGTTTTATGTGTGTAGTAAATTTAAATTGGGAACACATTTTAACCAAATTAACACAGCGAGAAATGGGTTTGTCTTTGCCGAACGCCCAGCCAATGTAATTGCGTTGAAATGCGAAGCACCTCCCTGCTTGCACCACAGCCCTTGATTCAATATATTATTGATTTGTAAAACGTGAGCGAAGTTACATAATACCACAATACGCACAGTCACACGGCATATAATTCAAATCAATGGCCAGTTTAATGAGCTTAACGCTTGTGAATGATGGTCTCTAAAAACCGCACGCACGCACGCACACACACACACACACACACACACACACACACACACACACACACACACACACACACACACACACACACATACGCATATATACACATGCACTTTGCACACTTGAAGGATCTTTCACTTTTGGTCATTATATCATCAAAAACACCTGTCTTTTTTCTGATGACTAATATCTTCCTTCCTAATATGTGAGGGGGTTGTGCTTATTCATTTACTGTTTTCATTTATTTTAATCATAATATTTTATTTGTTTGACCCCAACAGCCTGGGGTGGAGGCTGCTACATTTTCCAAAACGATGACGAAAAGAAAACATGAATGAAATTCCACAGACCCCCCTGTGTAATAGGATCATAGTGTGTTTTTGATATATTTTTTATGGTTAAAACAGAGTTTTAAGTTATATTGGGTTTGTATGGGAAGTAGCTAAAATGAATATCAAATGTCTAAATATTAAGTCGAGTAACTTGTAAACTGTCTGGGGTGTTCACATAAGGCTGAGTAAAATCATTGAAATATTGCTTTAACCATTTATTTGTGCCTACATGAACGAGGGCATACAAAGACACAAATATTACTGTGGAAATATGTCTTTGTGATACAATAAGCATGTCACTCAGCACTTCAGCATCTACACCATATGTGATGGTGGCAGACACAGCACAATACTTTGCCAGACTTTCTGTATCCATTTTGAGCATCCCAAGTTGTAACTTGGAACCCTCTGACAGCAGTCTGTGGGTATATCCTAGGCTGCCAAATCTGTATACAAATAGCCCAGTTCTGAGATGGTACTGTACAAGTGGTTGGTATTTAACAGGTTCATTACACAGGATGTCTGTGAATGTCTCGTGAAATGCAACCGACAGGGAACATCTGTACACGTCTTAGCATACAGTAGGCTGTCAATGTCAATCACGACGAGCAGCGCAATCACGACGATAACCATTTCCCCCATTATATGTTAAATTAAAACCTTGGGCATCCACCCTGTGGATATCAAACATCTACATCAAAGGACAACACCACAGCAGACGATCACGCACAGACAGAGTAGCCAATTGTATTTAAAAATCAACTGAAATATAACTTGCTGTGCCACCGCACCGCAGCAGCGAGCAGACGGCTGCGCATGCATGCACACACAACACACACACACACACACACACACACACACACACACACACACACACACACACACACACACACACACCAGTAGTCCAGGGACCACCAGTGGTCCCTGAGAGCATGAGGTCCATTTGGTTTCATTTTGTGATCTCAAGAGTTACAGATCCATAAGGGTCCGTTTGGTTACAAAGGATCCATCATTTAGCTGGATCTAACTAGCGATCCTCAAACAATCAGTGCCGCCATTACAAAAAAAAAAAAACAGCAACCAAGGCTTTTTTTTAACCTTACCTTGTCTCCAAATAACAGGTCAACCACCAAAGATCAGGAAAAAGATCGCTATTAGATCCAAAAGTCAATAAATCCAAGCTCCTTCAGTGTACAGATCCATAAGGCTCCGCTGTCCCTCTACTACACTCTCTCCGTCTCTCTGTTTGTTGTGTGGTTGCTATGGAAACCGTAGCTGACACACGTGGCAGGGAGAGCCACGTGGGTGAGCTCTCTCTCTCTCTCTCTCGTTCAGTCCAAACAACGCACACGTGTTCAGTAGCATTAACCGGGGAGTCACTAATTGCAGCTGGCTATGTGCAGAAGATAAAAGGTGGCATTCTCAGTCCATATTATTTCATTAAACGGTATATAATTATACACATCATATACACCCAACGAAACCACTCAATGGACACAGCAAATACCAGTTTGAATTATCAAAATCCGTTCAGAATTGAAGATGCATAGAAGGAATCAAATCTCAACTCTTTGCCATGCGACATGAGCAGGCGGCGCTGCGCTGCGTGGTTGTTTTTCTTTTTTTGGACGATATTGTTTGGAGGGGACGGTAAAATACGATATTCGGTATTTTTTGTAAATCCTGCGATATTACTCGGTATTGATTTTCAATATCGTGGTAAACGGTAATACCGGTATATTGCCCAAGACTACTACTAGGGACGTTTTAAGATGTTTATTAACAAATTTCCACGACAAGGGCGCTGTTCAATCCTACCTTCTCATGGCAGAACAAACACTCGCTGGGAATATTTTCGCCTGTAGATATGTGTTAGACCTCCGTTATGGTAAAAACAAAAAAGGTAAAAGCAAACATTCTTCACTTTTCTAATATAATATACATTTGCACCAAAATGGCCAATTCTAAGTTCACAATACATACGGATGGTGTGACAACTGTGACATACTGTAGGTCTGCTTTTTTCAAAATATTTTTACTACATTTGAAAACTTGAAATGTGAAATTATGCACAATGAGTACTTTTGACTTTTGTTACTTTTACAATAAGTTCATTTTGGTACCATTTATTTTGTACATTCGCCCATGTACATTTTGAATTCCGGACGTTTAGTTATAACAAAGTATTGTGGCATTCATACTTTTAATTAAGTAAAACATTTGTGACCGTATTTGACTGTGGTGCTGCCATCTGCAGCCTCCAGCTTTTCACCAGAGGAGGAAAAACAGATGTGTTTCTATTTTTATCCGAAATGAGTTGTTAGCACAGGCAGACTCTTCACACACTAGAGCATGTCTGAAGTAAATGTCAAAGCTGAAATTCTAAATATTAAGTAAACGCTTGAACATGTTGCCAGGTGTAATGCTAGAGATTACAGAAGTTAACCTTTTCTCAACTCGCTGTTTCCCTGTAAGACATTACTCTATAAGCCATATCTTCGGTTCAAACTAAACAACCAATGTCACTTTGAAGCTATACGATTCCCTGCTTTCATATGACACGAAAAACTTGGAAAGAAATCCAATGCCTCGGTCACAATTGGTCACATTTGAGTTCTTTTTCCCGACACTGGTATTAGCTGTCAGAGATGTCAAGATGTCTCGGTTACAACACAGAGTTGAAACGTGGACAGAATGACACGGGATATGTTTGTACATTCTCACTGAGGATGAGTGATATTTCGATATGTCCTTTTTGCTTTGAGTTTCACTATTTTATATGGTGTGCTATGTGTGCATGCATGTGCGCACGGTAGTGTACACACACACACACACACACACACACACACACACACACACACACACACACACACACACACACACACACACACACACACACACACACAGCGTGCAGTGACAGAAAGCTGTCACCCACTGAGATGACTCGAGGACAGACCCTGGGCTCTTATCTTACAGCCACCATCTCTTGAGAGATTTTTTTTCAGAGACCGAGTGGATGAAGGTCAGAGGTCAGCCTGTCAACAGCGATGTGTCGCTTGTGATTGTCTGTTATTAGAGAGAGAGAGGATAGAGA
Source organism: Benthosema pterotum (assembly GCA_039105355.1). Taxonomy (NCBI): domain Eukaryota; kingdom Metazoa; phylum Chordata; class Actinopteri; order Myctophiformes; family Myctophidae; genus Benthosema; species Benthosema pterotum. The sequence goes on along the minus strand of CM076980.1, from coordinate 33,176,819 downwards.
GAGAGAGAGAGAGAGAGAGAGAGAGAGATATGGTATGACATTGTGCAACAACGCATTGAAGCATTGAGGAGACAGCAGACAGAGAGACAGCTAGTCAGTGGTTCTCAAAGCCTGGAGCCTACTGCATCTATATTCTTCAATTGTTAAATTTATTTTCACTCTCAAGAATTAAAGGTCTATAAGGGTCCCTTTTGGTTAACAATTGATTGAGAACCTGTTCTACATCTACCAGTACATTAAGATATTTCACTTTTTAAGATTTTCTTTTATCAACTATGTAAATGTTTTTTAAAGTTGCTTGTGTCACTCAGTTTTCATAGGTGTTAAAATGACCAAAACCTTTTTTGGAAGTAAAATATCACTGCAATTATTAATGAAAAAAGTAAAACCCCAAATTTCCGCACGCATGGACTCGGCCCCCGGCCTGGTACCGACGCAAAATATGGCCCTCGTGGAAAATTAATGGGGAACCCTGCCGTAATGTATTCATCAATGATTAAAACTTTTAATTTCCATAGCAGCACAGTCACAGCTCACTCACACCATCTCTCTTTCTCTCACTCACCATCCTTTCCAGCCCCGCCCCACCCTGTCCCTGTCCTCTATGAAATACGTTGTACCTCTCCTCCGGTTTCGCTAAACTCCCTCTTTGGGGTTATAGAGGGATGCCAGAGCCATTCACCTGAGAGCGGTGCCCCAGTGGGGTATATTCTAAAAAAAAAACATCCATCTGAGAGCGGTGGCTCCCGCGGGGTTGATGGTAAAACCATGGCTGAGGTGATTCATGAGTGCACCTCCGGGAACACAGCTGTGAGAGACAAATGTACTTCCCGTGTAGGCCTTTGGTATCGGTATACTTTTTAGGATGTTACCCACTCACCTTACTGGAGCAGCATCTCTTACATGACTGAAGAGCCCTGTATGTATTGTATGCGCCAGTATCAGTCTTGCTTACACTGTCCACACAATGTAGCGTCTGTCATGAGGTGTTGATGTATGGTCCTTCTCCGCATGGTCTCTCCGAAATAAAGCTTCCCAGGACTTGCAGTTTATGTCAAGGGTCTTCAAGTCTCTCTTACAGACATCTCTGTTATAGTTCATGTGGAGACAACATGCTTTCCTCCACACACACATACACACGCACGCACGCATGCACGCACGCACACACGCACACACATGCCAGTGCTCCATAGAGGAGGTTGTTGGGAATAGCTATAGAAAACTCACATCCTCACTGCTTGGCATAGCCTTCCACTATATTACAGCATTTTGTGAAAAATGACTGTACAGCTAAACCAGAAGTGCAATAAGTGGCGGACGGAGAAAAAAAAAAGATATGCCAGACTACATATACAAGGAGCGGACAATATGCCCTTTGGGCTTGGCCCATCAAAAATTGCAAAAGCAGCAGATCCACAAGCTCAAAATAGTTAGTTTGCAAGCTGGTGAAAAAAAGATTCAGAAGAATGCCTAACCCTGTCCGTGAATAATAGCTTCAAAATGCCCAACTCTGTCCCTGAGTAAAAACCTCTTGTGCCTAAATGGCACGAGTAACTCCCTCTAAATATTTATTTTGTGAAGATTAAGCTCATGATGTTATGATTTATTTGTGCTATACCGGTATTTGAATTCCTCTTTGCCCGGTGTTATATATTCTTCCTTCTGTGAGTGTATAACAAAGCCATTGTCTCTCATTGTCTCTTCATTCTTACTTCTGTGAGTGATGTGTATAGTTACCAGTTTTCTGTGTGCACACCCTGTAAGTTCACCTAAGAAACAAAACTACCCTATAGCTAGTGTCTATACAGTAGTTACTCTAGTATGAATCTTTTATTTGAAGAGGAAGAAAGAGGAAGTCTGTTGCTAGCCTGGTTAGTGCTAAAAGTCTTGTAAACAATGTAAACAATGCAGACTACACACTTTTGGAATTACACCAAACATGGTAGATCCTCTGGCTGCGTTATTAGGTGAGTAATGGTTAATTCATTGTTTGGCCGCCGTGCCTTATATACTGTCTAGTCATTTGTGGGTGACGATTGTCCGCAGTTGTGAAGCCAGGAGCTGTTTGTTGTTTTTGCTCCTCACATGCGTCGCGGAGCACAGCGTGGAGAGGGCATCATGCTCTCTGGCTGGTTGGAGAGAACCATGCACTGCATAATATTGTCTGTACTGTGCATCTGACATACTTTGTTGCAACCTAGTTCATATGTGGGTATGGTATCACCGTTGTGAACAGGAGTTGTTGGTGGTGGTGGTGGTGGTGGTGGTGGTGGTTTTCATGTGCAATATGGAGTGCGACTCATGCACTGGTAAAACTAGGTAACTAAATTGGGCATACATTAAAAACAAAAAGACCAAAAGACCATTGTCCACCATTGTTCCCGCACATTGACAGCTACGCCCTGTCAAGGAATTCCTTGCAGATGATTTTCCAATCTCCAAGTGCTGGAGTTTGGAAGTGATTATTGACTATGACTACCCTACATACACCTGAATTTACACATAATGCAGGAAGAGGCAAAACGTTCCTTTACTGGTGACACTTCCCATCTCTGACACTTAGAAAATGAATCACATGCAGAGCATTTCATGACAAAAAGTAGCTCATAACATTGCTAGTGTGATTTTTTTTTACAGCAATGCCCCCCCTAAATGCCCAGACTGCCCCACCAAACACGGTGGCATGCAAAACAACCCAAGATATTTCAAATTAAAGTGCTTATATTTAAAATGATTTGAAACACTACTACTGCTACTAGCTAACTACAGCTGTGTCACCACTAAACCAACAGCATTTCATCATTGAAAACAGTAAACTCTCTGAGTCAGACCTTTAGCTTTATGCATGCTGCGTGTCTGTTGCAACTTCAACAACAACTGATGTTATTATTGGTGCTTTACTTGAATAATAAAAGTCCTGTAACCGAAAATGGTATGGGGGCGGCTTCATCGCCCGTGGCGCGAAGCGACACGGGCGATGAAGCCGCCCCCATACCATTTTCTCTTGCCCTTCCAACATGTTCTCTTGCCCCGCCAAATAGGACATGTTACATCCGCCCCTGTTGGTGAGTTTAACATTTAATGTGATAAAATAGGGCTTTTCTGTTTGGATTATGGGCTGTCAAGGCAAGAAAGTCTAGTTTTTTTGTTACTCAGCAGGTGTTCCCACGTAACTTACGGCTAAGATCATATCACGTGCATACCTCTATATAATGCGCCGTCGGAATTAACCCTTGGATCCCTCCAGGCCATCTCGTCTCATTCATGAGGGTTATTATAAATGCATTATATGTGGCGAACATTTCTCACAGAGCGAGCAGTCCCAGCGGATGGTGCAGTATCACACTCCGGATAGCGCCGCTTGCCGCGTTGACATGTCATGTGACGCATGATGATGAGGCCGCTGGTGACATAATAGAATTGACAACATGAATTGTTCGTTGTTGTGATTATCTCCACCGAGACCGAGGATGTATAAACCAATTGCACCAGCACGCACACGTGCATGCATGCATGCACACACACACACGCGCATGCATGCATGCACACACACGCGCGCACACGTACACACACATACACACACACGCGCGCGCGCGCGCACACACACACACACGTACACACACCAAACACACACACAATAATAACAACAACAATGAGCCTTGCCCCTGTGATTCATAGCACATGACCCCATTACATACTGTAGTGCAGGAGTGTGTGTGTGTGTGTGTGTGTGTGTGTGTGTGTGTGTGTGTGTGTGTGTGTGTGTGTGTGTGTGTGTGTGTGTGTGTGTGCGCGCGCAGCCTCTTCTTCTGAGAAGTGCTAAGTCAGCGCTGTGGGGGGGATTGAAGCTCAGATACAGTTGGAATCAGTGAGCACCCTGGGTGGGGCGGGGGGTGCAGGCCTGTCACATGTTGAAATGCAGTTGTATTATTATAACTTGTGTGAGCAGGGCGGCCATCCCTCGATGTACTGCGATTGGCTGGTTTAGGTGATGACGTAAAGGTGACGTTATTAATAAGAGATATGATAGTATTATCTCCTGGCGGTGTCAGGGTACTATACTCTCTGCTTGCTCGCTACTTGTGTGCACAAGTAGGCCATGGCCTGCTTGTGCCTAGTTTGATTTAGTTTTTTTGTGCCTTCTTTCTTTAGTGATCCTAAAGACACATTCATCTGCTTGTTTACTTCACTGTCTCTTCTCTCTAAATCTCCTGCGCTCTCCATGGTTTCGATCAAAACGGCAATGTTCTCTCTTCATTTCTGACTTAGCCTATAGCATCTCGTTTTTAATATAAATGCTTCTCAAGAGACTTTAGACAGCCTGAGGTAGTAAGGGAAGATTACACTTCCTGGTTTTGGAGGAGGAGAGGGGGGGGGGGGGGGGGGGTGGAATGCAAGTGAAATCTGCCCCAATCATTTGGCACTATAGCACCATTATTTTTGAAAAATGCTGCCACATTCAAGGTGTTAACTACACTATACTACCCCATATATTCAGGGGTATTTGGGGGAACATTCAGCAAAAAATAAAAATAAGCAAGCTTAGACAATCACAACTGGAGGGGAAAAGGACGGGGACTAGTACCGACCCCAGGGAGACTCCGGCCAATGAAGTATATTAGGGTTTATGTAACAGACCTTGATCGGCAAAGAAATAAGGGGGGAAAAGGCTTTGTATGCAAGTCGTTGTTCCCTGGAAGCAGCCCAACGTCCTGACCAGCACACAGGAGCCAAGAAGTAAAACTTTTTTTTAGTTTTGTGGGTGTCATCATCACACCTTGTGCTATCATATCATGCTCCGTCTCACCCCGCCCCTTTATTTTATATAACCGCCTGTGTTTTTCTCAGGGACGCAACATTCCTGTTGAAAAAAGCCAAGAACAGCTTTAGTGTGAGCTAATTAGCACCTCTACCTCTGCATCATATGACAGAGAGAGAGACAGCGAGAGAGAGAGAGAGATGGTGTGAGTGAGCTGTGACTGTGCTGCTATGGAAATTAAAAGTTTTAATCATGGATGAATACATTATGGGATCAAGGCAAAGGGTTGGTGAAAGATTTATCACGTTTGCTTGATGCACATGTGTAAGGGTGCACATACAGTATGCAAGGCTATTTTTTGCAAGAACAGAGGAAGCCTTCTCAAACTTTTCAGACTGCAACTGTTATAAATGATCATACTTGAAGTGGGGGCCTCCCACCCTGACAAGCACTTGGACTGTTTCACTCAGTTTGGTTCCACACAGTAAAATGTGGTGTAAATGGTGGATCTCTCCATGGTCACAACAGCCTGGCAATTCACACATTTGCAGCTTCCTTACATAATATTTGACAAGATTTTTCAATTGCAACTATAGAAATGTGCAGATGTCAATATTTGCTGGTGAAAGAGAAAACAATGTTGTTCATCATGATACTTCAGAGACCTCATGTTTGGGAACCACTGAGCCAGTGTATCTATTAAGTCACTTAATCACATGAACCTTAATATAGATGGCTATATACTGTAGGTGAAAGTACATCATCTGCATGTGACGTTGTGATGCCTTGTGAACTTGTGGATTGGCAATACTCCTTGGTGGATTCAAGGAAAGGTTCAAATACAGGCCTCTGGTAAATACTGTATGTACCCATATGTTTTCTGTGGGACCTGATGCACCACAGGTACACACAGGGTTTTGATGTTCAACACTAAGGTCAAGTTCAAGTCATTGGTCACTACACAATCTCCAGATTGCTATATACTTGTTTTGATGACCGTAGTTCCAAACAAAATTATGTCCGATGGACCATTCTCTCTCTCTCTCTCTCTCTCTCTCTCTCTCTCTCTCTCTCTCTCTCTCTCTCTCTCTCCCCCCAGTTGCTTGGTAACATACCTTATAACTTTGCATAAAAGCTTCACATTAAATCTCTCTGCATGCATGTGACCTCTCCTATACCTACCTGAAAGGGCCAGAAGGTCGTGTCGCTTTTATTTTATCTGTCAGCGGGTACTGTTTCCTCTGCTCTGCCAATATTTGCAGACAGTTTGTGATTTTATTTTACAAAGCTTCTGCTGGGACTCTCTGACGCCCTTTTAATTAAAATAATTAGCATAAGTTAGCATAAGCGCTGGCATCGGACGACCCCTGGCTTTCAATCCTCGCGGAAGGTTAATTGCATTCGGCTTCTGTCCTTGTCATTCATGGCTGTCTGATCCTGCATCGACATTATTACGGTAGACACTGTGCTGGCCGTAGAGGATCATATGTCAACGTCACTGCCATAGTACTTCCATGACTCCACTGCAAGAAATGTGAATGTTTGTTCATTGATTGATTGACTGAAAACAGTATGCCAAAGGTATTTATTAGACGTGTAATAAAACAGCGATACAATACAACAATACATGGTTGACACTACGACATGGATGATATTGGTTCTTTCTGGCAATACGATATGATGGTTCTTTGGTTTGAAATCGATACAGTAACTACTTAGCAACTACAAAATGCGTGTGTAAAGTGCAGTTTTGAAGGGGAGAATGTATTAGTACGGATATTGACATATATAAACACTGATTTTCTGCATGGCAAATGGACATCGTACAGTATGTGAACACATGGACAAAAACACACCTTGACATAGAATAGAATACACAGATTTTTGATAGACCTGTTGTAGCTATATGGAATGTAAATGTAATTAATTCAAAAAATGCTAAATGCAATGCTCAAGTACTTACTATTGATTAAACTGATTATTTACATTGCAAAAAGTCTTGATTAATTCCATGGCGAAACAATACAAAGTCAGAAGATACGATTCAATATTTGCTGTTAGCATTTGGATATACTTTATTTTTCAAATTAAAATTGATATTTCAATGCAGTTTCTGTATTGGTCTATCCCTAGTATTTATACAATAAGAGCTTATTTTCTTGAGGTCCCATGTAAGAGGTCCCAGGTGTGGGGACTGCACAGTTAGGGGTGCCAGTTAGTGCATCAGAAAGCCTCACAGCGTTGTGAGATTGTATTCTGGCTTTTTCACAAACATTTATCAGTGGAACCGAGTGAAAATCAAACTAAATTGAATGCCTCGACTCTGACAAATCCAAAAGCGTGTCAGGGTGGAGTTTGAAATATGATTACTTTTTGGGTGGGGGGTCACAACCTGCTACGTTTGGGAACCCTTGATCTCTGGTCTGGTCAGGAACTACAGCTAGGAGGATGGTGAAAAAAACAGAGTTGGGTGTCAGAGTTGAGTGGCACACAAGGACACAACAACCACAGTGCTGTAAAAACACGCTGAGGTGCGAGTGATATGGGCTCCACACAACGAGAAATACACAGGAGGGGCCTGGATTCAAAGGGGCACTACCAAATTAATGGAAGCAAAATGAGAATTGACCCATAAATACTCCCAAGATCCAACAGACTTGACGTTACCAATCGTCACCAAAAGGACAGCATGCACATGTATCGGTGCATAATCATTTTGTTTGCTGTGTTTGCTGCTTACTGTTGTGTATTTGTGGCTGCATTGTCTGCAGGAAACACATGAACGTTTTTACAATAAAGTGAACCATGTGTCCATGCGATCAATTTGGGTCCATGCGGGTCATTTGGGTCTTTTTGCTGTTTTTCTGTGTATCTGTACCTGCACAGATGTACAGGTACAGGTACAGATGTATCTGTACATACACAAGACAAAAAGAATAAAGCACAACCTTGAACCTTCTTTATGGGGTGACTCCTCTGCATAAGTACCACTAGTTGTAACAAGTATCACAGGTTGCCTTAGTAAGGTATTCATTTGCAGGAGAAAGAAAAGACAGAACGGTGAAACCGGAAACGAGACCGCGGCGATCTGCAGTGCTTGTTGTTGTTTTGGGGACTCATGTTGGACGTAAACAACAAGCAGCACTCCGGATGGACTGTGAGTGTGTTTAGAGACAGAAGGTGTTGTGATGACAGACAGCACGGGGCTGAGCCAGCGCTCTGACCCGATAGAAGGACGTGTTCTCTTTCATTCAGCCGTGGCTGCCAGCAGGGCTGTCACCAAAGCATTGTGACTCACACACTGTTTGGGTGCCGTGTCATTACAGTCCCACGACACAGTTTTCCGCCGGTCAGATTGTCTGACTCGCACGTTAATAACCCTATACCCAAAACCGGATACGGAAGCCACGGGGTAGCCTTAACCGGCCATGTGTGTTGAAGCTGTGGTCTATAGGAGTATAGGATTCAGAATTGCAGCATTCAGAAACGGCTCAACTGACTGAATTTGTCCTCATTGTGATGTCATCAATCATCAATGTCAACCTACTTTGTATAATTCCTCCTCTTCTTCAGTTTTCAGTTCCAAATGCTAAGCATGCGTTCTGAGCTTAACGTAAACAGTGATGGCTAGTTGGCTACACACTTTTGGATATACACTAAACATGGTAGATCCTCTGGCTGTGTCATTAGGTGAGTAATGGTTATAATTAATTGTTTGGCCGCCGTGCCTTGACTTATATAGCTGTTTAGTTTATATGGGTGAGTAACGATGGTCCCCAGTTGAGATGCCTGCAGGAGCATCTCTTGGTGTGCAGCGTGGGTTGAGTATCATGCAGGAGCATCTCTGGCTGGTTGGAGAGCACCGTGCACGGCATAATATTGTCTGTATGTGCATCTGATGTGCTTTGGAGCAAACTAGTTCATATTGTGGATGGCATGGTATCGCCGTTGCTAACAGGAGTTGTTGTAACTTGTTGCTGCTGCTGCTGCTGTTGGTGGTGGTGGTTGTGGTTTTCATGTGCGCAATGTGGAGTGCTACTCAGGAGCGGAAATCCCGAGGATTTCATGAGAATTCAATTGTACTGTAACTGTGGCTTTTCACACATCTAGTTTCTGAGCCATCAGATTCAAATGCTAATCAGGTGGCTTTTGTTTACCTGCAAAGTATAGTACTGGTAATACAATGCAACTAAATTGTGCATACATTAAAACAAAAAGAAAAGGGGGATTTTAATTGAGTTGAGTTGAGTAACGGAAAATAATCTATTATCGTTACCTTTTTATAGAAAGTAATTTGTAACTTAACAAGATTAGTTTTATGGACAGTAGTCAAATAAAATAACAGGATTACTTTTGAAAGTAATGATACCCAACACTGGCATACAGCAGCACAAAACCATACTTGCATTACATGACAGTCAGAGGGGTCAAAGTTTGATGAAAGTTGCCCAATATGGGAGAAATAGATCAACAATACAATCTGAAATAGCAGATCTGTGAGATCACATGCATTGTGGCACATTGTTGTGAGATTGTGGCTGCATTTCACCTGGAGTCATGACAAGTTTTGTCTGTTCCTTGTTTTCAATTATTGTGTTTTTATTGGGGCACATCAGCTCAGACAAACAGCAATATTATGATGATTTGTCATCATGGCTGTATGTTCCTGTCCCATGTGCATCATTTGATTATTTGCTCTAATGCCAATTACCACACAATTGTGTTTCTGTTGGTGAATATCTGGAACATATATATGAATATAATTACATTTCCGTTTGGCGTTTAGGCTTTGAAGGTACACAGGTGCAGAAATGGAAAAACAAAAGATTAGAAATTATACCAAGAAGTGACTGACATATATCTCATAATACACGAAGGAACACAATCATTTTGGGGATCCCCCCAAATAATCATACTTGAACTGGGGATCGAATCTGAATGTGGAACATAATATTAACGGTGTGTTTTTGTTTTTGTTTTTTCTCCTCTTGTTTGTTTAGAATCGCAGTGCACGCTGTGTGGTGAACCAGAAGGTGAGTGGGCCTCTCCTCTGTGTGTGTGCCTGTGCGTGTGTGCGTGTGTGCGTGTGTGCGTGTGTGCGTGTGTGTGTGTGTGTGTGTGTGTGTGTGTGTGTGTGTGTGTGTGTGTGTGTGTGTGTGTGTGTGTGTGTGTGTGTGTGTGTGCGTGCGTGCGTGCGTGTGTGTGTGTGTGTGCGTGTGCGTGTGCTCTTCTAGAGTGGACATTATTATTGAATGGCTGAATGCGCAGTACCCTGCACTGCTTCTCTTCTCTGTGTGGGTGTGTGGATGTGTGCCCATGTGCGTATGTGTGTGTGTGTGTGTGTGTGTGCCTCTCTTCTTCTCATACCATTAACTCACTGTGCCTGGTCCTCGCTCTCCTCTCCCACTCGCTCTCAGTTCCTCCATTCATCCGTTAAGTATCTGCAGGAACCTTCCTACCAACACTTGCTTATTAAGGATACTTTACTGTCCACCACAGCTTCTATACAACTCTACAATAACACTGTATATGTCACTATAGCTGGTGGAAACCTTGTACTACATTACCTGTCTAGTAAATGCTTTAAAAAGTGTTCCAACACAGATGCTTTTTTTTGTCATGCATTTCAAGCATTGGACCCATTGAGTGAGTGAAACACTGACTGCGACATTGCAACTTCTCCATAACTTGTCTGTCCACAACAATGGGAAAGCATATTACTACCAGTACTGACTACTGAAATAATCAATCTCACAATATCGGACGGATTCAGTATTTACAGTATATCGCAGCGACATACTGTATGTATAGACTGAGAAACGGCTTCTACCCCAGAGCCGTGGCCTCCATTACTACCACTTCTATCATGATAGATTGGTCTACATGCTGCTGCTATCATTACTTATGATAGCAGCATTACTGCTTGTCTTGTCTGGCCAAGATGTCTGCCTTTTATGTATTTTATATGTGCTTTAGATTGTTTTTATTAGTGTGGATGCTAGAGAGGTCTAGCATAGCATACAGGTGCTGGTTTCGTTGTACATTTTGTATAATGACAATGAACATCATTAATTCATTCATATGTATGGTGATCTCCATAGAACGTCCCAGTCCTGGAATATTTGAGCTCTGTGTCTTGATCAATGAAGAGTATAAGCTTATATAATAATAGCTATAAATGATTACAGAAGGTTATTGATTTGTTTACTTTATACCATTAGAAGAAATGTGTTTAAATCGTGACGATGTACAGTATTCATACCAGCTGTCTTTGGGGATGTTCCGTGACAGATATGGTGACATGGTGAAGGTTGTGACCTTGTTCAGGAGTATCAGTCATGTGACTCTCAGACTAGAGCACATTTCTCCGGGTCTCAAAAATCAATGTGACTCTCTCTGCTTTGCCTGATTGGATTAAGGCGTAATCAAATGGAGTACGATAAGTGTGTACTGTGTGTGTGTGTGTGTGTGTGTGTGTGTGTGTGTGTGTGTGTGTGTGTGTGTGTGTGTGTGTGTGTGTGTGTGTGTGTGTGTGTGTGTGTGTGTGTGTGTAGTGACCTTCCCACTGGGGGAACATGGTGCATGTGTGCGAATCCGCTATGTGTGTGTGTGTGTGTGTGTGTGTGTGTGTGTGTGTGTGTGTGTGCATGCGCATTAGTGTATAAAAATGCGGTGTGGATGTTAGTGCTTATATTGTCTGAGGGTGTGTGTCTGTGTATGTGTGCTTTATCCACAGGCACAAATTAAACAAACTGCATGATTACACACACACACACAAAATGGTTGAAAATGGAATGTTTGTTTATTTTATTTTATTTATTTATTTTATTTGTTCCTGGCTTTTATGATAGGTCCCCCCACTTTATTTATATTTAAAACCACTGCTAAGTTAACTCTGAGATGTAGAAATGGGTGTACACTACATGTTCAGAGATACAGACACACAAGGGTCCATTTGGTGTCTAAACACCCCCTGGAACTTCCCTCAAGTACCCTTGGGGTCCCCGGACCCCTCGTTGGGAAACCCATGCACTAGGCCCAGCATGCACCCCGTTTGTTTATTTTTGCATCAAGCAATTTTTCCGCCCACATGATGGTACTGTAGTTCTCACACACAACAGAAGATCAATTAGCCGCTCTGATAGAAGCTGCTCTTCTTGCTGACTGACAGGTAGCGCTGACTCATGACGCGCGCACAAACACACACACACGCACGCACGCACGCACGCACGCACACGCACCCACACACCTACACACAGACATCAGGGATATCCTCATTATTATATCCTGCTCGTACCCCAAATTACCTTCTTCTGCCTGCTGCATTTGGGTTTCAGTAAAAAGGGAAGAAAAGAAAAGTAGATGATACATAATAAATCACACAGTTACATCTGTAAACTCTTCTTGTTGCTACGAGAGAGAGAGAGAGAGAGAGAGAGAGAGAGAGAGAGAGAGAGAGAGAGAGATGATGATGATGGGGGGGGCGGCAGAGAGTCGAGAAGAGAAAAAATGGACGTCTCTGAAGTAGGGCTATTATGGAAAGCGGCTGCCATAATGGGCACGTAAGCATTGCTTTCCTAGGCTAAAGATAGAAGCGTTTTAAGGAGATGACATCCTTTTACTCGTATTATTCATGTGCCGCTGCATGTTGCTCGCAGCCACGCAGGAGAAAATCTACTAGTGCAGTGACTGTACGCCCAAGAACACTAACAATCACAACGTGGAATGTTCAAATGGAGACACATATCGGGCGCTGTTGGCCAGGAACTTTCATTCCATGTTTTTTTTTCCTTTTATCTTTTGTGCCGCATAAAACATTACAAGATGTTCACAGGACTATGGGTTGACTCTTTATTTCGCTGTTGAGACAACATTCGGAAATGCACCCAGAACGCGCTGGTGTGCTTTCTTGTTGTTCGTTTATTCAGTGTATTCAGTGTGTGGTCATTCCAAATTCGTGCAGTAAGTGGACGCACTGAGCAACCCTACCCTGGAGACTGGTTTGGCCAGTGAGCGTTGGTGTGATTGTTTCACAGTCCGGTCATATGCGCTCCCGTTCAATGATAAGCAATAGAACTGTTTGTAAATAAGGAAAACTGAACACACTCTGTGACATCAACGCCCTCCACCCTCAACAAACTGACTGCAAGACTCCCAGTGTGGATTTCTGAACACACCCTTAGAAACTTTTAGAATAATAGAAATATCTTTGAACTATTTCATGCCTATAGAGGTTCCATCTGACTGTGAGCTGTGTGTGTGTGTGTGTGTGCGCGCGCGTGTGTGCGTGCGTGCGTGCGCGCGCGTGTGTGCATGCGTGCGTGCGCGCGCATGTGCATGCGTGCGTGCAGTATTGGTCAAACTGCGGCCCCTGTTGATATGGTAAACATAGAGGTGTGCACGTGTGTATAGGGACAAAGCCAGGGCTGGGAGTGGGTGTACCACTCAAAAACATATAGAGAATTGGAGAAAGAGAGAGAGAGAGAGAGAGAGAGAGAGAGATGGACGTTCTGCTTGGCTGCCATTGATGGAGGGATGACAGGAGGTTTTGGAGATGGAATAGAATGAAAGATTTGAAAAGAATATATGAATAAAAGTCACTCTGCAAGGAAAGAAGATTTGGAGCCGGATGAGAAAGGAAGCGAGACACAGTAGTGTGAACACACTCCGTTGTGGGTTCAGAAAGCAACCCGGTGCCCAGACAACATGTCACTGTAGGTGTGGAATGAATACTTTGCCATGTAACACAAACAAACAGATTTCGGCCATTAAAGGGGAATACTCATTTCCAACATTTTACTATGTCAATAGTATACCTAACCTAAAGGTTCGTTCAGACTTAGGATCCTTAGTGTGGTGGAATTACATGCCAAGTCAATATGACACTGAGAAGTTGGGTGAACGAGTGGGGTTCATTTGGTTACACCCCTGATGTTAAATTACTGTGTCTACTATAGCCAATCTGTGCGTGAACACAGAATGGGGAGAGTTTTTAAAATGGTGTCCACACAACTCTTTATTAATGACTAATTATTAATGACAACAAATGTTGAAAATGTAGTATTTACTATTTTGAGTTAACATGAAGTGTAGGCTACAGATATAAAATGGGAGTGGTACAGTCCACTTTCTCTCTATTAGGACTCAAGCAGCATGTTGTGTGTAGTTTTTTTGCCAACTGGATTACATTTGTAACAACCACTACTGATGACCGTAAAAATAACTTTAGTGTCTAAACTAAAGCCTGTACAGTACCTGCATCTGGCAGTTATTGTTTTATTATTATTAGTTTTTTTTAGAATTACCTTTTGAAGCTTAGAGCACTTTAACCTCTAATCGGTCCTTGCTTGGCTCCAGAAACAATTAATAACTGTAAGAGCAGCACGACTAACAGAGACTAATGTTTGCAGCGTATGGCGGAGCTGCCTTAAGGATACATACCAATGTGAGGTGCTAGATAATCAATACTGAGTTGTGAAAAATAATAGCACTGTAGTGATATACAGGCGTGTGCGATTTGTTTTGCCTGTGTGTGGCCGTTAAAATCAGTGTGGTGACTCACTGTCTATTTCTATTTAGCCATCCAGTGTTCATTCCGTATAGACTAAAACAAAAAAATTACATTTATTGCTGACAAACACTGAATTAAACCTACGCTACGATGAATAAACTATGACTATTATACTGACTGTTTCATCAACAAATAAAAAAAGAGATTAAAATGTTAGGGGGCGATTAGTACAGTAGGAGATCATATTGTTTGGCTACAATGTTTAGCACATATCCTGGTTTTAATGGGTTAATGTTACTATTACATACAGTCAATACATAGGTCCCATTAATCCAAGGTACAGCACAGTCGCTTGCTTGCTTGATTGATTGATTCAAGCTCTGAAAATGCACCTTCACGCAGCCCGACCCCCTGACCACTCTTTTAAGCTGTCAGATCACCGCCAATTCTTTCAAGATCAAGCTAATGAGTACTGGAATTCACTTAGTACAATGTTAAGTTGGCGTTTTGTGTGCACAAACCCCTGAGGTTTCTTCAAAAGCTTTCAAAAAATACTGAGCCAGCTGGAGTGGATAATTCCTGACTGAAGACCCCATTCCTCTTTATAATTATACCTTCTTCAGGGAAGAGCAACAGGGTCTTGGTAATAGCATTAGGTTCATACATATAGACCCCCTATGCCAAGAAAGACTGCTCTGTATGTGTGTATACTGAGATGGGCAACATGGATTTTTAATTTTCATAAACCCACGTTTTACATTGTATGTAGACTTAGACAAAATATTATATGATCCACAGCAGACTGCTGGCCAAGGTCAGTGGCCAATAAAGAGAGGCGTGTACTGCCATAGTGGACTGTACTGCATGATGGATGTGATGTGAATACTACTGATGTAAACATCACAGACATAGATGCAGTTCTCTTCATACAGGTTGTGTTTCAGCTCAAATAGTTGACACAATAATGCATTGTGCTAGCAGACGCAAGTCGCTTACAGTAAGCGATAACAACACATACGTAATGCTGTACATGGAAGTAGTCCTCAAGGCAAGCCAAGAAATAACATCCGCCTGACAGTAGAATATCTTTACAATGGCAGTAGAAGTTTACTGTACATATACACTTAGATAAATAGAGATACACTACATGCTGTCTAAATTACTTTAGAATAGCATAATTATGAAGAGCATTTCTGCTGTGGCACCAACTATGTAGCCTTAGGGCTGATATCCCTTTATTAACATAAGTGTTTGTATATTCTGACAATACTCATTGCTATATACAACTTAACTCTCCATGTACCCCCCCCTCCCTCGCACACACACACACACACACACACACACACACACACACACACACACACACACACACACACACACAGACACACACACACACACACACGTCACACACACACGCTTTCCTTCCTGCATGTGCTAAAAACAATATGAGAAGTTCTCGCAGATGTTTACAACACGCACACACACACACACGCACACACACACACACACGCACACACACACACACACACACACACACACACACACACACACAAGCACCGCCTCTGATACATGGGTACTCTGTCTGTGATTATTCTGATTAATTAAACCACTGTTGTAATTAAATATACATTTTGATCGCTCAGTGTATGGGTTTGGTTTAAATAGATCTCAGCTGCATTAGTATAGGCTGCGTTAGTATAGGCTTGAGATTGTTCATGCTGTTCGTGTTACCGTCACAATATACCAGGGAGAGACAGCAAAATCAATTTGCGACCGGGACCGTCGCAAGACAGTCAGCAAACTGGTAGTGAGACGGCGACCGTCTTACTATCGGTCGTCCACAAATTGATTTTGCCCCTCCTGAAACTAGCTTACTGTGACTTGGCTATACAGAAGCTATGTAGCTTCCCCAGCTCTGTGCATGCCAGCTCTCTGGCAGGCTGCATGCATGCACAGTTCTCCTTGGATAGAGGGCTGTTGCATCACAGAGAGCAACAGAGGACTGTTGCATCAGAGAGAGAGCAACAGAGGACTGTTGCATCAGAGACAGAGCAACAGAGGACTGTTGCATCATAGACAGAGCAACAGAGGACTGTTGCATCAGAGACAGAGCAACAGAGGACTGTTGCATCAGAGAGAGAGAGAGAGAGAGAGAGAGAGAGAGAGAGAGAGAGAGAGAGAGAGAGAGCAACAGAGGACTGTTTTATCAGTGAGAGCGAGAGCAACAGAGGACTGTTTTATCAGTGAGAGCGAGAGCAACAGAGGACTGTTGCGTCAGAGAGAGAGCAACAGAGGATTGTTGCATCAGAGAGAGAGCAACAGAGGATTGTTGCATCAGAAAGAGCAACAGAGGTTGTTGCATCAGAGAGATCAACAGGGGACTGTTGTATCAGAGAGACCAACAGAGGACTGTTGCATCAGGGAGAGCGACAGAGGTTGTTGCATCAGAGAAAGAGCAACAGAGGACTGTTGTATCAGCGAGAGAGAGAGAGCAACAGAGGATTGTTGTATCAGAGAGAGCAACAGAGGTTGCTGCATCAGAGAGAGCAACAGAGGTTGTTGCGGATTACGATGCATTCTGAGCTTGTAGATCTCAGTATGTTGAGATGTCAGTCACTATGCCCACTACGTTGGGCATGCAACAACAGCGGTGAGCAAATGAGTAGTACAGTTAGTATAAATTGGGCATTAGGGTGTCTGAGGATGGTAAAGCAGCTGCTTTGTGTCACTGACAGCCGTGTGCGTGCGTGTGTGTGCGTGCGTGCATGTGTGGCTGGGTGGGAGTAAGAGAGAGAGAGAGAGACGGAGAGAAAATAGAACATATAGTAAGATTGCCTGTGGCAGCCCAGTGAAAAGTGTTTAAGCAAACATTCGATTTGAAAAACTGCAAGCCAGCCACCCTGACACGCATGCACGCACAGTACGCACACACACACGCACGCACACCCTCATAACCAGACAGCGAGAAAAGCGGCAGGCAATCATTCTGTGAGTGCAATGTAAACAATGTTGCTCCCTCTGTGGCCTTGTGTCTCCATTCTCTGACCACATTCACACTGTTTCATTAGTCGCACTTACAACATAGCACACATGCATTCAAGCACCCAACACACACACCCACACACTGGTTAAGACTGTAATGCTATTTTGTCTCAGAATCTGTCAAAAGCTAGCCTGAGCTAAAGTGAAAGCATTTTGGCCTAGAGAGGCGCCGGGGACCGACACAGATGTTGTCCTGATTGGATCTCACCAATCAGTTAAGCCGGTTTGTCAAGCCTGGCCCCTCCTCTTCTAGGCCACCGTGGCCAATGATTTAGCCTAGGCTCTCACTTTTTTCCGCAGCACGGATGAAAGTTTTATGTTTTGATGTTTTATCCAACCCTATGATTATTAATTATTATTTCACACACGTTTTATGCCTGGCTTTGTGAGTGTGTGTGTGTGTGTGTGTGTGTGTGTGTGTGTGTGTGTGTGTGTGTGTGTGTGTGTGTGTGTGTGTGTGTGTGTGTGTGTGTGTGTGTTTTGTTATGTTTTTTTGGGAACCAGCAGAGGTTGGCACGTGAGCTATCTATAAGCTCACAGCGTGGGTCGCTGAATCACTGATGTTGTTTCTGAGGCTATGCTTGGAAATCGCTTTGGAAGCCTGTCCCCATGAAGATTCAGTGCGAGTAATCAATAGTGCGAGTAATCAGGCAGCAACCTCTTGTACTATGGGTTGGGGAAACTAGAGAAAAGTTCCTGGGGTTGATTGAAGGAAAAAAAATGTTTCGAGTCAGTTTCAGGTCAATAAAATAGGATTAGCAACTGCCACTGATTTATCCTGTAAATAAAATGTTTGCTCAAGCTGGTTCCAGTTACCACACACTTTTTCATTATTATTACCCTTATTATTATTATTTAGGCCCCTCAAAATCCGTATTATTACATCCATGAGACTACCACGTCTCACAATAAATACACCAAGACAGGCCATCTTCAGGATTAAAACTGTAATATATTGCAAATCCTCTGAAGGTAAGGGGACAACAGCCTTGCAAAAGTGCTTACGTGTGTGAAAGTGACATAAAGGAGCAGGCTGCCAGGAGAAGGTCATGGCATTTAGCTGTACTTAGTGTACGCCTGGCACTGCTTCAAGTATTACTACAGCATCTACAGTATGTTCAGCCGCACCAGTGGAGATAATGAGAAACACCTATGGCAGCGGTTCCCAAAGCGGGGTCCGGGGACCCCTATGGTTCCTTGAGGAAGTTCCAGGGGGGTCCCCAGCTGAATGATGAGTTGAGAACCAAATGGTTCTAAATGCTCCTGTGATTTGTTTTGAAACGTATTTATTAGGAATAATCCCTTGAGGTGAACCATCTTGTTTTCAAGCAGATCCAGGGAGAGATAGAGACACATTCCAAAGCATTGGAAAAAAAACAAAGCAAAAGAACACACAATAGTGGCGCTGGAATGACAGTTCAGAGAATTGTACAAATGGCACATTTGGGCTTCCTTGAAATTAATCAGGTTGAGATTCTTGATCCGTACAAAAGAAAAAAAACTTGTAGTGGGGTCTTTAGAATATACTGTATTTTCTAATAGGGATCCACAACATTATTAGTTAGCGATCCGCAGGATAATTAGTGTTGTTTCTGTGTTGTTTTTGGTCTCTATGAATAAGAGCACAGAGCAACAGACCGCTTGCCTGACACATATCATTTCGTTTGACTTCATTATTCAGTCTGAATGCCCTCTCATCAACTGCAGCTTATGGGTTGGGCGTTGTCAAAGTGATAGTCTTTGGTGATGGGTAATACCAACCAAACAGAATATTGTATATAAAGCAGATGCTGTCATTCATGTGGCTAATGGATTAACCTGGTTGCTAACCAAACAAACACAGCCAATGGGCGGTACTATGGTACATGAACAAAAACAATAAAATATCTCGGCGGATGTCTGTAAATCCCCACGTTTCTTTAGAGAAACTATTTATCATAGGTTGATGAGTTTGATACGGTTGCAATCTATATCTGTCTGGAGTTTGTGACACATAATGGTGAATGGTAAATGGTGCACGTATATGGAGTATATGGAGTACAGACATTTCAGCCTGGTTTGATAGTAAGTGGCTCATTGCATTTGCAAAAAGAAAAAGTACACACACACACACACACACACACACACACACACACACACACACACACACACACACACACACACACACACACACACACACACACACACACACACACACACACACACACACACACACAGAAGGACAACCTTGGTGTGACAGAGAGGGGAAACCTTTATTGACATGAATGGAGACCAGGACACATAAACAGGATGAATGATCGATGAGGGTAACTAAGAGGTTAGTAAGAGGTTTCCCTCATCGAAACCCCATGCGGTTGACCCTATGGGTCCCTCAGTGGTCTCTGACAGGGTGTTCTCTGTTGTATTCAGTTGTGGGAATTCAGTAATGTGAAAGCTTTCCTTGCATTACACAGATGTTGCCATTTAAAGGACCACTTCGCCACTTTTCACCTGTCTTCATTATAATTAAGTAAAAATGTCCGAAAGATGGGTTTCTGAAATGCCCCCTATTTTATCATGAGGACCAATAATTATGATGCAAAGTGGTGTTGAAGTGGCTTTTTGAGTGGTTGAATTCACCTAGACAGAGCGGGAATTTGACCAGGATCATCCCTGCATGAGCATCACGAGTAATCCAAAAGTAAAATAAATAAATAAGAATAAATAAAAACACATTTCCAGCGAGGACGAGGCAAGATGACTCATCATGACTCGGAACTAGAACTTTCCCCCGACGGTGTAATAATATTTGTATCGTCATGGTTTACAAGCAGCAGCATACATCTGAATGGCAGTAAATAGTCAATAAAATGTGAGCGTTTGCTGCTGCCTCGAATACATAACTGTAAAACGGCACGTCTGGGGCGGGGGTTATTAGGGCTCGGCACACTGCTATCAGGAACCATTGACCCTCGGCATGCAAACAGGCCCATTAGCCCATGCCCATGCTGTCCTGGGGGACACGGCATAAATTGGCCGGGGAGACGCACGTGTCATCGCCATGTGACATTGTTCACCCGCCCGCTGCCGTTTCATAATGCTGGTTAAGTGGAGGCCACTTGACATGTGTTACATCAGCGTGTGGGCCTGTTAAGTCTAGTGATTCTGACTGTGACCTCCAATTCAATTAAGCATCAGGTATTATCCAGGTTTGAACTCAGGTGAGTCTTGTGTCTCGCAACGAGTGCATGGTCTGTCCAGACACCGCTGGAGAAGATAAAAACCTGGCATCCAATCTGCTGACCCATGGATCATTGGATCATCTCCAGCCAGTCGCCCCATTCTACCAATCTTATATTTCGAAACGCTTACATAGAGCAGTTTGAAGGAACGCACGTTATTATCCAGCTTAATAGCCGATCTACAAGCTCACAACGCGTCGCAACACGTGTGTTTCCCACGTTTGATGCAAAGGTATATGCATACGTGTAGGTGTCCATATTTTAACCCCATGACATAGAATGTGTTTAGAGATGGAATGCAAACATTTTTCTTCTGAAATATCAAATCTTAATGTCACTCTTCGTTTAGAAGGTTTATAGGATCAACAGACAGACAGCCAATTATACTGCTGAATTAATGTTGCCTGTGAAAGCTCCCCCAGCTCCCACGAGTTGGTAGATTATCGCTGGACTTCTTAAGGACACTAAAATGTCACAAAACAATTAGTGTTGCCGCACCGAAGATCAAAGCTTTGATCTGTGTCACACTGTGGACGTGTGGCCCAAGGCCAAGTCTGCAGCCAGGGGTCCAATCATTTCTAATTGAACATTAACGGAAAAATGACATTTAATGAGGTGGCAGCTCCTTCAGTGTTATGAGAAGCTCCACTCATCTCTGTCTCATTTGCTCCCATACTGTCTGTTTATTGTTATTATCTTATCTGAGTACCCGCAAGCAACTCTAGATTCTATTTTTACCTTCGTTCTACTTTCTATGATTATAATCACAGCTAAGCTATAACTACCTAAAGGTGCTTTTTATGAGCTTGTTTGCTTGATAACCGTTTGCTCTATATATGAAAGCCGCGGCCATACTTTTTACCTTGTAGCATTGCTCTTGTTGCTGGTGATAGCCTTCATCCCAACCAGCCATTGTATTTATAATTCACGCTCCATTGAACCTCCAAAGCCCTGTATCTCTAAAGCTTTAAGCGCTGTCAGTGGCGAGCCGTCATGCATGCCGACAATCGTAAATCATTTGTGCGTTTGTAGCGCAGTGCTGAGCAAATCTAACTGTTTCTACTGAGAGCCAAGGGGTGTGAACTAATGTTAATGATCACTGTGCTCACACAACAGCCCCCACCTCACTGAATGACCCGGAAATGAAACAAGAAAATTATTGTGGGACTGCGTGCGTGGCAGAGGCTGCAGGTTGGTATGCTAACACCAGGGGGCAGTATAAGAGTTAATATGTTAAATCTAGAGTTGCAACACCAACCATTGACATCACATCCACCCAAACAGAAATATCATATGTGACTAAACAACGTTAAACTCACCAACATTGCAGCTGTACAGAAAGCTTGAATTATCCTCTTTCTGTCTGCAAAGTAAAGTGTTGGGAGTTTTTAAGTGCTGTTTTTAATAAGTGTCCTGTGCAGCTTCCTGCGTTATGTGCTTTTTAGATACAGGTGGTACGTAGGAGTTATTTCTGAGATTCCTGTGTTGTTTTTTTCCCGCCCCTATGCATGTGTGTTTGTCTGTCTGAACGTCGGTCCACAGCAAATCTTACAAACTTACTAGACCGATCAGCGGCAAAAGTTTTCTCTGTTAGCTTTTTGAAATTTCTATAGTATATTGTGACAGTGTGCATGGATATTCAAACCAGGCCTAGCTTGATCAGTGCGTTCATGTACGGGAAACTTGCAAAGCCATTAATCATCCCATTCTGAACGGACGACACCTAAGCAGAGATTTCCACTGATTAGTGAGCAACAGCAAAGCAGGCCTTCAAGGCGAAGTAAGTTACTTAAGCGGCGCATGGGTTTTTCTGATCGTAATCACAGTTTATGGGCACAGTTTTATTCATGAGGCCTCTGCGGATGGATCCGCTGCTTGGCTGGCCAAGCGTCAGACAGGGCCAGGAGATAGTGGAATGAGAGAGAGGGAGAGAGAGCAGGCTGTTGCCGCATGCTGCAGAATGGATTAGGAGAGTGAGAAAGAGGAATAGCATGGTGTCGCTTTGCAGTGCGGCTGAATGATGAACATCGCTGCCTCTTCTGCCTGTGGGAAACCTCATCCTATTGTTCCAGCTCTCGAAAACCTTTGTACTGTGTCTAGCCGTTTCCATTTATTACCCTGCGTGACTTTACAGTCGTCTCCAGAGGCCTAGGAAGTCAATTCAGTTCAGACATGCTTTGTTCGACTGATATTTGACACATTGTGCTGACTGTAAGCCGAAAATACTTTGCATGCTGGAGATTCTCCACGCTCAAAGTAACTAGCTATTTGTTTGTTATGTTTGATTGTTGTTTGTTCGGTGCCTTTTTATCCCGATGTTAACTTAAGCGTCCTTGGTGTCTCTTGGATCTCTATAATTATCATTATTACTATTATGCAGTCCAGCTGTCATGCGGTATCGTGGCAGGAGATATTCACCAATGCGGTTATTAGTGTTGTCAATTATAGGATGCATTCTCTGGTGGATTAGCCTCACACTAATCACAGGACATTACAGGTTGTTGTTGTGGTGAGGTCATCAAAGAACCTCTGCACTTTGTGAGTTGGTGCTGCTGCTGCTGCATTATTGGGGGATCAATATATAAGGGTTCGGTTATTACCCAGCCCTAGTCTGCATGGGTCTGGGCCTGGTTTGTGCATAGAATCATCAGCCTAATAAACTGTGCTCCTGTATACTCCCAGACTCTCTACTTGCTCTTTGTCAGGCTGTTGTAGCAATGGCTCAGAACCTCAACCCGATGGCCTCAAAAGTCCAGGTCCCTTTAGTCCTGTGGTTAAGATATTAGACTATCCCGTAGCAGACCCGCAAGTTGGAATCCTGTGCTACAGCTCCACTAACCTCCCTTCTCTCAGTACAGTCGGTTGCATTGAATGCTCCATGTGGTCTTCGACAAGTGCATTAGACTAGACAAACAGTCGTCATTTCTGAAAACCAAAGACGTTGTAAGAGCACAGAAAAGCGAAACTATGATTAAAGTATCTTGTATAAGTACTGCCCTCCATTTCCACTGATCTGGTGTTTCATTTTTTCCTACCAAATGAAGTGCCGTGTGATTCAGTGCTTTTCCTAGAATTTCTCCAAAGTACTGTGATTTTGTTGCCCTTGTGAGGAGCAATTTGTGTGACATTTATTTTATTTGATTTCATTTTTCCTAGCAAACTTCTGCCACAGAATGATTATGCAAAGAGAAAAAAGGTGCCTTCTTTTTTCTTTTCATCATAAATTCACATACATTTCAAGGTTATGACAGTGTGATTATCATGCACCACAACCTCTTCACTTGGCCAGACGTTTAGCACAGGGGAGATGCAATGGATGCCTCATATTAAGCAGGGATGTTGAAAAAATATGTCGGTCTGGCCTTAATAATGATGGCATATTTTCCTCGTCTCATCTTTCCTCCTCTTCACTGACAGCAATGCACACGACACCTCCTCAGTCGTTATAGAAAAGCCATTACAGCGTCAATCTGCTTTCTTGTCATCCATTACGGCTAGCGCAGCGTGCGTCTGTGTACGAGAGAGCAAAGCGTTTTCTGCAGGACCCTGGGATTTAGTGATGACTGACTGTATCCACAGACCTATTGGCTATTAACCTTATTACAGAGCAGGTAAACACAAAATGAGTCCGGTGACTTGTGCAGATTTCCCACCGGACTGTGATTCATTGCCTGCAGTAGGTACAACATGGTCCAATAATACAAAACACACCTTTTCTCGGAGGACGAAAACAAAATAAAGTTGACCCGGCTGGAGGAAAGTGAAAAGTACCAAAAACTGATAACTCACAGCAACGCCAAGATGTATTACTCTTTCGGCGTGAATATAGGACTGTTTTTCCCCCCAATATCCTAAAAAACACGGTAGTATTCTAATCGAGGCTAGACATTAAATGTTTTTTTTTTCCACAAATGAGTCTTGAGAAATGAGGGTCGATTATAATCAGTCGTCACAATGTGGCACATCACAGTATGTATGGTGTAGTTCATAAAGAATAGTGACATAAATGAATAATTCACCCCGTATTCCATTTCCACGTCATTGTCCCGGTCCCAGACAATAATGGATTCACGAGTTTAACGCTGTCATGCCACAAAGTATAAATTAGGCCGTATTATCCCCCTGGTTCCATGTGTGTGAAAGCAAACCAAGTGGCTCCTCTTCCCGAGCGCTCTGGATTCTCGTCCCGTCCGGTGTTAAATACACCGTCCATTATTAATTACACTTCAAACAAAAGCCTTCAGCGCCGCCACTCGTTACCATTCATGGCGGCACGCCTCAGAGGGCTGCGCTCACTCGCTCGCTCGGTGCCGCAGACACATTTCCACGGCTATAAATAGAACTGCTTACACACACACACACACACACACACACACACACACACACACACACACACACACACACACACACACACACACACACACACACACACACACACACACACACACACACAAAAAACCCAGCAGTGTTTCAAGGGGAGACACTCGCCCAAAGAATTAAAACGGCACAGCAACAGAGGAAGTTGTTGGCAGTACAGTAGGAGGCGCCTGGAGGTATTGGCCCTTTTTTTTCTCCAGCATCCGATATTATACAACAGCAGATCAAACCCCCCACCCCCCCCCCCCACCCTCTGCTAATGTTTGTAATCATCAGTCAAGGCTGAGCTGTTTGTCTTGAAGAAGACAGCGTTATGTTCTGTGCGAGTCTTTATTTGAGCGCTTTATCGGCTCGTTGGCGTTTCGAAATGCCTCGCAGAGCCCATCTGGAGACAGACGGATGACAAAGTGTAGCAATGATGAGTCGACACGTAAAAGAGTATAGCCAGCTACCGGCGCATTGCTTGCGTTGTGTTCTAGTAAGCTCCAGGTGTATGCAAGGGGCTAGAGCCAGAGAGAATGATGCCAGCACTCCTGGATTATCCATCAGGCTTATTGGGTTCTTATTTGTAAGAACCAGTATAACTTTAGAAAAACACTTAGACACTTAGACACTTAGACTAAACACAAGAATACTCAACACCAATTACCCAAATGAACCAAGAGACCAACAACACAAAGAAAGTAAAACCAGTCCATAATAAAGTTGTTGGAGAGTATGGTTACATCACAGCATGTTTCTCAAAGGCTCTCCCAATATTTCACAAGACGGATACAGTATATATTGGTACAATAGGCTGTTGGCACAGTTGTCATAGCTACCCACGGTCAAATACAAAATTCATATACCAAAGATGATAGTGGAACAATCTGGTTACATCAAGAACACCTGATCAGAGCGACCTAGGCTACTTGTCTCCTGAAAACGGATATCACTCCTTTGACCGTATAGTAGTAATGATAACAAGGTTACAATCACAAACAGCTGAAATGGCAATCAAGAACTTTCTGTGGCGAACAAATGCATAATACAGAGACATGATGGCACCCTCAAATAGCAGATCTACAAAGTGGTAGCGCAACCCAATTAAAATCCATGGTGACATATGTGAAATCATTCGCAACAAACTCAGAAATCCCAGAAATATCTATCAACAACACTGGTCCTTCCTCAGGGTATGGCTAGAATAAGATGAGTTAACCAGAGTGGAAAGTGATTTCATAGACGAATGGTGTCACTGTATACAAGCTGTGCCTCTTGAAGTGCTGTTATCATTGACAGGAGTTTCACTACTGTACAGTGTACACCTACTGTATAATGATGAGCACATAGACAATGTAAAACAAACCATGTGTATAAGACATTTTCTTTTTTATAATATAATACATAGCATAAAATTGATGCTTATAGCATCAACCCAGCAATAAGCCAGCCTGTAGAAATAATGTCTGAAAGTATTTACAGTATTTCCTCATTAAAACCTGCATAGTCCAAAACATCAAAAGATCCAGTAATTATAATCTTTCATTGAAGTAAATACGTTCAGTTATATTTACCACAATGTCTTGGGAATGTATTGTGCTCCCATTGGTATCGATTACATTTTATTCAAGTGCATACCCTGTATATACATTTCAGCCAATTTGACATAATCAATTTTTATTTCAGACCTAAGGGTACATACAGTATGTACAATAGAGTAGATAATACTCTATTTTCTAAAACAGAAAACAACATACAAAATAAACTAAAAATCTAAAGAACATACAGACACTCTCCAGTGTTTCCAAAAACAGGAAGAAAATTCTAATTTTCATAGACTCATAATAATCAAAATGCATATTTGTTGCAAATTCACACAATTTGACCACGTAATTGCACATAAAAACCTGCATATTCCATGTTTTTTTTCTGTGTGGTCTGGTTAGGGCGTTTAGTTAAGTTTAAGGATATGGTAAGGGTTTGGGTTATACTTTTTCACTGTCCCTTCATTGTCCCTCATATACAGTATAATATCAGACTTGGTCAGGAAGTTGACCACATGCTATCGAGCATATAATATGATGTGCGCAGGCCTGTACAAGTGCACACGCTTCTCACACAATCGCCTGTTCAATTACTGTTTGCTTTCTGTTATTTCCCGTGACAAGCTAACCCTTGCTCTCCGGCGTGGCCAAGCCTGTGCGTCGTGATCACCCTAGGGTTAATAGCATGCACTCCTGCCTCTAACCCGGAGATCACTCTGCCACGCTGGGTCCTGGACCCTAACCCCCCCCCCCCCCACACACACACACACACACACACACACACACACACACACACAAACACACACAACAACTCTGGGGGTTCCCCTAGGGAACGTTCATCCCTGACCCGGCTCTGACGGGAGTCACCTTGGGTTCAGTGAGCACGCTTGCAGGAGGCTGGGGAGGAGCTCCATGCATGCATAAACGAATGTCTGTGGACTTCCATTGCAGCACTGCACACTGTACACTGTAGCTACTGTACATAGAGCAGAGCATATACAATTGTATTCTATACTTCAAGTGCATCCAGGACGAGAAATGCCTGGACGAGCATGAAGTAAAATGTGAACAGAAGTAGCACATGCTTCAATTTACATTTCGAAAAAGAAACTTCAACTTCAGAATCTCAAAACAGAGGTCAAAAGGATCTTTCAGTCGTGCTAGCTGCTGGTGGCACCCCCGGAGATATACTAAACTATACTATACTATACTAAAAGGCTGAAGCATAGCAATATTAAAGAAAGACAATTTTGATGAATAGTTCTCAAACTAAGTGGTGCGATCAATACTGTCAAGATTTTAACATTGCCCTTGACTGATCTGCACATATTTGTTATTTTTGACTGATTTCTTTAGATGCAAGTTGAAACCTGTCTAGTTCTCCAGCATTTTATTTGGGTAGTCTCAAGTGCCTGTAGCTCTCCTATTCAAGTTGTCCCTGTTGAGCACTGAATAGCACCTTTAACTGGCTGGCGCACGTTGTCTTTGAACTTGTATTTGCATGGCTAACTAAAACGCCCAAACTCATCTCCCTTCTGACTTCCCATTGCAATCAAAACTGCAGATTCGCTTCTGCAGCAATCTGAAAAACACAGCTCTTCAGACTCTATCTCAGCCCATAGCACTTGCAGTAGTACTTGCCCTACTCTTGACCTCCTACAGATATCGATTTTCCACTGTTACGTTCCTAGCTTATGTATGAGTCATGATGACTACTTTGCATGTATATGATGTATTGCCATCCTTTTTATCCTGTCCCTTCTGAATGTTAGTCGCTCTGTATTACGAGCATGTGCTAAATGCATAATTGTAAATTGGTTGAATTAGGAAGTGACATGACACATCTAGTAATCGTCTAAGAGAGACGGCGGTTGAGGGGAACAGGCAACCTTTGTCTCTTTAGTGTTCATCCCACACACGACGCCTGTCCGTGTCAAGAGTTAACTTGGAGGGTCAATTATAAGGGATCAATTGTCACGCCAACAATTGTGCACGTGAGAACTGCAGTGCCTTTGCGCCGATCCAAGTGGGGTGCTGGGCCTGGGCGCCGTGCCGATCGCTGTGCGAAGAAGAGCTTTTTATTCATGAGCTTTGGATGACAAATTAAATTAAGTCTGGTCAGGCCTATTTTAACAGCCCTTGGTAATTGCTACAGTCACTATTATCTTCCAAACACGAGTGTGCTCAGTGGCAAAGAGTTTGGCCTTGCCGGTGGCAAATGTTAGATTTTGTTTTAGCATATAATTATATTGTTCTTATTGTGATCATAAGACCCAATTACTGAATGTCAAGCCTCCATGCAGGTTTTCCCCAGAATGGGGATGACATTTACTATGACACTATTGCATATTAAGTGCAACTAAAGCTAGAGGCTCTCAAATGATACTTCTCAAATAACTTACAGTATATACACAAGGAAGAGCCACCACAGTCAGATTGTATACCCTGGAACCAAATGGACCCAACAATAATTTTGATGTCCATCACATGCCACAGCATGACCCTCTGGCCCACACGTAAAGCCACTGGGAAGAGAAAAAGCCCAAAATAAAATGTATTTCAATTCCAAATCCTAAATATTTTAAATAAGCATTCATTGATTTGGGTGATTTTTGAAAAGCAGAAGGCTTGATCCTGATTGGAGCAAGGCCCCCTCTGTCCTGATTGGATTGGCTTTGTCAATCCACCAAAACTGAAACTAGGGTTTTTTGACCCCTGCGGTCAAAAAACCGGGGAGAGGGAGTAACTCATATGGTCAGCACACTCTGTAATAGGAAGATTATCACAGAAAAAAATAAGTGATAATTGAATTAAGTATAATCACTGAATACACCTTTAAGTTGTGTAAACTTTACTGATTATTATTATTTTGGTTTATAACCATTCTCTAATGAAATACGACATAGAGGTGGACTCAACCTTCCCGGGTGCACATACTGTACACGTGCGCGGTAGGTGTTCTGGGTTGTTGGTGAATGCTGAAAGCTTCTAACAGGGGTAAATGTCGTGTTATGTTTTGTGACAACAGGGTCATTGCCTTTGGGCCCTGCCGAAGTGCTCTTTCCACAAAACCCTTACGCAGTAAAACAAAACCCATGTTAATGTATCCATCTTTGACTCTGAAAGTGCACAAATGTAACCGTATGGACCCTTGGCGGGTTCATTTGGTCACATTCGAGTTAAAATGAAGACCGAGGATTTTTATGGTGCGTATTTAGTTCGAGATCATCGCTCTTGGCAAGCCGCGCCACTTAGTGTCGAGTCGCACAAACAAACAATCCATCACTGTCTGTTGTAGGGCCTTTCTGCACAGGTAATTTAATACGAGGAGAACCTAGCGGCAACTGACAAACCCAACTGCACTGTTAATGGCCCACACACACACACACGCGCACACACACACACACACGCAAACACACACACACACACACACACACACACACACACACACACACACACACACACACACACACACACACACACACACACACACCTTAGTATGCCACATATCGGGCCGGCTAATCTGACTTGGATTCAAACCAGCGTCATCCAATGGCCAACATCCAACAACACATAAACTACAGAGATTTGTGTATTTGCACACATTATAGAACTCTTTGGTTTCTGTCTAGAGAGCCTGGTTTCCACTCTCCAGACTGATTCACTGCATTCTCCAGTGTCACTTAATTTGCTACTCAGTCTGGAAAGTCACCTATGTCCATGGTAGGCAGGCAAAACTGAGAAACTGACCCAAGGCTTCTGATTGGTCTGTGGTGCAGACAGAAACACCAGTTTGACGTTGTATGTGCATGCTAATGCTGTTGACCTCATGCAACATCCCTTTGTATACCGTATCATTAATCTCACCCCACATCGTAGGTTGAGTATTACTGAATCTGACACAGTGGACTACTGAATCAGTAGTTTACGCTGTACCAAAAAAAAACAGAGACTGAGTGGGACTGGCTGATAACGTATCACCAACAACTAGGGTTGTCCCGATCACATTTTTTTTGCTCCCGATCCGATCCCAATCATTTGAGTTTGAGTAGTTGGGTCGTTTCCGACCGTTCCGTGACCGTGGAGAGCAAAGGTCCGTTTCTCAATGGAATTATCATCTAAGAGGGTTATTAAACAAATTTGGCCGGGGTGTACTTTCTGAAAGTGCGGGCAATTTTTTTTAGAGCCCATAATCCAAAATGTCTGCCCGGAAATGTGGTTTTTCCTTCATAACTTGAAATGCATTGATTTTACGCCCCATAAATGTATTGAACATTAATACAAAGTTGGGCATTACGGACGATTTGGTACCAAGCACATGTCTGTATCTCCTATGGTTCTTGAGATACAGCATATAGGTACTTTCACAGATTGAGGAGAGCAAGGCATTATTAACATTGATTTTTAAGTCAATCAAATGGTGATAGAGGCATGGGAATTGGTACACACACTCTTCAAACCCCACTATTTCTAAAAGTACTGCATGCTCTGCAAAATTCCAAGATGGCAGCCCCCAAAATCCAAGATGTCCGTCCAAAAATGTGGTTTTTCATTCGTAACTCGAAATACGAAGCCCCATAAATGTATTGAATGTTAATATAAAGTTGGGCATTACGGACATTTTGATACCAAGCACATGTCTGTATGTACTACGGTTCTTGAGTTACAACATATAGGTAGTTATGAGGCACCATAAGGGTAACATTTTGGCACGTTTCACTTATTTACTCAAAGATCCCTTTATCACCATCTCTACTATGTTCAGGAAACGGACCTACATGGGTCTGCTATCATAAACCACTTCAAGTTTTTCAATTGATGAAACGGGTCGGGAGTTATTAAACCGAACGTGAATGCTGTTCCAGTGTTAAATTTGCTGTGCACATTTTGCGAAGATAAGCCAGGCAGAATTGTCCTGTCTGTGCATTACACTGAGTCTGTGCTTCACAATAAGAGTATACAGTATGTGAAGCAGACGCACCAAGTGTAGCATGTGTCATAGTGTCATGGTATAATATGCTAATAAGTGCAATAGGCTAATACGTGCAATATCATAATATACTTTATGTACAATAGGCTAATAGTGTAATACATGTAATAGCGGTAGAGTGTAATAGGGTAATATATGTAATTGTGTAGTACAAGTACAATAGGCTGATAAGTGTAATAGTGCAATATTTGTGCATTATGGTAATAGTGTAATAGATGCAATAGTGTAATAGTGTAATAGGGCTAATAGTGTAATACATGTGCAATAGGCTAATATTATATTATATACAGTAGTGTAATAGTGTAATAGGGTATTATGTGTAATAGTGCATTAAGTGTAATAGTGTAATATGTGTGCATTGGGGTAATAGTGTAATATGTGTAATAGTGTAATATTTGTAATAAGTGCAATAGGCTAATACGTCCAATAGTGTAACATGTGCATTAGGGTAATAGTGTAATATATGCAATAGTGGTATAGTGTAATGGGACAATTATACTATGCCACTATTGCATATATTACACCATTACCCTAATGCACAGATATCACACTATTAGTTATAAGCCTATTGTACTTATTACACTATTACACAATTACACTATTACCCCAATGCACACATATTACACTATTACACTTAATGCACTGTTACACATAATACCCTATTACACTATTACACAATTACGCTAATACATATACTATACCAGGGGTGGCCAACCTGTGGCTCGCGAGCCACATGCGGCTCTTCAGCTGGTTACATGCGGCTCTTAAGGGGCTTCCACATGAAGCAGTCAAAAACGCTCGGCCTGGCGCATTCCATATACCAGTGGTTTTCAACCTTTTTTATACCAGGGCCCACCATTTATTCCGAATTTGATTTGAGCCACAGACCACCATTTGATGACATTTTAGCTCCACAGACCCCAAAGCTAAAGATTCCGTTTACTTTTGTCAACAAATCCAGGCTGGATTTCAGAGAAAACAAAACAGTCAAACATACAGATCAAAATGACCATTAATCTTTTACAACTGTACATTCTCTAGTTGTGTAGACTTGGGCTAATTCACATGATGCATATTTTAACTCTTGAGAGCGTAGAAGAGTTACATCTGTCTAACCAACTTTACATCGTTTAGCCTGGGGACCACCTGGAATCCTCTCAGGGATCATTGGTGATCCCTATACAGTGGTGCCCAACCACTGACCAAGGACTGATTCCTAGTCGAGGTGTCGAGGTGTAGGTGTATGTTTTTTGACTTGTCATATACTTTTTTGGATTGTAAGCCCTGTTTCTAAATACATGTCTATATGTTTTAATAGTGTGACTTTGCATTGTGCACCTGCACACAAATGCACGTGTCTTATGGCAGGAGAGGGGAAATCTATTTGCGACCGTGGCGGCCGTTGCGGCTGTTTTCTAACCGTTGTGACTGTTTGATGTGGCTCTTTGCAGTAACACAGTGAAAAAACGTGGCTCTTAGTCTGTGACCGGTTGGCCACCCCTGTACTACACTATTACCCTAATGCACAAATATTGCACTATTACACTTATTAGCCTATTTTACTTATTACAGTAATTACACTATTGCACTATTATACATATTACCCTATTACACCATACCACTATTGCATATATTCCACTATTACACTATTACCCTAATGCACAAATATTACACTATTACATTTATTAGACTATTGCACTTATTACACTATTACACATAATACCATATTACACTACTGTGTATAATATACTATTAGCCTATTGCACATATACTACACTATTGCATTATTAGTCCTATTACACTATTACTAATGCACAAATATTGCACTATTACACATATTACCCTAATGCACATATATTGCACTATTTCACATATTACCCTTATGCACATATATTGCACTATTACACATATTACCCTATGGCACTATTGCATGTATTACACTATTAGCCTATTGTACATACAGTATATTATGATATTGCACGTATTAGCCTATTGCACTTATTAGCATATTATACCCTGACACTATGACACATGCTACACTTGGTGCGTCTGCTTCACATATACTCTTATTGTGAAGCACAGACTCAGTGTAATGCACAGACAGGACAATTCTGCCTGGCGTATCTTCGCAAAATGTGCACAGCAAATTTAACACTGGAACAGCATTCACGTTCGGTTTAATAACTCCCGACCTGTTTCATCAATTGAAAAACTTGAAGTGGTTTGTGATAGCACATGGTGATGAAGGGATCTTGGAGTAAATAAGTGAAACGTGCCAAAATGTTACCCTTATGGTGCCTCATAACTACCTATATGTTGTAACTCAAGAACCGTAGTACATACAGACATGTGCTTGGTATCAAAATGTCCGTAATGCCCAACTTTATATTAACGTTCAATACATTTATGGGGCTTAAAAGCTTCATATTTCGAGTTACGAATGAAAAACCACATTTTTGGACGGACATCTTGGATTTTGGGGGCTGCCATCTTGGAATTTTGCAGAGCATGCAGTACTTTTAGAAATAGTGGGGTTTGAAGAGTGTGTGTACCAATTCCCATGCCTCTATCACCATTTGATTGACTTAAAAATCAATGTTAATAATGCCTTGCTCTCCTCAATCTGTGAAAGTACCTATATGCTGTATCTCAAGAACCATAGGAGATACAGACATGTGCTTGGTACCAAATCGTCCGTAATGCCCAACTTTGTATTAATGTTCAATACATTTATGGGGCGTAAAATCAATGCATTTCAAGTTATGAAGGAAAAACCACATTTCCGGGCAGACATTTTGGATTATGGGCTCTAAAAAAAATTGCCCGCACTTTCAGAAAGTACACCCCGGCCAAATTTGTTTAATAACCCTCTTAGATGATAATTCCATTGAGAAACGGACCTTTGCTCTCCACGGTCACGGAACGGTCGGAAACGACCCAACTATCTGCCGATCCCGATATTTCCCGATCCAATCACTTTTTTTTGCTCCTGATACAATCCCGATCATTCCCAATATTTTTTCCCGATCAGATACATTTTGCAAGTGCATTAAGAAAAAAAAAAGACTAAAACTTAATTAAATTGTCCCAAGCAAAAGATCTTATATGAAGTACACCAAATAGCAGAATGATATAGCAGACTAGAATAGCACTCCTCACTCAAATGTGCACTTGGGCAACTCCAAAGCTAATTCCACAACATTTATTTACCTGCCATAGTGTTAACCCCTTACCCCTGTGTCTGATCACTGGTTATACTCGTATATTTACCACGATTGATAGTATATTAGTTGCAACAGATAACAGCCAACAGTCGCGACTGATCTTTCCCTGGAAAAGAGCGCTGTATCTCTGTATTGTGCTGCTCATAATGCAGATTTCAAAGTGGTGACAGTTATCTTGACAGGAGTTTGCAAATGTTATACTTGCACTAATAAACTCTTGACAACAGTGTGTCACCACCACAGTGACAATACATGCTGTACATGTACAGTACGTACAGTAGTTAGATTGGCTTCATGTTCTTAATATAACTCGTACTGCCTGAGTGTGTGTGTGTGTGTGTGTGTGTGTGTGTGTGTGTGTGTGTGTGTGTGTGTGTGTGTGTGTGTGTGTGTGTGTGTGTGCGCGTGCGTGCGTGCGTGCGTGCGTGCGCGCGCGTGCGTGCGTGTGCGTGCGTGTGCGTGCGATGATATGCTGTACATGTGCAGCCTCGGCGTAGCGACGTGTGAGCGTGGCACCTCATTGGTTTGCTCTGACGGACGTAGAAATGAGTGAGGGGGGCGGGGCAGGGCGGGGCGGCTCCGTCTCTCTCGCTGTGGGTCTCCAGTGTCATGATGGATGGAATCACTCGGGTGAACCTCATGAGACTGTGTGTGGATCACAGAGAAGCCAGATTAATACCTCCCACTGAACCAACGCGTCTGTCTGAGCAGCCTCGGGGGAGCTGAGGTGCATCGTGGCTGTGTGAGCAGAGTCCACGTGTCCCACAGAACAGAACATGAACAGACGCCTGTTGTTGTTGCTGCTGCCGGAGAGAAGAAACGGAAATTGTGGGTTGAAATCCCACATGTCTTTGACGGAGGTTTCTCCTTAAATCCTCCCTGAACTTAGAGAATATGCAACAGACATACCGGTATTACTGTATATTAGGTTGGGATATTCTTCCCTTAGCCCATTCTATGCTTAGCCAATAATCCGTCCTTGTCCAATTGGCACGTTAGGAGAAGAAAGCTTGACCTGCATAGCAACAGTTGCTAAACTATTTGGATTTTCATTGGGCCGTAACTAAACCCAATGGGTGGGGTTTTGAGAATGGCTAATACGTTTTTTAAATATATATTTTAATTTTTCCAAAAACATACTGTATGACATATAGAAGGCATTTTAGAATTCAGTCAGACAAGACAGACAGACAAACAGACAGAGGCAGACAGTTATCAATCCCCGTAGGAAATTCGTGTGTGTTAGAGTATCATAGAAGTTCAATAGAAGTTGCTCAGTGGCATTTTGAAATACCAGGAAGACTACTGTACAATTATAACTCCATAGCCACAAGCATGTGGAAGTTCAGCCTAGCCTAGCACCGGTCTAGTGAACTTTATATAATTATATTATATAAGTGTGATATATATCTACTGTATCGCGCACTATGGACCCTGATGTATGTTAATCAATTTTCAAACTTTGTTCTATGTGTATTTTGTGGTTATTTTTGCTATTTTGACTTTCCCTATTTGGGGCTATAATCCTGATGATACGCCTATTTGCTCCGTTTACGCGGTTGTTTGACCTTTTTTGCATATTTTCTTATTTTTATTGCCCAGTGTTATTTACCTTTTTGGGGGCATGTTTTACTTGATTTGTCCCTCCCCTGCATAGTACGAAGGTCGGCAGCTGCCATTGATTTGCCGTATCCAACTGACACCACTGATGTTGCCTGCATGGTGTTGGAGGGCCTCCTTGCTCAGCTTGGTGAACCAATATTATACAGCGCTTGCTCTGCACGCTGTCCACCTCGCTATACCAGAAGAACGCATGCTGTATGGCTGGGGCCCTCTATTCTTCCATTCACCTTGGCCTGTAAATATAATGCATCCTCGATCCATAATCCATGATCAATGTTTGGGATTCAGGCCTGCAGGTGATCCATTGTGTGCATCTATTGTACATGTGATCGATGAGAAGGTTGTGGTTATACTACAGTCAGCGGCTATGTGTACAGCAGAAGGTTGTATGCTGAGAGAGCACGCACGTCATCGCTAATAACTCCACCTTAATGAGTTATTATCTGTTGCCCTGATTGGATTGACAGAACTCACAGCGTTAGTGGAGCACCTGATAGACAAGCGAGACGGGGGTGAGGTTGGGGGGTGGTCCGGGGCGGTCAGTGCCAATTAAATCCCACCTCTCATTATTCAAGCCCAAGCAGCATTAATGTATGACATGTGAAACATAATTAGGTATTAAATTGTATGAAATTGACCAGTGAGGGAAACGGCACACACTGCAGCGCTGTGCCACGTTCTCGCTTAA
Organism: Benthosema pterotum; assembly: GCA_039105355.1. Classification (NCBI taxonomy): domain Eukaryota; kingdom Metazoa; phylum Chordata; class Actinopteri; order Myctophiformes; family Myctophidae; genus Benthosema; species Benthosema pterotum. The sequence goes on along the minus strand of CM076980.1, from coordinate 33,139,858 downwards.
TTAGGGACAATGTTAATCCATCAGGACGTCTCTGTCGCCCAGAGACCTCATATATCCAAAAGCTGTTACTTTTCAGGGTCAAAGGTATTATAGTACACACTGTGTTTGTAAACGGGTTGAATCTAACTCCACCTCACCTCCACTCTATTGGCTCATTATTGACACTGCTGCATGGATACTGCAGCAGTGATTGGCTGTCTTGTCTGACTTGTCTTCTCTTGTCTGACCCTCCACAGCCCCCTCCCCCACACACACTAACACCGCCTTGTCATGAGCCTGACAAAAATGATTTCTTGACAACAATAAAGTTCTTGACCTTCTGAAGAGCAAAGTGATGTAGAAGGGGAAAAGGCAAAAATATTTGGCTAAAAAGTTGCCTACTTTAAAATGAAAAAAGAAACAGAAAAGTAACAGATCTACAAGTTCAAGAACGTCTCACTGGTTTCAAGCATGCAGATATGTTTATGTTTAGATTACCAACAGGGGGTGCTGTTTAGCCAATACTGCAGAGTACCCACAGCACCAGTTCACAGTTCAGATCACAGTGTGTTTTTTTACGTTTTGTGTAGCCACCGTGTTTTCAACACTGTAGAGGTTTGGTTACTGCTGGGATCACTGTAGTGGATATTGTTCGCTGATCAGACTCGAACGCAAAATAAAATAAAAGCCTGGTTACTGCAGGCTACTTTTTGATGCTGTGGATCCCTATGGCAACTCATATACCTGCAACAGCACGGTTAATTATATATCATCTTGCTAATGAGGAGAACTCTGGAAGGGGAATAGCCGTGAAGAAGCACCAACAGAGGAGCTGTGTGCAATGTTTTCCTCTCTAATTACCGTCAATGTTTACCATGAAGGAGATCAGGGCTGGATCTAGGCATAGGCATGGGGGGGCAATGCCCCCCTAAATGCCCTGACTGCACCACCAAACATGATGGCATTCAAAACAACAAAATTTCAAATTAAAGTGCTTATACTTAAAATGATTTAATCACTATGCTAACTTACTAACTACAATTGTCACACCACTAAACCAACACCATTTCATCATTCAAACAGAAAATTCTCTGAGTCAGACCTTTAGCTTTATGCATGCTGCCTGTTGCAACTTCAATAACAACTCATGTTATTATTGATGCTTACTTGTCTAATAAAAGTCCTGAAACTGAAAATGGTATGGGGGCGGCTTCATCGCCCATGTCGCTTCGCGCCACGACTGATGAAGCCGCATACCATTGAAAGCTGCATACCATTTTCGTCTGCTCCCCAAATGGGAAATGTTACATCCAGGCCTGAAGGAGATGCTAATTGAGTCAGTGGTTTGTCTATATGCGAAAGCAGGTCTTTAACTCGTATAATTCAACTGCAGGTTACCAGTGAGTTTTGTTTTTTCCCCTTTTTTGCCGGTTATCCTGCAGGTGTAAACAAAGCTACATGTGGGAGAAGAAGAGGAATTTCTCTCTTTTCACATGGACGGAAAGACTAACATAAATCAATGACAATCATTGGTTCATGAGTTAAGTAGCAGAGCTTGTGGATCTAGTACTGGTACTATAACTGTGTTATTATAGAGCAGTGGTTTTCAACCTTTTTTATGAGGTTGTTGTTCACGTTTGCGCTGTGGCACTGTCAACAGTCAACAATAATGTCAACAGTCTTGCATTGATCCTGCCTCTAGTCCTAGATCCGGCCTGTGTTCGGCCTGTGTTCCCCACCAAAACACAGGCCGCATCCTGTGTTCTGGTGGGGAGGAACAAGATCACAGCGTGTATTTCTATGGCCAATTATCGGCAAAAGTCAGTGGTACCGTATAGCATAAGCGGTGGAGAAGTAGGGCGGTCTTGTCCAGCCCCCTGAGGGACAGTTCAAAAGATGGAACCTGGATCATGTCTGGTTCAAAGCCCATGACGCTGTCTGACCACTTCCACCTGAATTGACACTGTCCTCTTTGTGGTTGACACATGGCGTGACATTTCCCTGTGAGCGGTTCTGCGGGCCCAGGTCAGCACACACACCCGGCCTGTCATGTTCTTATGCCTTCATTTCTCACCCATCCATCCCTCAGCTGGGAGGAAATCAATGGCGTATTTCATGACTAGATAGTATGGTAAACGTATTTCAATGTACAGTATACAGCACATTTGTCCAAACCATTCACCCGTATGTGCACTTGCGCTTCTCTTGTGTTTGCAGCTAACCTGCTCAATGGACTATACTTGATCACACTACAGACAACACACAACATTAGCAGATCTCTGCATTTTAAGGTTATAGATCAGCTATGTTTTGGACTTGAACTTGGACGGACATACAGTATGAGTTTCCCACCCCAACAGAGATGACAATTACGGAATAATGAACACGTCATCTGATTCAGGGTCATAATGTAAGACAGAGTTACGCAAACACTTCATGGGACCAGTCCAATGGTGGTTCTTCTGCATAGACTTCCAGTGAATGGGTACAACGAATGTGGACAACACCAGTATGTACATGAACCACATCAGGCTGTTTTCTGACCCCTCGTAGGTCTGTCTATACTGTATGGCTCTGGTCTGTCTCTTGCAGTCTGTTCTGGTGTCTCCTGATTTGCCAGACATGCAGGTGCTCTCCCTGTAGTATTTCACTTGTATTTGCCACTAAAAATAGATTAAAGATAGATTGTGTCAACCCGGAAAAAATATTAATTTGTGAGCATGAAGTAAATATTACAGCCCAGCGTAATATTTTCATCTAAGTGAAGTAAATTAATATATATGGAGAGACAGACAGACAGAGACAGACTCTTAGCAAAGGGATTTTTCTTTAATCAGGTTTCTGCCAAATTGAAAACCTTATCGGTGTCAGACTTCACCCAGTTTGGGGACACTGCTGAGGTCAATAAATGAACGGTTAGCCTTGGCTGAACCAGTTTATGGTGGATTCCATACATTTCTAATTTAATCTGTTTCAACGATACATCTTATTTTTTATTTAATTTTTCACAGAATCATTACTGAAAGAATTAAATTAAGAATTAATTGAAAAGAAACAAAAATAAAGGGACCCATAAAAAATGTGCCTGTGACTAATGGGTCCTGACCCAGTGTTTGCAAACCAGTGGTTTAACGGAATGGGGGCTGAGTGTTGTATGGTTTTACTATTTATCTCCATTAAACATCCATCCATCCATCCATCTTCATCCGCTTATCCGAGGTCGGGTCGCGGGGGCAACAGCTCCACCAGAGAGCTCCAGACTTCCCTGTCCCGAGCAACATTAGCGATCTCCTGCTGGGGGATCCCAAGGCAATCCAAGGCCAGAGAGTCGATGTAATCCCTCCATCTGGTACTTGGTCTGCCTCAAGGACCTCCCTAGGGAGATGCTCGAGAGGCATCCTAACCAGATGCCCGAACTGAGCTCTCCGAGTCTCTCCCAAGCGATCGAACTTCTCACCCTATCTCTATAGGAGATGCCAGCCACCGGCCGGAGAAAACTCATTTCGGCTGCTTGTATTTGTGACCTTGTCCTTTCAGTCATGACCCACGCTTCATGACCATAGGTGAGGGCGGGGATGAACATAGCTCGGTAGACAGAGAGCTTTGCCTTCTGGCTCAGCTCTCTTTCCGACCCAACAGTGCGGTACAGCGTCTGCAATAGTGCCCCTGCTGCTCCGATTCTCTGGCTGATCTCCTCCACCCTCCCCTCCCTCGCGACGTGAACAAGACCCCGTCCATAACAACATTTGGTGCAATATTGTGTAGCCTGCATTTACCAATTGTTAATTAGTTATATTTGTGTATCCTCTGATAAGTTTCAAATTGATAAGTTTCAAATTGTTTATTAATAGAAAAGCTGGGTCTAGCAAAAAAGCCAACATACAGTATTATACAGTATATATATTTTTTGCTCTCATCACAACTCTCTTGTAGCCTGACTGCAAGTTAATAACTGTGATCATAAAAGCAATGCTTGCTAGGCAATCTTCTTCATAAAAATCCTAATTTGCTTGCTGAACAATCTTCTTCATAAAAAATCTAATTGTTCTTGTAGGTACGCAGTAAGCAGAGACTCAAACACATGAGACTGGGGGGCATCTTTTGTGTTTCGGATAGAGTCAAATTTACCAAATCCAGCAATTTGACAATTGCAATTTACAATTCAGGCATTTACCAGATGCTCTTGACCCAGGGCGACTTTAAACGACATTGAGCACAGACAAAAGAAAAGCATGGCAATAATACATACAAAGTACTTAATGTGAATCATACATACGCTATTAACAGTAGGAAATCTATATAAGCAAATTACACTGTGCGTACACTATGTAGTGCCATATTTACATAAAAAAGCTCTAAGTCTGCATGCATTGCCATCTAAGTCTACATAAAATGCTATCTAGGATACATAGCTAATTGACACGCATCAGGGATTCACCTACACCTGTTGTGAGCTTGTAGAACGCTTTTGTGCTACCAACGGGCCAACACGCACAATACCACGGACCCCACATACCAACCTCTGTGGGTCCCCATTGTACCGGTGGACCACCCTTTGCACTTTTCTCCTGCGGGGTCTCCTTTCTACCGGCGGACCACAACAGAGGCAATGCTTCTTTTCCCCCTTGGAAAAAACAAACAAACAAACACACGCATCTCAACGCCAGCAGTCAAACGTGCATGATACCCTTGTAAACTAAGTCAACGCGTTGGTGTTGGCGACCTACTAATAAAACAATAATCATATGTGTGGAAAAAACGACACCGAAGACAGCATTGCATTCACCTGGCAATTATCCCTATGGGATTAATTGTTGTTGCTGCTGTTTTTAATTACTGTGGCATTGTCTTTTTACTGTAGCAACAGTAGTAGAAGTAACTCGCCTGCAATCACTGGCTACTCATTTGTTCCAACACTCTTAACATTCATGTTGGGCATCTTCTCCAACCTTGTGGGCTTATTGCTTCACAGATTGTATTTGTGGCGACTCGCTCGTTGCAACGAATTGACGAATGATGTAATTTTGTGCAATATGAGTATAATTATGTCTGAAGATGATGCTTGATCCTAAAATACCCCGCCAAGCACTGCGATGGGATCGCTGCGTTGACTGGTCATTTATTGCAAACCATTTCATGTTGTTTTATGGCCACTCTGAAACACAGCCTGTGTGTGTGTGTGTGTGTGTGTGTGTGTGTGTGTGTGTGTGTGTGTGTGTGTGTGTGTGTGTGTGTGTGTGTGTGTGTGTGTGTGTGTGTGTGTGTGTGTGTGTGTGTGTGCGTGCGTGCGTGCGCGTGCGTGCGTGCGTGCCAGCCCAGTGCCATGGGGGACCTGGTACACTCTGTAGCAAATTCTGCCCCCTCAGTTTAACTTTTATGTGCTTTTACTATATAAAAAAGAGATGTGCATGTACTTCCCCCGCAGTCATTACATTTTGGAGCTGAGACTGGCGCGTGCGTGTGTGTGTGTGTGTGAGTGTGCGTGTTTTTGTTTTTGTTTTGTTTTTTCAAATAGGGATCTCGGTTAGATTCTGTAACATTCTATTTGTGTATTAATTTCATTCAGTATTAATTTCATTCAGTTGTGAAAATACACAAAGTCTTAAGTTCTCGATTAGGGTTGTCCTGATACTGTATCGGTATCGGGAAAAGTATTGGATCGGCCCTTTTTTGTCATATTGGTTCATATCGGTATTGGCAATACTGTATCGGTACCAGAAAAGTATCAGTATTGGCCCTAATTTGTCATCACCAGACCATCCTAGTATATTGGTAAATATACTAGTATAACCAGATATCTGACACAGTGGTAAGGGGTTGACACTATGGCAAAACTTGATAGTCTAGTCTAGTTCATGACCAAACCAACAGTGTGTAAGCATGAACATTGCCAAAAAACAAATGTCTATTTCTGCTGCATTCAAACAAGCATATCTCCCTCTCTGTCCCTCTAGCTGTGACTGTGGATGCGCGAAGCTACCAGGCTTCAGCTATATACTGTATAAGTTTCACAATAAAGGTATCAAAGCATGTAGGAAATGCCAGGAGCAAGAACAGGAACAAAATAATGCGGGAGAAATAATAAAAGAAAATAACAAACTTCAAACTAAAGACAAGATTAAAGTTCAAACTAATAACTAACCTAAGATAACCTAACATTTATCATAATGTCATTGTTACCGCGACCTCTCGGGGGGTCTAGTAACGGAGGGGAGAAGGCTAACAGGATTGGCTAGAGCCTTCCAGGCACACAGGATGGATATGGGAAATAGTCAAAGATGAGTCTCACTCTGCTCCGATATCCGTGTATGTATCCTTCTACTGTATGTGTTCCCCCTCCCCGGGGCTGGGTATAAGAGCCCCAGGTTCGGTTTGGTTCGGTGACGTCACACCGTCGTACTGCCGCTCTTTGCAACACTCCTCCCTGAGCCCAGCATCTGGGCTCACGGATCGCTTCGTCGGTGACGGTGCGCGGCGGCGCGGCTGTTCTTCAGGTCGTCTCCTATGTCCGAGGAGGTCTGAAACGGGGTAGCTTGGGCTCCCCCGTGGGCGACCGCCCTATGACAAGTCGCTGGTCATGGTCGCGGGCTTTGTGCCGGGACCTCTTCTCTTCGGACTTCCGCGCGTCCTCTCCCAAGACAGCTGCCTGATCAGTCTTGTAACTGGCCGTGTGTGGGTTCGGAACTACCCGACGGGTAGGGCTGCTCGCGTCCAGGGCGATACGCGCCCAGAGTGACCCACGGTTGGCTGCTCGCGTCCGGGGCGATACGCGCCTGTCTCTACTGAGAGGTTTATGATGTCTGGAGCACCACACCCCTCCTCTGTCGTGGACGGCATGGCGTAGAGGAGGGTTAATTAGGTGCTGGTGGACTGTATTGGTGGAGCTCTGGAGGGGCGCTGCTACTTAGGATTCCGCTGGTGACACGTTCTGCCCGGCTTGAGCACTTCGAAGAGTGGTCGAGCTGGGTGAGGTCAATACACGGTCAGGGAGTGCGCTCAGGCTTGAGGCGGTGAGTCGCGTCCCTCGGCTGTGAGGAACGAGCTCGAAGGGCCAGAAATGTTATCGTGACCTCTCGGGGGGTCTAGTACGGGAGGGGTGAAGGCTAACGGGTGATCGGCTAGAGCCTTCCAGGCATACAGGATGGATAAGTGAAATAGTCAAAGATGGGTCTCACTTTTTTGAAAATATTTTCCAAATGGCCAAAATGTATTGCTGAAATGGTTTTGTAATAATCAAAATCTACAAAGTAACTAGTAATGCAATAAATAAAAAACAGATAACTAGTAACAAGCTATACAAACTATAAGTTTTTACTTATACTTATGGGAGTAAAAGTGCCTCTGAGATGTAGTTGAGTAGAATTAGTAGAATTTTATTTTGTTCACACAACATGTCTAAGGTATATTAATGCCATAGTAACATGTTGAAAATGAGTGGAATAACGTACATGCACTTTCCACCACTGCATGTGGAATCCAATCCACCATGCCTCCCTGGGGAAAGTCCCAGTATATTCAAATCCATGTTTTCCATCTGTCCCTGTCATGCGATTACAGCTGCTTGTCTTGTGCTGGGGAAACCAAATCAAGCAGCTCACTCCATTGAATTATTACCATCCAGCATCATGTGGTTTGAATGAGAGCCAGACTCGTCCCCACAGGAATCCTTCCTGCATGCTCACTTCTTTTTTTTAAGGAAAATGATTGCTCTCACTTTGAACTGTCTGGTAGCGTAGCGGCCTTAGTGTGTCTCTGTCAGATCATTTGTAGTCGGGGACTCCCATGTGTGACGAAGAGCGTTGCGGATGTTCCCAAAATGTCAAAGTCTTTACTCTTTACATTCATCCCCAAAGCATCACTCTCTCAATGTCAAAGACAAAGCAGCATTGTTTTGTAGGATTCAAAAAAAAAATGTGGGACAGAGAAGAATAGCAAGTGTATAGAAAATTGTATTTTTTAGACAGACAGTGAAAGTTCAATTTGCATCCGTGTGGCTCATCTCTGTAATGCCGTGGTACGGTTTCCTTGTTGTAATTGCCTCTTTTCTTGAAATGTGAAGGTCATTTCTGGACAGCACTTTGGTCTCCTTATTGATCGGTGGGTTTTGATTAGTTTGGGTTCTGTCCGCCAGCGTAGTGGAGTAGGGTTTGTTTCCAGCATGAGTTAGCTCTTTTCGAGGGCGCCCTATCGGTTCCCTCCTGCCAGAGAAAGCTAATCAATCCACAGCGAGAATAGAATAGACCCCAGCAGCAGCTCTCATTATAATCATCCCATAAGTCATAACTTACAGTAGTACCACCATGACTGGAGTGCTTCTTCAGCCAAGCTTTCGTTCTTTCCTTTTTTACCTGCATATTGTTGTTGTTGGGCAGAAATCTTTTTCTAACAAATGTCTTACTTCGTAATTTGAAAGTAGTAAAAAGGGGAGCAAATGCTGTGTGAAAAGTTGTGAAAATAACAGATTTATATTGTAAGCCTCTCTCTCTCTCTCTCTCTCTCTCTCTCTCTCTCTCTCTCTCTCTCTCTCTCTCAATCAGTACTTAGTTATGCGAATGCTGTTCACTGTTCACACTTCAAATACATCTCACCACAATGCTGGCACTTTTAACCCCCCCCTCCAACATTTCTAATTCTCAAAAGCTCTGTGCTGCCTGCGCTTTGAGCGTGCGCGTGGTTGCTAGTCTGCTAGTGCTATATTTTTGCTGCTTTGTTTGTGATGTTTTCATGCTGGAGCTAGCTGCAATGTTTATCAGTGGCAGTTGTTGTTGGCTGCCATATAGTGTCATGTTGCTGCACCATGTTATACTGTAACTACAGCTGTGTGGAGTCTTCACTATATAGCCTGTACTGTATGTCGTTATCAATACAGCCCTGTGTGGAGTTCTCACTATATCGCCTGTATGACACAATCAATACAGCTGTGTGGAGTCCTTACTATAGCCTGTATGACATAATCATTATAGCTGTGTGGAGTCCTTACTTGATATTACTGTATATATTGTACCCTTTGGATCCATTTCTACACTCTCTGAGCAACCCACAATACATGTAAGGGTCCATTTGGTTTGACACAACTGGGGTAGACCCCTTGGCACTGTACCCTGATAGGGTCACATACAGTACCCCACTTTGCGACCCACTGTTATAGAGACACCACAACACCCAGCCAATAGCACACCCTTTTTTTCAATGCCTTGAAGAAAAAAAAAAACAGCCCACTAAAACACCAGGGACATGCCACTTAAGCTAATTACATTTTACTGTCAGATGTGCACACGTGCACCTCAACAACTCTCCAGAGCCACTCGCAACCTTTCTTCATCCTTGAGAAAGGGGCGTGGGAAGTATGTTTTACGTGTGCGACTGTGCGTGCATGTGTATGTGTGTGTGTGTGTGTGTGCATGTGTATGTGTGTGTGTGTGTGTGTGTGTGTGTGTGTGTGTGTGTGTGTGTGTGTGTGTGTGTGTGTGTGTGTGTGTGTGCGTGCGTGCGTGCGTGTGTGTGTGTGCACATGTGTGTGCGCACACATTCAGTAGGCTTCAGTATTCAGTAGGCTGTGTTTAATATGTGTGTAATAGTGTGTCACTCTGTCCTGCTGCATGTCTGCAGCAAGGTAATCAACAAATATAACATATCTACTGTACATACATGGTCACAACAGATCACATTGCAGCCTATGATATGAGCTTGTGGATCTATTATTTTCACTGTGCAATACAGGCTCAAATCTAGATTGATTCTCTTTTTGTGGGTCCCTGGCATAAAACCTGTTCAGATGGGTTCTGCAAGTCCCACGACCAAATACAGGGAAGAAAAAAACTTCTTTTAAAGAGAACCAGTGCTTTAAAAGTCTAATTCAAACCCAGCCAGAATATTTTCCTAATTTGTAAATAATTTCTAATATGCCTAATAGCCTAAGGTCTTTCCACGCCAAGAGCGTTTGTTATGTTTGTGTGCTTAATTAATTTGTATCAATTTAATGTGCCGCTGGTGTGAAGATGTGTTCACAGAGAAAACAAATGGGAATAATAACAACCTGTATGAACGACTTATCAGCAAATTCACAGTTTGGTGTGAAATTTGAAACGCATGCATGTTTTTTGTTTGGTGTACTTATTTGTCACGCTCGAAAAAGTATTTCACGAACAGCCGTTTATCTTGTGATGACGAGAATTGTCCTCACAGCATTTCTCCAGTTCTACTGTTAGTTGTGCTGTGGACATTTAGTTCACAGCATATGCGCATATACATGCTCGCACGTTTAGTTTGTACATGCACACACTCATGACAGTTCTCACCAGTGCACATAAGCATGCGCTTCATTCTTTAATTGAATCCACAGAATTAAAGCCCACTGGGAAACAAATGCAACAGGGTCAGAAAGTTCATGGGCACCTAAGAATATATTAGCACCTTCTCCTCCACACAAAATGCCTTTAGTGTATAACAGCTGAATCACAATAATATTTAGCATGTTGTTTGGCTACACTGTTAGTCAAGCCAGCTATTTTCAGGCCAACTTGTTTATACAGTACATGGACCAGGCTTCCGAAGATAAGTAGGATATATGCATTGCAGTCTACATCTGTACATCTGTGCAATACAGTCCCGGCTAGACCTGTCTATACATGTCAAGGTTTCATGAGACAAACACTCATGAATCAGGTGTGTTTGGGATGCTATAGCAAAAACTCACAAGGATAGTATGAGACCATATTTGACTGAGGGGCTGCAATTTCCACCTTTTCACCAGAACTGGCTTCACTCTTCATGTACTCTTTATATAAGTAGTGTGCAACACAAGAAGACAGGGCAGTTAAAACAGAAGAACAACGAACAGCTGTACTGTCTCACGAACAGCAACAGTGAGACAGTACAAAAAACAGTACATGTTTAATGTATACACAGTACCTTAAATACACAACTAAAGTGCTGGGATACAGTACTAGGCATATGGCTAGTCAAAGTGCAAAGTGCAGGGGCAAGTAGATGCTCAAGCCTTCCAGCACATGGGATGATGTACTGGGAGACAGCAATAAATAGATAAATAGATAAGATAAAAAAGTAAAAGACAAGTAAGAGTTACAGCTGGACCAGAAGGGCTAAGACCTACCCTTAGCAGCATTTAATGTGCCTATGGAGACAGGTACAAATGAAAACTTGTATCTGTTTTTCGAGGCACGGGGGGCACGAAAACGAAGGCCAGACGGGAGAGGGACATACTCCCCATGAAGAGGATGAGCAGAGTCAGAGCAGATAGACAGGGATTTTTTGAGGACCTGTCTGTTATCTATATTCACTCTTCATGTACTCTTAACATACTAGAGCAGTGGTTTTCAACCAGTGGTCCAGGGACTGCCAGTGGTCCTTAAGAGGGTTCCAGGTGGTCCCCAGGTAATCAAATCATGTCATCAAATGTTGGTCCATGGCTCAAATGCTGAATAAATGGTGATCCCTGGTATCAAAATGGTTGAAAACCAGTGTACTAGAGCATGGCTGAAACAAATATCAGAACTGAATTTTGCATGTAGATATGAAATAAACATGTAGCTAGGTCTAATTTCAAGCCTGTTTTCTCAATGCAGCTGTTTCTCTGTAAGCCATATCTCCAAAACTGGTCAGGTCAAACTGGACTGCTTTAGTATGACTTACGGGGGGAAAAACACAATTCCAAAAATTCCAATGGCAGTCCCTGAGTCAAACGTTAAACTATGACTCTTGACAACCACGCGGCTCACACAGTGCTGTGGGCTCTGCCAGGCCCCAGAGAGACAGGCTGAGGGGTGAACCTGACCTGGCTGTGGACTGCAGGAGGAGACAGCAGCCTCCTTAGAACATCACCTTGATGGAGACCTGTCAGAGTGGCTGACAGCTCTGTGACACCTGCTTGTCCAGGAGGGATCTGAGATCTGTGGCTGCTGTTGAATAGATGTGGCTGATGTAGAATAGATGACCTGCTGTCTTTGTTGTCTTCACCATTCCGTCAATTATTGCCGGGCAATGTATCGATATCGACGTGTCGGATTTCGGTAGCTCGCATCCCAGCCTGATTCGCTGCATTCCGCTGAAATGTCACTGAAATGTCACTTTGCAAATCAGTCTGGGCAGAGCCTGCTTGGCTTGCATTTTCCTGACGTCACCTGTTACGCAGCCTCGTTGTTTCTGATTGGATGGTGTTCAAACAAACGTGGATTAGTTTTTCATATGGCCCGCCTACCTGTTTGGACAGGCTCCTGGCCAGACTGAATTCCAGGCTATGATTTTGGATGACATGGCAGAAAGTGTTGTTTATACTTTTCGCGAATATACAAGCTCATACATGCATAGTCACAGATTCGTTGTTAACTTATTTTCACTAAAATTGAATCCCAGCTTTTTCCTTGGCATATGTCAAACTGTGTGTGTGTGTGTGTGTGTGTGTGTGTGTGTGTGTGTGTGTGTGTGTGTGTGTGTGTGTGTGTGTGTGTGTGTGTGTGTGTGTGTGTGTGTGTGTGTGTGTGTGTGTGTGTGTGCGTGCGCGTGCGTGCGTGCGTGCATGTGTGTGTGTGCGCGCGTGCGCCCATGTACCAATTTTCCGATTTTGGGTATTGAGTTTTGCATCCCTGCTTTAGGGGAAGGATTTGGTGTAAGACAAAACTGTCCAGACTCAGGCCCTTAAATTAAGAGGCCGAAACAACATGAAAACAACATGTCTTGTCTTTCATGTAGTGGTAAGCTTGCTCATGGATCACAGGGAAGATTGTGTGCACATCTCGTTGCCTATATATAGGCCACTTGCTGGAAGGAAGTCAGGCATCAAGGCAAACATCAATGAAGAGAAAAAACACATCCGCACACTAGTTTCTAGAGCTCCGAGACTTACTTTATTTAGAAACTACAAATTGCAATGTTTCGGCCGACTAGGTCTTTCTGGCAAATATTGACACTTGCTCATGGTGACACACCGATGCGTTCAGAAAGGGGTCTCATGGTCGCACAGCGAACGAAAATCACCAGAACATCAGGATGAATCCGTGCAGTTTGTAGCTGCTCCAACAGTATAGAGTAACATTCAACTTTGGAGAGAAATGGAATGTCAAATACTCTGCATTGGCTGTACTTTATACATCAGACTGTAAAAGCTTAGTATGAGGTATAAAGTACAGCAGCCTTGTGTTTATAAAACAGAAAAAATGGTATTGACTGACGTTATGCATCTTTCAGTATCCTTCACTTCTACCTGACACGTCTCAACCATTTCTCTATGGCTCTGATCTCTGCGGTGCATTTGTGACAGTCTGATTCTCTCCAAGGTCGAATGTTTTTCTACTGTTGGAGCAGGCATAAACAACACGGGTTCATCCCCATGTTCTGGGCATCTTTGTAAAGTTTGTGCTGTTTGTGTTCGCAAAATAGCAGGTAAAAGGGTGATGTTTGAGCAGACTACTGTATACCTGTACCATACATTAGCCACTTTCCCATTCATTGTAGTAGAAGAGACGCAGTGTTGCACCGCAGTTGTCATCTCTGCCTACAGGAAATATGTTTGCTGCGAGCATGACCCCGGTTCTGTCTATATATATCTATATCCCAATGCAGTTCCTGTAGCAATCTCCTCAGATCCTGAGGACACATCACTCCTCAGTGCTGAGAGGAGGACACACCTCTCCTCAGAGCTCTGTAGTGAGGACACACCTCTCCTCAGAGCTCTGTAGTGAGGACACACCTCTCCTCAGAGCTCTGTAGTGAGGACACACCTCTCCTCAAAGCGCCGTGAGGAGGACACACCTCTCCACAGAGCTCTGTAGTGAGGACACACCTCTTGACAGAGCTCCGCGGTGAGGACACACCTCTCCTCAGAGCTCCGCGGTGAGGACACCTCTCCTCAGAGCTCCGCGGTGAAGACACACCTCTCCTCAGAGCTCTGTAGTGAGGACACACCTCTCCTCAGAGCTCCGCAGTGAGGACACACCTCTCCTCAGAGCTCCGTAGTGAGGACACACCTCTCCTCAGAGCTCTGTAGTGAGGACACACCTCTCCTCAGAGCTCTGTAGTGAGGACACACCTCTCCTCAGAGCTCTGTAGTGAGGACACACCTCTCCTCAGAGCTCTGTAGTGAGGACACACCTCTCCTCAGAGCTCTGTAGTGAGGACACACCTCCTCAGCTCCACGGTGAGGACACACCTCTTCTCAGAGCCCTGTAATGAGGACACACCTCTCCTCAGAGCTCTGTAATGAGGACAAACCTCCTCAGAGCTCCGCGGTGAGGACACACCTCTCCTCAGAGCTCTGTAGTGAGGACACACCTCTCCTCAGAGCTCTGTAGTGAGGACACACCTCTCCTCAGAGCTCTGTAGTGAGGACACACCTCTCCTCAGAGCCCTGTAATGAGGACACACCTCTTCTCAGAGCTCTGTAGTGAGGACACACCTCTCCTCAGAGCTCCGTAATGAGGACACACCTCTTTCTTCTCAGAGCACTGCGGTGAGGACACACCATCCATGACAACTAAGATCATGGTTGCTACGGCAACCAGGAAGAGGGTTCTAAAGGCTTCTTTCCTTCTAACAAGCTATCCCCAGAATGCAGTCCTGGCGTGCACACTCATCCACACACACACACACACACACACACACACACACACACACACACACACACACACACACACACACACACACACACACACACACACACACACACACACACACACACACACACACACACACACACACACACAGACAGTATGCAGTCCTGGCCGTTACGTAAGAAGAGACTCCCAACACACATACTGTACGCACGCACACGCTGTGCAGCACACACTGCCACATGCACACAAGGCTTTTGCTGTGGCAGAATTTCCTATGGAGCATGATTTATTCATAACTTACTCCATGAGTACACTGTAGCTGTAGCAGGATCCATGTTTCCACCGTGAAATCCTCCTCCCTGCTCCTCTTCTGCCAGAGTTTATTTTTTGTATATGTAGAGCACAGATATGTCAAGATGGACACTATGTCACGGGCTGTGTGTTGTCCCAGGCCCGCCTTGTGACTTTTAGGAAGAAGACCTGACATCACTGTCCCGCATGCCTCAACACTGGTGTTCCAGGCCCCACTTATAGCTGAGGGATGTCTAGAGGAAGCGGAAATGAAAATAATCAGATATTACCCCGAACTTCCAGACCCACGAGACCCCACAAGTTACCCTCATAGACCGCACAAGTTACCCCAGACCGCACAAGTCTTGTGCTTAGACATAGCCTGGAGTTTGGGTCTGACACTCCAGTTTGAAGTATATTCCCCTTAGAGTTCTACTGTATAACGGAGAGTACACCCCTGTGACACCCCCGTTGACTCCCAATGCTACAGCTGAACAGAGACGGCTATTGGCTGAAAAGCACACGTGACCGCCTATTAATTGCATTGCATGCTCAACTGCATGTTCGCGAGTTAAATTGGCAACATTACGGCATTTTAGGGCATTTTAACGCATTAACAGACCTCTCGCCACTCTAGTGAATAATTATTTGTTATATTCAGTAACTCGCCTTAGTGAATGTATTTTATAAGAAGATACGCTGTGCTGTGATACAGTGGTTAACTATGGGCATATGTTTGGAACTTGCAGAGCTCCAGCCAGTGCGAGACACGAGATCAAAGCGTGTCAGTACTCTCCCTTATAGTACTCTAATTCCCCTCAGCCCACAATTCAAAGTGAGACCTTTTTTTTCTTTTGCTGTGACATTGGAATCTGTTTGGAACTGTCCCTCAACACGTCAACACAGACGTTCCAGACTAATATACAGTATATGTCAGTCTGGTCCATGCCAGGCAGCCAAGCAAGCTGTGTGAGGAAGTGGGTGCACCACCTTTTAGCTTTGTCTACACCTCACACGCATACACGGAAAATACTGCGGGGTAAGGTGGAGTCTGAGGAGGTGGGGTTTTCAGGTTACACGGAGGAAAATTGGGAGAAGTCTGCATCATGTTGCCAACTGCCAAAATCCAAAATGCACTAGTGGCACTTCCAAAATGCACTAGAATGCAAAATGGCTGAAAGCCACTGAAAGCAGTGGATTTCAACCATTTCATACCAGGGCCCACTATTTATTCTGCATTTTAACCACGGATCACCATTGGATGTTGAGTTTAGTCTCTCGGACTAATTAAGGAGAGATAACTGGCAAAATGTTGGTCAAAATAGCAATTCTTCTACATTTTCCAAATGTGTAGATTCTTGAAAAAAAATAGGTCATTCAGAATTAATTAAATATAATTTAACTCTTGAGAGCGCAACATTTTACGAGTTACAGATCTATAGGGGTCCATTTGGTTAGCAATTGTCCTCTCTAGGAAGGAAGGAGGACTCTATCATAGGAGGAAAAAATACTGAAAAATGAGGGTTTTATCTCTGACAACCAATTTCGCCCCAACTCAACAGAAAAAAAGCACTAGATTTTCCGCCAGGAGTTTTTCATTAATTTTGGAGCTAGGGGGGTCTGGAAAAAAGCTAAATACTGCGACAAATGCACCAAGTTGGCAACACTGGTCTGCATACAGAAACAGAAAGACAGGTCTTTGTCTTGGCGTTTCAGTGTGGGACGACACATACTGTAGACTACAGCAGGGGTCGGCAACCCTAGGCACGCGTGCCAACGATGGCACGCCGGGTGGTATCAGCTGGCACGCGGCCAGATTCTGGGGGATTTTTTTTTTTTTTTTTTTTTTTTTATCTCAGTAATAATTCCTATTCCTATTGAATGTGCACGTTGTAAAATAAAAGATTACAGGCCTACTATTTCGCTAAGGCTTCAAACCGAAATTGCGGTTGGATTAGCAAATTGCAACGGCCGCGATTATTAATTAATTTAATCAATATTCAACCGGAGCGAGTCTGATCCAGACATCCAGTGTTGACACTTGCTGCGCTCTGATCAATCATAAGGGCGTGCACGCACGCGGAGCCCCGTGTCCAACTTTCCTCCAACACCAGTAAAAAGTAATCTTCTCCTT
>CM076980.1:33057887-33120387 GCA_039105355.1 Benthosema pterotum | reverse complement strand
TACCTGTGTATTGTTTTCATACTGAATAATGCAACATGTATACCAAAATACATTCAACATCTGTAGCTGCAACAAAAGCTACAACAGCTACATAGCAAAGTTGAGCTGATGCCAACTTCAGCTAAAGGGTAGATGGTGCATGTCTTTTTCGTCAATTATCTATTGCAATAGTTTTCAACGTTTTTAATACCAGGGTTCGCTATTTATTCAGCATTTGGGCCACGGACCACCATTGTGGGATGAGTGCATTTTCATCCCACAGAACCAAAACTAAAGATTTCTTTTGTTTTTGTCCACAATTCCAGGCTGGATTTCGGAAACAAAACAGCCAAACATACAGATAAAGATAACCGTTAATCTTCTACATTCTCTAGTTGTGTAGACTTGGGCCAATTGATGATGATGATGATGATGATGATGATGACGATGATGAATATTTTAACTCTTGAGAGTGTAAACATGAAACCAAATGGGCCCATGGGTTACGCTTTAACCAACTCTCCATCACTTAGCTGGGGACCACCTGGAACCCTCCAAGCTGCTTCTTTTCAACTGTCAGTGGGAGGTTCCCTGGCTGGACGTACTGTAGTGCGTGGAAGGAATACACTATTTTGATCAATTCCTTTACCCTCCATCAGGCTGGTCCAGGGGTAGGTAGTTTAAATGGTGCATTCATATAGTGCCTTTATTCAAGGCGGTTGATCGTACATTGCACATCGCAGATGCACCCCCAACCCCCATTTGTGGGGCAGCACATTCCCTCATTTCCAAGACTTTTTCATGCAGGATCCCACAAATTGAAACCTGGCCTGTACTGCATTGTGACGGCATGCGTTTTGGTGTTCAAATGTCCTAATAGTTAGTCCCATAATAGTTGGTTTCTGTTGTAATTTTCACTCGCTTCTCAATGTTTTCCTGCATGATGTGTGCGCCTGTTAAATAACATGGAAAATGTCCCCTACACCAATGCTTCTCAACCCAGTTGTCTGGGGACAAGTGGTTACCAAATGGAGCCTTATTAGATCTCTTGAGAGCATACAATTGAATCGTTCTTATTTTTACACTCTCACGAGAATCTAAAATAATTGTTATTTTGATCGAGGTTTTCTGTTGTATTGAATGGATGATTGAATGCGACAACGACTAAATATTTTTTATGGTTGGCTCTGCGAGACTAAATCTCATCAAATTGGTAGTCCGTGGCTCAAATGGCAAATGTGTCTTGATATGTAAAGTTTTGAAAACCAGCGCCCTAGGCAACAATACAAACTCGGAAATACCACCCAAGACCCAAATTAGCATTTTAAAACAAAATGTCAAGAGACGCCAGACTGGTTTAAGGTAATATTAGACCTATGTGGTTGAATGTGACATCAAGGCTTGGGCATTTTATAGCAACGTTTTGCTAACCCCGCCACCTTCCCCTTGATCACCGGCAGGGTTCAATATGCTGCCACACGGTATGTCATGAGCCGCTGCTCTGTTCTGACTATTAAGTGTGAATCATGGCTGTGTGTTACACATTCATGAGACGGTCTGTCCCCACAGAGCCAATTCACACTGTGATTTAATGCCTTTATGCTGGATGGTTGCTGTCCTTCTGGTGTGTGTATGACTGTGTGTGGGTGAGGGTGGGTGTGTGTGTGTGCGTACCTATGTACAGATGCGCAATATAGACATCAAATATGCCAGAGACCTTAATATCGATCTTTTTGTGTAGTCTAGGCTGGGCTCATTTTCACCTTGTCAGTTTGCATTGTGGTTATTTACTGTAAGCTATCTTTTACTTGATTTAAACCAGGAAAAGGCGACACAGCTTAGATCATGATGATCTCCGAAAATCCAGACAATGGACCTTTAGCTAAGCCCCACCCTCTTGTCTACCCTAGGACACTTTCCAGCTGGGCTCATGCATTCCAATGTAAATATCCTAGACTTTACACAATAAATACTGGTTCATTTTTGGAAACAGATCTTCAAAATCTCTTCCAAATCCATCATCAAGGCATGCCCTATGCAGTGGAAAAATGTGTGTGTGCCATTTATTTTTCAAATGATGTTTTACAGGAAAGCTATTGGTGGAGAGGTCTGTCTATCACATGTTATGCTTAGCTGTGATTGGACCATAGTAGTTTGGGGAGGGGGTTATCTAAAGGTCTATTGGACAATAACAGTTTTGGAGGGGCTTAGCTACTGTAAAGGTCCATTGTTCATGTGTTATTGCCCAGCCCTACAGTAAATCTACGACCTTGGTTTTCAACTGGTGGTCCTTGAGGGTGTTGCAGGTGGTCCCCAGCTAAATGATGGAAAGTCGGTAACCAAATGGACCCTTATTGAACTTAAACTATTGCTTTAAAGTAACTCTTGAGAGTTAAATCATTGATCTGCATGACTTAATTTACAAGAGATCTACAACATTAGACAATGTATCAACGTTGGCTTGTTATCTCTCTCGAACCGTACCAACATCAATACAGCATGGAATCGTATCCAATGCACGATGACACTATTTGTGTCACATGGTGACTATTTGTGTCACATGGTGAAACGTGGCTCAAATGCTAAACCCATGATGGACATTGATATGAAAAGGGGTTGAAAACCACTGGACAAATGTATGAACACAACAGATTCCCTCCTCATGAAGGCACGCATCATCAGTCACACAGTGGTGGACGTGACAGGAACACGCTATGCCGGCGCGTTGGGTGTCACAGCCAAAGCGTCCCTGACCGACCGCGCAGGCTGAGCCACGGTGATGTGTTTTTGCGCCCGCCGCGCTACACAAGCGCGCATGAGTTCCGTCGCACATCACTGCCGCATGCGCTGAAAAGGTCTCAGTGCTGTAACACCTCTCCCTCCCTCCCTCCTGCATGGATGAGTAAGCAGGATATCTGCCAAAAGCCGCACGCCAAGGGGGCCTTATTTTAGATCGGTGCTGCTGGAGTGCAGGGGCGGATCTAGGCATGGGCATGGGGGGGCGATGCCCCCCTAAATGCCCAGTCTGGCCCACCAAACATGATGGCATGCAAAACAATCCCAAGATATTTCAAATTAAAGTGCTTAAATTTAAAATGATTTGAAACACTACTACTGCTACTAACTAACTACAGTTGTGGCACCACTAAACCAACAGCATTTGAAAACAGAAAACTCTCTGAGTCAGACCTTTAGCTTTATGCATGTTGTGTGCTTGTTGCAACTTCAACAACAAGTTATGTTACTATTGATGCTTAATTGCCTAATAAAAGTCCTGTAACCAAAAATGGAATCGCGACACGGGCGATGAAGCCGCCCCATACCATTTTCTCCTGCCCCCCCAATCGGAACATGTTACATCTGCCCCTGGTGGAGTGGCTGTGACGAGGAGAGCCTCTTGTTGATTTTCCTGTTTTTTGGACATGCTGACTCCTCTCTGTATGTGTCGTCTCCTGGCTTCTGGCTTCGACTCAAATCTAATAGTCCCCCCCCCCTCCCCTCTGGGGGTTATAAGGACACAATTTCCCTTGCTTTGATTCTCTAAAGGAAAGGCCAGGCGTCTGGGAGAGTGCGTTTAACCTTTTGGGAGATGGATAAGCAAGATGCTCCTTATTGATTTGTTTTGCTCAGAAAAGCACAGATGTTGACGTTGGACATACAGCTTGATCAGTAACGGCGTACGGGCCGTGCATTTTCTCTGTCTCTGTTTACTGCCTTTAATGAGTCATAACCTGCTTTATATTATGTATAATTTCTTCCCATTGATTTGTTACGAGTAATACATACAGCCTACAGTGTATGTACTACATATAGTCTATATAATATATGATTGACCTCGTGTTTGATGGGAATTTGCCGCACACAAGATAACTGCTTCTTCGGCGGTTCAGTTTGTTCACTCGTATGGTGACTGGGGACTTATTTTGTTTGCTGGCTTCAACAAATAAACTACACACAGTGATTGACTCCCTCCAAGTGAGATCCATGTATTCTGTACGCTCCTGCTCTTGGAGTAGCCTCTGGGTCCATTGTTGTGTGTGTTGTGTGTTCCGTCATCTGATCTGGTTCCGGATCCCATGTTATGCAGATATCCATTAAAATGTTGTAAACGTTTTAATAGGTCGTCGTCTCTGTCCATTCATGTGCCAAGTTTTAATGTGTGGTGCCTTAACTCAAGGGTCAAAAAAAAAATCCTCAGGCCATAACTGGAAGTTAGCTCACAGGTGGTGGGCACAATCATGACCACCACCAGTGGGCGCATGTTTATTTATTTATTTTTATTTTTCTATTATGGAATCATCCGTAAAAAAGCACATTATGATAACAATAAAGGCTCTTTCAGAGTCTAGAATTTCGGTGGCCACCGCGACCACCGCTCAGAGCACCGCACCGCGCGCTATTATATAGTCTGTCACCACCGCGACCACCGCTATTTCATATACCACTAGCAGCACCTCGCCCTCCCTCCCCTGTTCTCCTCGCGTCCATTGTTGTTTATTTTCCCCTCTGCTTTTTTCTTTACCTTCCTCAATTATAATAAATTCTGCTGCTTTTATGTTTATTTCGTATTCTGTTTATGTCATTGTGTCTATCATTGAATCCCTTCGTTCTCCTCCTGGCCGTCGTGCTGTGGTGTGTTTTCTTTTTTTTTTTTTACCAGCTGGCAGCCGTTAAAAACAAGTACTGGAACCACCACGGTGCGGTGGTTAAATTTCGGTGGCCACCGCAACCACCGCTCAGAGCACCGCACCGCGCGCTATTATATAGTCCACTGTCAGCACCGCACCGCGCTGTGGTTTGTTGTGTGTTTTCTTTTTTTTTAACCAGCCGTTAAAAACAAGCAACCACCGCGGTGCGGTGGTTAGTAAAATCCGAGAGGAGGGCTGGGAGGTGCGGTGGTTGCGGTGGTATGACGTCATATTGTAGGAAACGGTGGTCGCGGTGGGCACCGAAAATCCATCTCTGAATAGGCCTTGTGAATCTGGGATTAGAATCCAATATAAAAGGGTGTTAAGAATTTTGTTTCTTGTGCCTGTGAGGGGGGAACCCTCTCCTAGACATGGAGAGGCTGATAGACAGTAGTAAAACATTTAAAGACAGAGCTCTCCGTCCACGGAAGGCGGTGTGCTAAATAGCAGCAGTGGAATACCAACAATGCTACAGCCCACTGCCGCCAGTGGTGAAGGTCGTTTGCCTTTTGATCTCTCCGGTCCGTCCCTGATGTTTTATTATCTTCTTAACTTTGTTTTCGACGCTAATTAGGATGCGGTGCGAAGCGGCGAGGTTAGGAGTGGGTGTGGAACGTCAGTGATACTCGGTGCGTTTATAACGCTATTTAAATGCTAATGTGTTAAGAGAAGCAAGACGACCTTAATTCATCGTCGCGCGTTCTGCAGACACAGGACAGCCAGGAGAACAAAACAGCAACCCCTTAATAAATGAGTCTCTTCCTCGTTTTGCCTTTCCTCGCCACCGCAGCACATTTTTGACAGCACATGTAGTAGTTTTAGTCATTGGGCCCTCAGTATATCCAGTAGTTCCAGTTAGTCCTATCTACAAGCTCACAGGCTGTTGATCGGCTAGTTTTCAACTTTCATATTACCAGGGCCCACTATTTGTTCAGCATTTTGGCCACAGACCACCATTTGATGCTGAGTTTAGTCTCTCAAACCCAAAACTAAGGATTCTTCAGTTTAGGAGAGAGAAACTGGCAAAACTTGCCAGACCCGCAACGATCTCAAGATCTATAAGCGTCCATTTGGTTACCAACTGTCCATCACCACCTGGAATCCTCTCAGGGACCACTGGTGGGTCAAGGACCACTGGTTGAAAACCACTGGGTTTGTTGAATTTTAACATGTGTGAAAATAGTAGCCTAAAAAAGCAAAGTAGTCTATTGCATTCAGGCTAGTGTCTATCTGCTATCTGGAACCACAGCTCCCATGAGCTGTAACGGAAGTTGTATCTGCTGCTCAGATGGGAATGATGTTCCACCAAGTACAATACAGTGCTCACAGAACTGTAGTGCCATTGGAAACCAACGGGATGGAAGCAAGCAGATTAATAAGACGATAACGAGCATGCAGGAGATGCATGTTGCTCCAGACTGTAGGATGACAGCCTTTGGAAAATGTGTGAGTTACGCGAGACTAGGGATAAAGGGGTAAGCCACTGGCGAAAATATGGCCTATATCGTCTTTTTAAATTCCATTTAGCTTTAGTCATGTGAAATGTTTTCATCTTGGTCTAGTTTTAGTCAACTATATCATAAGACTTTATATTTTGTCCACATAAATTCATTTTGGAGGTCCTTGATGGCGTCTTGATGGCAGATTTTTACACTTGCTTGCCAGGTGAAAATAGAAGCTTTGTAAGCTTGCATTGTGTCGCGATGAGCTTGTAGATCTGCTATTTTCAGACCGCAACACCAAAATGGAGACTGCATGTTGGAAGTGGTTACTCTATGTCTCTATTGTAAATCCAGATTAAATTGTAAACTTTTCACCATTGTAAGTCGCTCTGGATTAAGAGCGTCTGCTAAATGCCTAAATTGTAAATTGTATGTCTTGCATAAGGTGAGTCCGTTGCTCTCCCCAGGTTGGCAGAGGGATTGTAGCACCCAGTATTGCAAGCTTAGACTATTGACGCTGAGTGTAAGAGAAAGAATGGGTTGCAAAATTGCGGGATAAAAACGTGTTTTATATTTGTTTCTGGGTCTTATGAATATTTAACTCATGTGTCATACCAGAATAACCTCTTATCTCCATATTCAAACTTTTTGAGTTTCTTTACTTTCGCCCCTTTACTTGATATTACGGCATCACACAAACGCGGCAGCGGATCTCGAGCATCCCGTCCATCAGCTACCTTTGCTATGTTTGAACTTGCATGGTGAAAAGTACACATGAGCTCTCCTACCTGACATTTGAGATGTGTTTAGCTCTGCCTGCCTGGGTGACATTGGGAGCTTTGGGACATACCCTGGTGTTAGTAAAACATGATTTCTTGATGATGCCAGGTTGGGGGTTAAGTCCAGTGTGATCGGTTTATGTCCGGAGAGAGTTGTTGTTGTTTTTTCCTGTGGAGAGACGTGTTTTTTTGTGCGCTCAGCAAGCTAGCAGCTTATGGCTCCAAGTGTTGGAAGATTAAAACAACATGTAAATGAGTCTCACATTGCCAGACTGTTGTCTCTCACAATTTCCAAATGCTTCTGTCATGCAGTCTGGAGCAATGCAAAGGCTATCATGAGTAACATACAGTATAAAGCAGAAGTGGAGCCTCCTCCCCAGCAGTGTTGTAGTGCAGTGGTTTTCAACCTTTTTGATAGCAGGGCCCACTATTCATTCAGAATTTGAGCCGCGGACCACCATTTGAGGACATTTTAGCCCCACAGACCCCAAAACTAAAGATTTATTTTGTTTTTTTGTCTACAATTCCAGGCTTGATTTGGGAAACAAAACAGTCAAACATACAGATCAAAATGACCATTAATCTTCTACATTCTCTAGTTGTGTAGACTAATTCAGATAATGCATATTTTAACTCTTGAGAGTGTAAACATGAAACGAAAAGGACGCGAAAGTGTCCATTTGGTTTCATTTTTACGCTCTTAACCCTTTCCAGACGGGAATCCATATTTGGATTCTGTACAGTATGTGCAGTATTCCAGACATAACTTGTTTTGAAGCTGATGCATATATATTTCAAGTTTTTCAGAAACCTTAGGTTAGGCCTAAATTTAAAGAGTTACACCTGGTTAACCAACTGTCCATCATTTTGCTGGGGACCACCTGGAACTTGCTCAAGGACCACTGGTGTTCCCCGGACCACTGGTTGAAAACCACTGTTGTAATGGGACTTTTAGAAGTGGGACTGACGCCCCATAAGACAAGTACACGCACACATGCACGTGCATGCACGGCTTCACACTATTAAAACATATGTGTATTGCCTACAATGGTTTACAATGCTTAACTGTATCCCAAAAGTAAATGACATGTTTAAAAAATATATGTTTTTTGCCCAAAAATGTATTTTACGTGTGTGAGAAGTGGAGGGACTCCCGAGACGAATTTGACATCTTTATTTCGCTTAGTGGACAACGCATTATGAATTGTAGATCTGCTATTTTTAAAAGATTTTAGGCTATACATTTGAAACCGTGAAATGGCACATTCTGTATAATGAGTACTTTGACTTTTGTAGAACGTTGCCAGTGTGGACTTTACTGCGGTGTCTGTTGGGCACAGGCCTACTTGGAATGCTGCAAGTTGGAATTGCATGCCCCACCCTACCCATTATGTACACACACATTTTCAGTGTCAGGTATGCCCGAATTTGGAGTGATGACAGGACATCTCCATGATGCTGGGCAGGGGCTCTGACATTTACCTACTATATATATATATATATATATATATATATATATATATATATATATATATATATATATATATATATATATATACAATATATATATATATCTCTTAGGGATGTTAATCGACACATATTTGGAATGTCGACGTGTCGCGGCCCAATATCGACAATAAATCGATTTTTCTTTTTTTTTTCTTTTTTTTTTTGTTTTTTTAGCCCGCGGTGCCGGCGGGACCCAACGCAAAATGTTGCAGCGCGGGCGGCATGAAAATGCCTACGGGAGGGAGAGGTGCAAGATAAAATAAGCAGGACCGCGAAATCGAGCAATATATAATACCAAAATATGCATATCTGAGGAGAACGTTCCATACTGCGCTGGACAATGATCAGGCATGTTCTCAAAGCAAAGCGCATGGCAGAGCGAGGCGCAGGGCGCAGAGCGCACCACGCAACAGACAAGCACCCGCACCTGGCATTCCACATTCATTAGTAGCCTAATCGACTTGATAGAGGAGTTTTTCTCTTTCCTTGCGACGGATTCCCTGCATCTTTGCTTTTTCCTGCGTCTGCTGTTAGACATGGCCAAACAACGTGAAACAGAACACTGGACAAGATAAGTACAAATAATATAGGCTTGTCGCGCTTGACGCGTGCTGCTTGCCACCAGCAGCGTCTCTCTCTCTCTCTCTCTCTCTCTCTCTCTCTCTCTCTCTCTCTCTCTCTCTCCTCTCTCTCTCTCTCTCTCTCTCTCTCTCTCTCTCTCTCTCTCTCTCTCTCTCTCTCTCTCTCTCTCTCTCCTCTCTCTCTCTCTCTCTCTCTACCATGTGAGACCTCGGTCTTGTGCAGGAGAGATAGCTTTCTCCCATACGTAACGCTCCATTTCGGAGGCGCCTGCTCGGCGAAATAAAAGTCAATCATTGCGTCCGGACCTGTTTAGCTTTTTTTTCGGCGGGTGCAGGGAGCAGCCGCTGCCGCCTCCTCCACCTCCCCGGGAAAAGCCGGACTCGCGGGACAGAACGCAGGGGGTAGGAGGAAGACGCATTTCGGCGGGTGCAGACCGGGGCCGCTGCCGCTTGCACCTCCTCCTACTCGGGGGGGAAAGCCGGATTCGCCGCGGCAGAACGCCGGGGGGAGGAGGAGGAGGAAGCAGCACAGACGCGCGCAGCACAGACATGTTCTCACTACAGTGATAGTAGCCTAATACCCGAAATAAGCAATTCTGTTCCCTTGAAAACAGTAACGTTGTGACGTTTTTGAACAAGAAATTGCAAAGAATACAAAATAAAAATCATTAATATAAAAAAAAAGAAAAAAGAGGCGATTTTCGACTCGTACTTTTTTGTGTCGACGTCAGCACGTGTCGACAATCGTGTTGATTTCCGACTTTTTTTCACATCCCTAATATCTCTATATATATATATATATATATATACAGTATATATCCACCACTGCTCCTGAGCACGAAGGCCCAAATGAGTTTTTGAGAACCTTATCTGAAGGCGAGAGCTGTAGCGCACGGAAACGAATCCGCGCAGCCGTGAAATGCTTTCCACAGCACAGCCCACAGTTCACTTACCGCTCCTAGTCAGAAAGAGCCATTCGATTATGTTTCATGTGATTTATCAGCAGCCACCTCTCAGACAAGAGCGTTGCTTTAAATAATGCATAGAGAGCCGCCAGACGCTTTCCGTTACAACCTTTCCTCCTATATCTTCATATAATTGGTCCTCACTAAATGTCCATGATAAAATACCACCAGTGTTTTCTCCTCTGTCTGTGTCTCATATAGGACGGCTGAAAGAACGTCCATCAGTGACGTTTTAGTTAGGCAGATTAAAAAAACAACAACAAGATTACAAGATAGAGAGACAACATTCTAGTCCAGGGGTTTTCAACCTTTTTGATACCAGGGCCCACTACATACTCAGAATCTGAGCCACGGACCACCTATTTGATGGCATTTTAGCCCCATGCACAGACCCCAAAACTAACCATAAAACCACAATTCCACGCTGGATTTTGGAAACAAAACAGTCAAACATAGAGATCAAAGAGACCATTAATCTTCTACATTCTCTAGTTGTGTAGACTTGGACTAATTGACATGATGCAAGGGTCCATTTGGTTTCATTTTTACGCTCTCCGAGTGACATCTGGTTATCAAACTTTCCATCATTTGGCTGGGGACCACCTGGAACCCTCTCAAGGACCACTGGTGGTTCCCGGACCACCTGTTGAAAACCCCGGTTCTAGTCCACATAAGGTCCTTATGTGTCCTCGTATGGAGACTGCGAGCCGGCTTGTCAGACATGAAGCCCTTTAGCCCGAGGCTTCAATGCTGCCAGCATAAATATTCTGTATAGGCTGTGTTGGTGGAGTCACCTTTTGGATCTACGCAGTGCTTGTGCATAATTTAACGTATTCCAATCTCTGCAGGTCACAACGTAGTGACAAGTCGGGTCAAAAATCTCCGGCGTGCTTTCTGCATCCTCCCGATCGACGTGACAGCATTCCTCCGTCGCATCACTACGGTTCATCGCTCCCGGCGGAGTCTTGGTCCACTGGAATGCAGAAGTGCTGTTCTTAATAGTAATTTGTTGGCGACTCGAACATTGTTGTCTCAGGTCGCCACCACTGGAAATATCAGAGAGGGGGAGGGAACACACACACATACAGTACTTGTTCATAGAGTTCCGTAAGATACTTTTTTAATCTTTGATAACGTCACCCCTCTCTAAGTCTTCATCATCAGGCAAAACATGACAAGTGTGTGGATGTTGGTGCCCTGTCAACCATCTCTGTAAATAACCTTTTTGTTCCAAAGCCCATCTGAATTTAATTGGTAATTTACTGAACATTGCGTTCATGTCATATTATGGTACATTTGTAAAACCCTTACCCTTAAGATACAAGATGTGTCGTAAGGAAGACTTGAGAGAAGAATAGTTTCCATTATACGAGAGATTGAAAATAACTTTTATTTTACCACTTGAGCCCCATACAGCAACCCTATTCTAGGGGTTGAACATTCACCCTAATAGTTAATCTACAAGCTTTCAATGCATTTCAGGAAATACTATACACTATAGTAAAGTAAAGTACGTAGTAAAGTATCTCCTGTCAGGTGTGGATGCAGAGTGAGGTGTCAACGTAAGATGGCCGAGCGGTGTGATTTTCACTTCTCCTTCTCAACTTCTCCTTGAATCTTCATCGCCTGTCTGTCAAAGTCTACATGTGACAGGACGGGAGAGCCCTGGTGTCGGCGATTCCCATTACTGTGTCAAGAGTGTGACGCTTGGTCAAATCCTGCCCCAACAAGTCACTGATTTGACGCAACAAACTGAGAATATCGTTTATATTTCCCTTCTAGCCCTTGAAGGATTTCTAATCCATTTTACACATTTGAAAACTTGTGAAATGGGACATTTCTACACAATGAGTACTTTTAAGTAAATAAATACTTTTGTACTTTTACTCTTAAGTACAATTTCCAACACCGAACTTGCCCTTAAGTCAAATAAATCGGGGCACTTCGTCCAGGAAAACTCCTCTGTCCTCTGTGTGTCTTTTAATCCATGAAAATGCCATAACCCCGCCGCCTGCGGTAATTTATTCAGAGCACTTCTCTGAGATTCCTGAAGGCATAAAGTCAATCGTCAGAGAAAGGCCATCGATGGCATAACTTCAGACGCAAATGTACCGTCACGTCGAACAATAGCACATTGTGACCGCCGGCCAATCATAGCTCCCCACGGGGATATTAGCGTAACCGTCTAACCGTGTTTGCAGCTTGCGGAATCCATAAGCTATTCTCGACTCTCTCTCTTGGTGTGAGCGTGACATGCACACTTTTTGACACAATAGAGTTACCCTGAGGAGAATGTGGCGTTTTATTTTTCCTCCCACCCCAAGCACTCCTTAGATGACATTAATTTGACTGCTATAGGGGCGCTTAATGCAAGACTGCCTGGTGAACAAAAAGAACCAGAGCGTATACAAGTAGTCTAACATCGTTAGTAATAAGTCCAGGCAGTTAACCACATGAACCCCGGCACAGCGCTCTTTTTCTGTGGCGAATGCTCAGTGAAAATGGGTGATCTGCGGTGGTCTGTGTGGCGTCACGGCTTTGAGAGCTTGTAGATGGGCTATTTTCCACAGCGGGGGGTGGGAAGGAAATGAGCGGACCAATTAAGTATACAGGCCTCTGGGGACCTCGATCAACTAAGCATATAGGCTTTAACTCAATCTGGACGCGAATGCCTTTTGGTGTTAAAACATTATGTGAAAACAGCAGATCTACAAGCTTGTAAAATCGTGAAAAAGTGGCTGGTGTAAATCTTTGAATATATATTCTTTCAGAGCAAATGTCTTTCACTAAAAAAGAAAAACAAAGAGAAGGTTTAGCACCACTGATCTAGAAATATACAGTATAGTGTGTTTTAACAGCGGGGAAACATCGGGCGAATAGATGAACTATTTTCATCTTTTTTATCGTTCCTCCGCCCACTTTTTGACCTATGGCCATTCACCTGCTATCCATGATAGTTACCACATCCCATAGACAAATAATGCACTTCTGGAAACATTTGTCTGGCCTAAAACAGTTCTAATTTGGTTAAGTGGATACCTGGAATACGAAAAGTAACACGTAAAGTCGCTGGGAGGTCGGATAAACTTTGCCTACCGGAGTTATTTTTGGCAGGTGACATAGCCGTGTTATTATTATGCCGTGTGAATTAGGTCTAAAACACCAGAGGCTGTGTTGATTTAGGCTAAATGAAAAAGACTCGAGACATGGGTCATTAACGCCGTACCTGTTATACAGTTGGCGGCGCGCAGATCTCACGCCGTTTTTTTTTTTTTTCCAACACAATCAACGCAATCACCCTGCTGTGCCTGTTTTGTTTGTTCTCTCCTTCCACGGCGCTGTATGTACGAAGCTCATAAAAGCTCTCCTTCACTTTATGGGGTTACATTTGGAGTGAGAGTGCGGAGGAGGGTTTATGAGGCGTGTAGTTTGGCAGCCAGGAGAGATTTAGGTGCTTTTTTTTCGTTCCTGTTTGTTTGCTGTGCGTTGTTCCATTCTTTTTTTTTTACACTGGCTGGCTGAACAACAGGGCGAGGTGAAGATAAGAATGAAATGTGAAACTATAATGATGATCCACCAGTCACAGTTATCAGCCTTGTGTCACCAAAACATTTTGTTTTTTGCACGTTTTTTACGATGCACTTCACTGTGTAATTACATGAAGCGACAAGGGACATGGCTGGAGCTAATAGTTTCCCACGACACAAAAATAAATTATTCCGGGTTTTCTTTTTTTTGCGAGACCATTTCAGAATCATGTACTGTATATACTGTATATTCTCTAATATAGTCCTCCTTTCTATTATTTACCGTCCTCCTATTATTTTCCGGGAACGGCGTTGGATTTAACGTATATTTTCCGGCCTCCTTGTATTAGCCGGTATTTTTTTTTGGTTTTTTATTTTCTGCGAGTGTGGGATTATGCGATGCGCAGTTCAATTCTCGCTTCCTCCTCCTCCTCCTCCTCCTCCTCCTCCCGATTCTGCTCGCCCTTTTTTCTCTCTATAAACCACTGGTTTTAAACCAGTGGTCCGGGACCACTGGTGGTCCTTTTAGATCTGTAGCTCTTGAGATCGTAAAATGAACACAAATGGACCCGCGAGGTCCATTTTTACAGAGCGCACCATCGCATTCCAATGCACTTACTGTTAGTGTGAGCCGAGATGTGTACACCAATGAAGTACGGTAATCCATCCATATCTTGTTATAATCCCGGTGAATCTTCCGTTATCCATTATATCGACTGACTGACTGACTGACTGACTGACTGACTGCCTGCCAACCATTCCTAAACATCAACTATATACCTTACGATAACTTTTTACTTTCACTTGACACAGGGGCGGATTGGCACATATTTCCCCAGCTGGTTGTTGGTTAACCAGATGTAACTCTTTGAGAGAAAACTCCCTGTAGCCTACTCCAGATGGCCAATCCGCCCCTGGCTTCATAGCCTTGTGTTGAAGCGTCAAACCTATATACAGACGCCATCTAGTGGTCTTACAAAAAACAGCAATATTTTAGACTATTGCAATGATTTAAGATTATTGGAGTATACAATATGTTTTATTCATTATGATTGGATTGAAACATTGTAATATAGGCCTCTCTTCTTATAGCAGCCTCCTTCCAATACACGCCTGGTATAAAAATCAGTTAAGTAAATAAAAGCCCCGGATTATAAAAGAGGATTTACGGTACTGTATATTATAAGGCTGTTGGACTGTAATTTATACCACTTACGCCATATTTCACAATCTACAAACTCATGTGTTGCATCATTGTGTTATCTTGCACATTGCTATTCTTAAATGATTGAATCATTTATTTTTATAATCTCTTTTGAAAAATAAGATAAAATCTAACCTTACAGAACAATGGAAACAAACAACAGTCGCCAGAATCAAGGCCAAGTCCCCAAGAAAACAACTGACAGATTACAACTAGTCCAAAACGCGGCAGCCAGAGTTTTAACTAAAACTAAGATGAGAGAACATATTACTCCTGTCCTAGCCTCACTACATTGGCTACCGGTTGTGTATAGAATTGATTTTAAAATTCTTTTACTTGTCTATAAAGCGCTTAATGGTCTTGCACCTTCCTACCTACATGACTGCCTGCCTAAGTATGTCCCAGGCCGTCCCCTCAGGTCTTCCACTGCTGGCCTGCTTGCGGTGCCTAAAATGGCAACTAAAAAACACGGTGAAGCAGCCTTTTGCTTCTATGGACCAACGGCGTGGAACAAACTCCCATTATACATTCGACAGGCAGCCTCTGTAGACATTTTTAAAGCACAACTCAAGACGTACTTTTATGCACTTGCTTTTAACTGATTCTCTGTGATTCTATATTTTATGATTTTATATTTTATGCCTTATTTCAGGTCCTCACTGTACTGCTTCTTTGATGTATTTTAATGATTTATACCCACTATTTTTTGTCTTCTTCTCTATTGCAATGTAAAGCACTTTGAGCTGCATTTTATGTCATGAAAGGTGCTATACAAATAAAGATTATTATTATTATTATTATTATTATTATTATTATTATTATTATTATTATTATTATTATTAAGGCCAAGTGTTTTAAAGGGGCTCCACCATATATCTGTGATTTTTCTGAATGGGCGTGTCTGAATGCTCCCTCTCAGATTATTTTGGAAAATGCACCCTCAACGCACTGGTATGCCCTGTCGTGGTTTGTTTTTACCTGGTTCATTTAGGGAGGCTTGTTC
The DNA here is from genome assembly GCA_039105355.1 of Benthosema pterotum. Lineage (NCBI taxonomy): Eukaryota > Metazoa > Chordata > Actinopteri > Myctophiformes > Myctophidae > Benthosema > Benthosema pterotum. The sequence continues at coordinate 33,104,710 of CM076980.1, read as the reverse complement.
ATTTATTCAGAGCGTGGTGCACCGAGTGTGCTTGGTGCATGCACTGAGCAACCCTACGCTGGAGATGGGGTTGGCCGGTGTGGAAGGTGTGGTTGTGTCACAGCTGTGTCTCCAGCGATACAACTGTTGTGAGCTATCTAATCTATGGTTAAGCACTGTACTATACCCCAACTTTTCCATGTCTGTTGAGGACCTGCACTTTAACCAAGTGAACACTTATTGTGCATGCAGACCCCCATTTGAAAGGACATTTCAGGTGTGTGTGTGTGTGTGTGTGGGGGGGGGGGGTGCAGGAGATAGGATTTATATGGCTCTGGCAGTGATTCTCACCATTTTTGAGTAAGGTGGGTTGTTTGGGTGTGCTGTTTAAGTCATTCGCAAATACGGCTCACTGACTGCACTTGGTGACGTCACCGCCCACCTCACCCGTCTTCCGAACAATCCCTTTAAGCCACTGGTGTGCATGGATCGGTCCCCAGCTCCTCCCGCTGTGGTTCGATGCCCTTCTACCACAAGACTGCGGTGGGCGGGGACAAGTGGTGAAGAGGACAGGGGGTGAGGCTGCCCCCCAAGTGTGGACATTCGTGGTAGTGCAGCTGAAATGGCTTTGTATGAAAATGAATGATATAAGTGGTTGTTTAGGCTTTAGTGTGTATAAAGAGGTATTTTTAAGGGCAGCATTTATATAATGTGAATTGGATTTTAAAGTCATGGTGCTACCCCTTTAAAATTTGCTACCCCCTTAAACATTTTATATTTTGTATAGGTGTTTGATAAAAAATAAAATCAAATATCTAAATACAGATCAAGCTACTTAAAAACTGTTTCTGCAGGCTGCTTGCAAAAGCATGAGTGTACCGTAGATGTTAAAATGACCCCAGTCATTTTAACATCTACGCCAAATGTCCCTTTTAAGTACAGTACTTGATGAAGGTAAATGTTCCTTTTCCACCACATTCCTTCATATCAAGGCATCCATCAGTCGGATTAACAGTGTCATTCGCCATAACAGCGGAGCTCAATCATAATAATCCGAGTAACGAAACATTATGCAATATAATATCAACTTCATTCCCTGCATCCTGATATCACTCCAGGGAGGGAGGGTGGGGGGATGGCGCCCGCAAAATGACAATGAAAGCCAGTGGGCTGTGACGAGATAAAGTAAAAAACGTCCTCTGATGAAGTTAAATACATCACAGTGGAAGGATGGGGCTGTCTGCGCTGCCCTCCATGACCCAGCGCTCCGAATTGGGTTTTAATCTGTGAGTAGCTACGTGGACTGCAGGGGCCGGTGGTGAGGGATGGACAGACGGAGGGAGGAAGGGAGGGTGTGGGTGAGTGGGGTGGTGGAGGAGGAGGAGGAGGATGCAGGGGGCACACATTCCCTCGGACGCCTATAGCAGCTCCCAAGGACGCAGGCTGTCCAGCCGCGGCGCCTCACAGCGTTCCCCTCCGGGGCTTTGACGGATGACACCGCCGCCTCGGAGTGATAGGCTATTATTTCACTTTGCATTGGATAAATGGCAAACGCGGCTCCTACCTGTCGGTCGCCCGCCTCCCTTTCTCTCTCTCTCTCTCTCTGTTCCTCATTTCATCTTCTCTTCTACTCGCTCCCTTGCTCCTCTCTCTCTCTCTCTCTCTCTCTCTCTCTCACTCTCCCTCATTCTCTCTGCACGGCAAGGCATGGATCCGACGCATGGATGGGGAAAATGGAGAAGGCAGAGCTCGGGTCCCCCCTTTATTTATTTTTTTCGGTGAAATTTACCAGCTGGGCCTTCTTATTTATTTATTCTGCTGTGCTTTGGGAGGTGCTGTTGTGACTGGTCCTGTCTGTGACAGATGTACACAATCATTACGTGGATAATGACCAGACACATTGGAAGAGACACACAGCCACCGCTCGTGGGAAATGCTTCTCAAATAACGGCCCAGTATGTTGTTTGTTTTAGGAGCATGGGCTTGCTCTGACTTTGCATACATATCTACTATAGACACACTGTGTGTGTACGTGTGCGTGTGTGTGTGTGTGTGTGTGTGTGTGTGTGTGTGTGTGTGTGTGTGTGCGTGCGCACGTGTATAGTTTGTGTAGTTTAATTTTTACCAGGAAAACTAGCGTAATCACATCTAACTGTAACACAGATAGTGCCACACGCGTCTTCTCAATGCCAGGTAGCCTGTAAGGAGTGGGTGTTGACTGATTTAAGCAGCCACCACCTGGCCCGAGTTAATTGTCTAATTATTATGCTCTCAGCTGGTTTCGACGACACCTGCTGTGTCGCAGACAGGACGAATGAGCCATCCACACACACACACGCGCACACATGTGCACCCACGCACACACACAAACGCAGAGAGCGCCAAAGACATGACAGTTATTTAAAAGAAAATTGCTGTAGTTTGTGTGCGCCGGCAAGTTCAACTACTAGTGATTGCAGGCAGGTGCAGTTGTAGCTTTCAGGTGCTGTGCATGCATGAATAAAGAGCACTTTGAAAGGTAACCTGCTGTCATCTGTCCTCTTGATATTGCCTCCATTTTGTACGTCGACCAACCAGGATGAGGCTGGAGGTAATGTCCTTTCAGGGGTTGTTGTGTGACTATTATAACGTCCACTCACTGTTGTCGCCTGTTATACTGTACGTTACCTGCCGATGTCACAATCACAGGAACCCCAGGGGTCCCCGGACTGCCTCTTTGAGGACCCAGTGGCACAGAGCAGCCAATTACAGTCAGCTCATCTGACATGGCTAAGTCAGTCACAGCTCTGTTCACTGTGCTATAAGTTCATATGTTGATGTCCAGGGGGTCATCAATATGTCCCTATACTGACAGATGTGTCTTTTGGTTTTGGATTTGTTCTTGTCCGAGGCATTTGTTTTCTTTCAACAGTATAATGTTGTTATCTTGATAATAAGATCTAATTACCAAATCCCGTGTCTCCATGTTTTTAGACTGAATATGTATATTGTTTTACTATCACACTATGGCCCAATATTAGCAGGGATGTGCAGTGTGTTAGAGAGGCAGGGGCTGAAATCATGTAAGAAGGCACTTTTAGACATAAATAGTAGAGTTTAGGGGCTGCTTAGTGTATACGCTGTGTAACAACATGGTTTTCTAAACAAATCTGATCAACACAAAATGCTGCGTTCAAGTTCAGGAGAAAGGATGCTGCCTTCCATTTTGGCTCAGAAAGGTGTGGCATGTGCATTTCTTTCACCATAGTAAATGCTGCATTTGTGGTCTGGAGAGGGCAGTTGTTTTACAGAAAGGTAAAAGGGCAGGGGTTAAAGCCCCTTTAGATGTCTATGTGTGTACGTCCCTGCACATTAGGAGTCTTGTTTTAGGACCCAGTCCACCTTAACTCTGACCATGGAATCAAATGCACAAGGGTCAATTTGGCTCCATAACTGGTAAAGGATTCATTTATATAGCGCCTTTATCCAAAGCACTTTACATTCACATTCAAATTTCATACACGCAGAAACCACGTAAGGCACAACCAGCACATCGGTAGCAATTTGGGGCTCAAAGACACTTCGACATTAGTGACAGGAAGAGCCGGGATTCAAACCGGCACACGCATGTATCATTGCATGGCTTGTTCTACCTCCTGAGCCACAGCTGCCCCGTTCCATGTGAACCATAACCGACCTGTTACCGGTATGATCATTCAGGTGGTTCTGGCATGCGCTTCTGGTAATGTCATTGTGCACTCGTTTTGCACTTTTCCCAAAAAGTCAACCTCAGACACGCCGACATGAAGACCACTGCCAGTAACCTGCTGTAATTATAAGGCTGTCTTGCTTCTTTATCTTTCCTCATCTCTGCCCTCGATCTCTGTCTCCTTGGAGACAGGACAGACCAGCAGTATTCATGGTGTCCCTCTCTCTCTGTCCTTTGTGTCTCCTTTGTTGGACAGACCAGCAGTATTCATGGTGTCCCTCTCAGAACCTCGATGAGGACAGCGTCTCCTCTCCGGACGGGAACATGAAGGGTCTCTCTGGCGTGCGTCCCGCCCAGCTCCAGCTCACCTCTCCCACCGCCACGCACACCTGCGGCCTGGCCGACTGCGAGCTCTCCCTGGAGCACCACCTGCACCACCACGGGGACCACAGGTACGCACCAGGACACCGTTGCTATATACAGTACATTCAGTGTTTGCATGCTTTATTTAGTTTTTTTTTTTTGTAAAACAAAAATACAAGACCTCAAATGACAGAAAAAGTAGGGAGAGCGAGGTAATGTTAGACAATTTTTACATTTGCTCCCCTCTAGGCGAGCTAACATTATATATCAGCAAAGTTTACACATTTCCCATTAAGTCGGGGTGTTCCCTAGTGGTGCAACGGTTCATTATCCCACAGTTCGGTTCATACCTCGGTACGGGGGCCATGGTTTTGGTACGTTTTGCATTTTTAAAATAAATAAATAAAATCCAAAATGTTCTTTTATTTTGCTTATAAGCAAATTTTAACATGAATATAAAAAATAAATCAAGATTTTCAAAACATTAAACAACCTTATATTGTATCAATTAGTATTATATTGTTTATCAATGCAAAATCCATGTGCGATTAAAATTAGTTACTGGAACTCTTTTATTTATTTTTTTACAAAAATGGACAAGTGTCGCTTTAACACACACAAAGGAAATGCGGCTGCTATAATGTATCAGCCACTGACTGCCAGTAATGGCATCCACATTTTTGGGAACTTATCTTGTGTATTCTGTTCCGTCATGATGGATTCGTTTCAGCTTAGCAATGGAGAGAATCTCGTTGAGCCATCTCCTGGAAAACACAGAGAACCTGGAGACTTCCAGTTTATCAGTACATTTTCTGTTTTTGGCAGAAACAGTGGCTCAGCGTATAGATCTGCTATTGCAGCCATTTTTTGAAAATAAATGTTTGACAGCATCACAGACATTTTCTCAACAACCGGAACCATTGAGGATCACGCAAACACAATGGCGCTTTATCTCACGTATACTTGTTGCGATGAGCTGACCGTTGCCGTATTGCGTCGTGCCAGGCCTCCCTCCTACCTCCTGAGCCCCACGGAGAGCTGCCCTCTGGACGGCCACCACCGCTGCTCCCCGCGCAGCTCCATCCACTCCGAGTGCATGATGACGTCCATGGCGCCCACCACCGACCACTCCGTCTCCAGCAGCACCTTCCCACGCATGCACTACGGCAGCAGCTCGCGGGACGGGGGAGGAGGAGGGTCCGGGTCGTCCGCCGGAGGCAGGGAACCCCGAGACGATGGAGGAGGAGGAGGACACGGTAGGACAGCCGTTATTACAGTATGTTGAAACCAGTCTGTACTGCACTTGTGGTGCTTCAACTGTGATTGAAAAATAGCAGGCGTTCGCGGCTCATAGCGCGGCTATTTTTGGGGGGAAATTGCGAGATTGCAGCACAAATGTTTCAATGTTTTTGTATGTGGCTCAGCATGCCATCCGTTCATTGTCTACGGGGTGGCGTCTTGTTTTGAAAGGGAGTTTGGTCGGAAGCTGCCGCGTCCGGAAGTAAAATAGTCCATTTACCCATTTACCAGCGCCATACTGGCGTTTGTGGAAAACAGACCCTTGCTCTTTAGGTCAAACACCTGATGTACTGTATAGCTTCAAAGATGCGTCCCACTAGCAAGCATAATGCATTCACTGTGAGTTTTACACAGGGAAACTAGACAGAGCTCCAAATTGATATTAAAAAGCCAGAGACGTTGCTCTCAGTTAAACTGTTAACAGCGGGAGAACAATAGCAAACAATCCTGAATTTCAACTGACTACTCCCCAATCGGCCATTATTTTCATCTTTTTGGGCTGCCCACTTTTCGCCCACTCGCTGGTTCACCACCACTATCGCTGGTAGTTGGTGCGTCCCATAGACAAATAATGCACTTCTGGAAAAGTTGTTTGGCTATTGCTCGCCGTTTAAAAGCACTGTTTTGTTACACATTTACAATTTAGCAGAAGCTCTTAATTCAGAGTAGGAAAAGTAAGAAAAAACAAAGATCAAACAAGGTGCTTTACACAGTGCATTACATTGACCCATTCATACAGACATTCATACACCAATGGCGACGGAAGCCATGCAAGGCATCAACCAGCATACCGGGAGCAATTTGGCTTTCAGCGTCTTGCCCAAGGACACTTCAACACGTAGACAGGAGGAGCTGGAATTCAAACTGCCGACTGCCAGTCGCCCCATGCATCAAGTGCATAGAAATAGTCATCTAGGATCATACGTGAACTAAGAATCGACAGCGACATCCATCTAACAGTAGAATATCCATACAGTACGATGAAACTATGAAGACTAATCGAATGCAATTAAAATGCCAGATCAATAATGACCTGCCATCTGTATCCCATCTGTCTCCCATTGCAGATTGAAGTTGATGTTTAATTGTCACGCAAATAATTGCGATTAACGGTTTAATCGTGTTTATTGGGGGGGGGGGGGGTGGAAATTAGAATGTTATGAATTGGAATTTCAATGTCATTTGGCCTTTTGGACTTCGTAAATAATAGCTATGACAAATAACTGAAATAGACCAAAAATGACATTTGTATTACCTTTATACTGTGCATAAATGGCCTGTTTTAAGGCCAGTGACTTGCTGGTGTTAAGGGACGGGGGCAAGGCACTCCACACCTGCAGTAGCAGTGCTGTGGAAGGTGATGACATCGTTTACGCTACCTCTAGTCTTGTGGCTGTGGGTGTCGCTCACCTTTTTTAAATAGTCACGTATGTGGGCACTGAGGGCATGGAGGGCACAGCTGCGTGCACAATTTTAAATGTCAGACCCATTTTCAACACATGTCGTTAGGTACATGTGTTTTCAACACATGTACCTAACTTGTTGTGGTTCACTATTCATTCAGAATTGGAGCCACGGACCGCCATTTGATGACATTTTAGCCTCACAGACCCCAAAAATAAAGATTTCTTTTGTTTTTGTCCACACTTCATCCAGATGGTGACTATCTTCTCAAAGAGTTACATAATGGTAAACCAACTTCCAGGAACCACCCGGAACCCTCTCAAGGACAACTGGTGGCCCCCGGACAACCTGTTGAAAACCCCTGACCTATCTGGTTTCTTTGCGTTTTGCGATTAGGCGATGATAATGCCATAACTGTGACAACCCGCCCCCCCTCTATAGGCCAGGGCAGCTCGGGGGGCTCCCACGGCGGAGGTGGCGGCAGCGGCAAGATGAACCGCATCCCGGCCAACCTGCTGGACCAGTTTGAGAAGACCATGCCGCTGCAGCGCGACGGCTTCCACACGCTGCAGTACCAGCGCACCTCCACTACCACCACCACCACCACCACCACGGAGCAGCGCAACGAGAGCCCTGGACGCATCCGCCACCTGGTGCACTCTGTGCAGAAGCTCTTCACCAAGGTTAGGACCAGGGATGTCATAATGCGCTTTTTTATTTATTTTCCGATCCGATGCCAATCTACCAGGGGTTTTCAACCTTTTTCATACCAGGGCTCACTATTTATTCAGCATTTGAGCCACGGACCACCATTTGAGTCATCAAATGGTCGGCCGTAGCTCAAATGCTGAATTCAATTTCACAATTTCACCCCACAGACCCCAAAACTAAAAACTTATTTTGCTTTTGTCCACAATTCCAGGCTGGATTTGGGAAACAAAACAGTCAAACATACAGATCATAATGAGTCATGACCATTAATCTTCTACATTCTCTAGTTGTGTAGACTTCTAAATCAGATGATGCATATTTCAACTCTTGGTTTCATTTTCAAAGAGTTACATCTGGTTAAACAATTTAGCGGGGGAACACCTGGAACCATCTCAAAGACCACATGGTGGTCCCCGGACCACTGGTTGTGTTAGCCAAATATCACTACTAACCTTAGTTTTTTTAGACTGAGGTATTTGTGATATGACCAAATGAGTGCTGATCTTTCCTGATACTGATACGGTATCAGGACATCTCTAGTTAGAATGGTTTGGGATTGTTGCGTCTGCAGGTCACAGCTAGTATGTAAACTGGGTGGAAGCCCGTCATGCTGTAACGCTACGCTGTAACTCTGTATCACACACACACACACGCAAGCATGCAAACGTTTTATTTATAAACCAATACTGTTGTTGTTTTGCCACCACCGCCTCGCAGTGTGTTGTTTAATGACAGAATCTGACAGATTAACGCACGCGCACACACACACACACACACACACACACACACACACACACACACACACACACACACACACACACACACACACACACACACACACACACACACACACACACACACACACACGTCTTGTTACTTCTGTTTTCTTCATAAACTGCTAGTGTCCACCTCCGCACAATGTTGTTAGTATGTTGTTTCATGATCCGGAATACAGTACAGACATCAAAGGGGGCTTCAGCCCCTGCCCTTTTACCTGTCTGTATAACAGCTACCCTAAGCAGTTGTCCATAAGCTGCTAGAATATGGCAAAGCAAGATAAACAACAGAGTTAATCCCAGAGGGATATAATCGTCAGGTGAAAGAAGGGCTGTCCTTAGTGTCGTTATTGTGTTATTAGGCCTAATATGTGCCTTGCGTCCCACGGTCCCCTGAGTCACTATATCAACTATATTTGGAACGAGAGAGAGAGAGAGAGAGAGAGAGAGAGAGAGAGAGAGAGAGAGAGAGAGAGAGAGAGAGAGAGAGAGAGAGAGAGATTGTGTGAACTGAAGTGAGTGAAACAATGCAGTTTGAAGGGATGGATGTGTTATTATTATACAGCTTATAGCCGAACTACAAGGCATGTTTGTTCCCTTTTCTGTGAAAAGAAGCACTGTCTCTGTTGTGTTCTGGGGTACGCCGGTAGAATTGGGACCCCGCAGGGGAAAGTATGCAACGGGTGTCCGGCAGTACAATGGCATGGTGTCCATGGTATTGTGTGTAGGAGTCTGCCGGTAGCATAATAGCCGTTCTACAAGCTCACAACATGTGATGCTGATGCTGTGATGTGTACGGTTTTGTTTCCCGAAGCAGACTCAGTTTCTCTGAAACGCGCAAGGAAAGCTGGTAAATGTATTACTCAATGAAATAAGTGAAATACTACCAGTGGCCAGCAGAGAACCTACATATTAATCTTTTAATTTTAATTCACTTCTAGAGCAGATTATCATAGTTCTGGATTTTTCATAATACCGGTAGTTTCGTTTTAAATAGTTTATGGAGCCGGTTTGCTCATTTTTATATTTGTGACGCTTAGTTTTGAGTTAATTTTTTGAGAGATGTAGGATTCAAAGGTCAGAGCAAGTTAAATCTAAAATTAAGGGAGCAAGGGGTTTTGCTGGTTTTTGTTAGCTGTAATAATAACCTCTCTCTTCTTCTTGGCCAAGTCCCACTCTCTGGAGGGCTCGTCAAAGATGAACGGCACCAAGGGCGGCGGAGACTCTCACCACAACAACCACAACAACCACCACCACCACCACCACCACGGCCACCACAAACACAGCAAGCGCAGCAAGAGCAAAGAGCGCCGCGCAGACAGCAGCAGCACCGGCGGCAGCGGCAAGCAGCGCGGCTCAGCGGGATGGTGGAGCTCCGACGACAACCTGGACAGCGACAGGTCTTTAACTCTTTTTTCTGCAAAAAACAAAACAAAAAAACAACGGACAACTTTAATTAACACTTTGAGTACCGTTTGTGATTGTGAGTCACGTGAGTTAACCCATTGTGTCCTGTCTAGATTTCTAGTTTCTGAATAACATAATATTCAAAGATTTGCACCACGTTTTCACGATGTTTCAAAAATAGCAGAGATACAAGCTCATAGCGCGCCACTCGGTGGCGTGCTATGAGCTTGTATATCTGCTATTTTTCAATAGTTAAAACATAATGCTTAGAACACCAAAACGCGTTCAGTAGACTAAGTGTAGCCTGACCGTTTTTGGGATATTCTAAAGTTGTTTCTCTTTGCCCATGAAGCTTTCAGAAGGTTTTTCTTCCATGACCATTCTCATCTATCATCATTTTATTATGTCTATCATGCTAATTCTGTCCCTTTTATTCAGGCATGCTAGTATCGACTGTAGAACACAATCACTGCGATTAACAAGATGCCATTGATGTGGTTTTATTGTTAAAGCAATATGGGCGATCTACTAGACAGCAGGGCCGGTTTTACGCATAAGCAATATAAGTGTCAGTAGACCATACACATGTAGTCCCCACCTTCACTTAATGCGGCCTACAGGTTAATACCAAAATTCTCATATTATTGATTTAAGCTGTTAGAATTCCAAATGGACTGCTCGCGGCCTGGGGGCACATAAACAGCAGATCTACGAGCAACATGCTATATGTGTCCCTCTGGAGTGAGTCTGAAATATAGTGGCATCATCGCAGATGCCCCCTCTCCCCCTTCCGCTTTCACGTTGATGCCTGCCTAGCCTAAGCTAAGCTTCAAGCAAAGCCTACTCGGATCATGGCAAATAATGACAAGAAACAGTAATTTGTTCACCTCAAATAATGACAAAGAAGAATAACAAAGACTCTGTTGTAACATGACATTTTTTTTTCCTTCTTTCTAATTATTTGTTAGGCCATTATTTGTCACAATCCAAGTTGGCTTTGTCCGTGGAGTAAACATGTTTATGTAAATACTTTTTTGAAAAGTCTATGAGCAAAATGAATAGGGGATTCACTTCCTGGGCCTCTCTATGAAGATCTCACACAAGACGCAACAGAATAATGTGTTGCAAATTGCATTATGCAAACTGTGACCCACAGGTGAAGTGGATTGCAGTTGATTGCAGTTGGTTGATTGAATTGTTGGCAACAGCACCGTGAAGATGATAATAATCCAATGTGTGCAGCCTCTTAATTTTGATCTCAAAGTGCATCAGATTGAAGCATTTTCATCACTTTTTTTTTCTTTTGGAGCCCAGGCATGGATCCCCAATGTAGCAGTGAGCATTTTGCCTTTCTAAATCTGTGACATGACGCATCCATTCTGCTCCTGACAGCACGTACCGGACGCCCAGCATCATGTCGCGGCACCCCGCCGACCACCACATGGGCCACTGCTACCCCCCGGAGCACTCCGGGGTGCACGGCGGCGGGCCGCACCACCACCACCACCACCACCACCTGGCCCTGGGGGGCGGCGGCGGGGGGGACCTGTCGCTCAAGACCTCCAAGAGCAACAACGACGTCAAGTGTTCGGCGTGCGAGAGCATGGCGGCGGCGCCCGAGGGCAAGTTCATGAAGAGGAGCTCGTGGTCCACGCTGACCGTCAGCCAGGCCAAGGAGGCGTACCGCAAGTCCTCACTCAACCTGGAGAAGCCCTCCTCCATGATGACCTCCGACCTCAAGCCCAGCCTGCGGCCCTGCCACTACCTACAGGTGAGCACAGCCCTGACCCAAGTGCCTATTTCGCACTCCGGTTTCATCGCCATGAGGTGACCACCTCACCTTTGGTGCGGTATGACACCCGCGCATCGCTACCATTTATTGATAAAAAATTGTGATTGGATAATGCCAGTATTTTTTATCTCTTATTCCAGTGGTTTTCAACAGGTGGTCCGGGGACCACCAGTGGTCCCTGAGGAGTTGACAGGTGGTCAACCAGGCTAAATGATGGAAAGTTGGTTAAACAGATGTAACTCTTTGAGGGCGTAAACATAAAACCAAATGGACCCTTGCGGGTCACTCTCAAGAGTTAAAATATTCATCATGTGAATTAGCCCCAAGTTTACACAACTAGAGAATGTACGGTGTAGAAGATTAATGGTTATTTTGATCTGTATGTTTGACTGTTTTGTTATCTCCGAAATCCAGCCTCGTATTGTGGACAAAAGCAAAAGAAATCTTAAATTTGGGGTCTGTGTGGGGGGCTGATGTTAGCGTGTTGGGCGATGCTTAGTCACTTGCTGTTCGACACCACAAGCAAAACGCCCATGGGTTTGAGTAAATGGTGAAGCCCCACAGTCGCGTTTAGTTTTGCAGAGGTTAGGTTTTGTGCCAGACAAAAGCAATTAGAACACATCTCGGACAACAGCTGTTCATCGCAGCAAAGCTGTTTTAGTTGCCTCGTGTAACTCAAAGCAAATGGGAGGCAAACTGTTAATTTGTATGCAGTGGGTGGATACAGTGATTACAAGACCCCGGCTTTGGTATGCATTATTAGGCCAGTGGATCTCTTGCTTTCCCTTCAGTACCCCCTTTTCCTCACTTCTGGATCAAAGGACCCCCTTTAGGCTACGCGATAACATGTGGCTTAGAAAGACAATCTACTGTATACTGTATATCATACCTTTACTTTTTGGCAGAAACCTCATAACTCCATAAGCATTAGGGGAATAAATGCCCTACTTGTCCATACTACAGCACCATACAATAGTAGCAGATCTACAAACGCACTGTGTTTTTATTATCAAAGGTTGTATCTTGCTCTCTGCTGCTATAGCTATCTGTTATCGTTGTGTATTGTGCACAGGCTTGGGAAATGTATGCTCACTGTTCAACAAGCAAAGTTACATGTACAGTGGTTATGAAAGTAATAATGTGGTTTTATCCATCTGGCTGCTTTATTGTTACATCTTGTAAATAATTCATTGTGTTCTGGTTCCTCACACATTGTGACAGCAGTAATAATAAGTGGGAAAAGGAGGTAATTGCGCGTTGGTCTTACAGTAGTGAAGAGAAGAAGCTTGAAGATTATTTGTGCAAAGTTTTCGCTCCTAGAGTGATTTATATAATTACAGGATGGGGAGGCGTAGGCTCAGGGGTAGAGTGGCTGGATGCTAGAACCACAACGTTGCCAGTTCAAACCCAGGCTCCCCCAGAGTTAAATGTCCTTGAGCAAGACATTGAACCTCTAATTGCTGCTGATGTGCAGGTTGGTGCCTTGCATGATTTCCTCTGTCATCAGTGGGTATGAATAAGTGTGTGTGAATGCAGTGAATTGTAAGGCACAATCTACGGTATGTAAAGCACCTTGGAACAAGGCGCTATGTAAATTAACCATTTGCCTATCTTTAAAAGCTGCAAAGTGACCTTGGCATTGCTTTTGCACACGGTGAGGCAGCTTTTACCATGCAGAGTGAGTTGTTGTTTGTTCATAAACCTGACTATTTATGTTGCCTTTGGCTATGATCCTGTGCAAAGCCACTTGGACACATTTACTGTACATCAATAGCCTGTAGGCCTGCCCGCATGTTGTAGCTAACATTCTATGACCTATGTAAACCACAGATCATTAAGCTGACTGTCTCAACTAGTTGTCAATTGTCACAGGGAATCTTTATTTGATTTTAGTCACACACTTGCAATTTAGTTCAAATGATGATGTTTGATGATAAGAGTGCCACTCTCTTCACACAAGTATTTTTAGAATTTAGGCTAATAATTGACAGTTTTGACTTAAAAATATATTTTTTATTTGTAGTGGATGAAAAATTGTAAGTGATTTCACTTAACTCACTTAGCACAATTCACGTGGTCGTCGTTTTCTGCCCTTTGCCATGGCTCAAGCCAGTGCATTCGGTGAAAACCCCTATTTTGAAGCACCAGATCTTCTAAACAGTATGTGCGATAACGTCATGGTGTTTCTGGTGTCTTGACTAACCTGTCCTCTCACGATCTGAGCAAAAAGTTCCGGGTCAAAAGTCAGGAGGTGACGTTTAGCCCTAGTTGATTTACCGGTGCGCCCACGACATTCCAGGGCAGAATCTCAAGAATGGCTTTTGAATGCATTGGATTGAATGGGTGCGAATGGGACAAAAAATCAATATGGCCACGCCCATTCTGTCCCAAATGAAAGTCAACAACGGCTTGATTGTCAGCCGATGCGCTCGGACTAATAGATGGATTAAAGAATGAAATCTACAAATCGTCGCGTTTTGCACCAACCGCGTGATCAGTGAGCAATGCCCTACGGTAAGCCTACCGCTGGCGGTCAAAGTATTCATTCAAATAATATTATTATTATTTTTATTTTTTGTCTAATCCTCTCTACTGTAGAGAGGTGGTATGGTGACCATATAAGGAGCTCCTCCCTGTCCCCATTGAGCCTCTGGGGTCAATCGGAGAAAAGCCTTTCATCCAATCAATCCCTTCAGGATGGAGATGGAGATATTTCAAATTAAAGTGCTTACAGTATATTTAAAATGATTTGAAACACTACTACTGCTACTAACTAACTACTAACTAACTACTTGTGGCACCACAAAACCAACACCATTCCATCATTCCAAACAGAAAACTCTCTGAGTCAGACCTTTTGCTTTATGCATGCTGCGTGTCTGTTACAACTTCAACAGCCTAGTAAGTTCCATGAAGCCGCTCTCATACCATTTTCGCCCCCACCCCCCCCCCCCCCTGGGCCTGCTCTGCAGTGTGGCTGTCCTGGTTGTTCTACTGTGTGGTTTGGAGGGAAGCAGCTCGCTGGGATTACTAGTAATCCACACAAACCCATGAGTGGCTCTGTGGGAAAACCCCAACGTATCACCAGGATCAATCCACAATGATGCAGCACTTTTTCAGTCGTAAAGGAAGTAGTGTTCGTATTATAATATGTTATACAATGCGTTGCACACTTAAGGCCATAACATTCCTTAGAATATTATGGGATGGGGAGAAAAGAAAAACGTAATAATAAAAAAAGAGAGATCGTTGATATCCCAAACGACAAATCCTACGTTGTGAAAACATGTAACGCCAGCACTCAGTTAAGTTATACAACCTGGAAAAACCTTGATGGCAGCGCGGTTACCTCCCCGCTGCTAAAATAAAGCTAAAGGAATATAAAAGGAAAGAGCCCTTCGGAGACTCCTGGCGTCGTAAACAAGCAGCCAGAACATCACTCAGACCACAGAGTGACTATATATGCCGTCCAAACGGACGTCAGCAGAAAGCGGGGAGTATTTCTGAGTAGCACATTTATAACCATAAGTGATGATAATTATGAACCAGACGGGCAAAACGCTGGCTCCTCTCAACCTCGCATAATTTTTTCCAATCCCAGTAAGTGCACCAAAGCTCTCTCTCTCTCTCTCTCTCTCTCTCTCGCACAGCAGCAGCAACATCAAGAAGACTTCAGTGCACCCCCCCTCCGCACGTGCACACGCAAATACACACACACACACACACACACACACACACACACACACACACACACACACACACGCTGTAGACAGGCAGCCTTTTTCGTTTGGTCATTCAGTGGCAGTAGCGTCCAAGTCACAGCGTCATACACAGTTCTAAAAATAGCCCCCCTGCAGGGCTATATTTAGTCTAACATTATCAATCCCATCGATGGAGGCTGACGCATCCTCCCTGAGGGAGCCGGTGCCCTCTCTGAGAGAGAGAGAGAGAGAGAGAGAGAGACCATAGAGGTGCAGTAAGACAGTGGGAGAGGAGGAAGAGAGCGGTGGTGGTGGTGGTGGAAGCATGAATTTAAGACATATTGTGAAACAAAACGGTAAAGCTGGTTGAAGGGAGATCAGCTCACCAATGTCCAGCTATTGTTCAAGAAAGAGCATTGAAACCTCACCATACCGTCCATCGCCCCAAACCCTAACCCCCCTTTCACCCCCGAACATTAACCCACCGACCTCCAACTCCCCACCCTCACAAACACCAGCGCATAAGCGCATGAGCTACATTGTGATATTTCTGCTGATAGGGCGTTGCGGCGGGGGATTTAATAAGCCAATTAATTGTCATGTTGTTTTGCAAAAAGAGGTGAAGGCTTTAGAGGGAGAGGCTGCTTATTAAAAAACGGAGAGAAGTGCAGAGAGCTGCAGAAAATACTAGTGCTGCTCACTGTGCAGTGTGCACCACCCAGCGAATGCTACGACCTCAGCGCCACGCACCCAAATGCTATGGCATATCACAGTCACTTTGCGCACCACCCACTAAATGCTATGACCTCACAGTCGCTTCTAATTGCCCCCACCGCTCTTTTTTTCTACACATTGCTAGCATGGGTTCCAGCCTGCTGCGCTAAAGGTGTTCTCTACCCCACAGCAGTAGCTGCGTGGTGCACATCGATACGATGTCAAACTGGTGTTTTTTTTTCTTTTGTCTTTGATGGCATAGCCTGCATTTGAAGGAGACATTTTTAAACATCTAGCCCTTAACGGAGCATTCAGTGTTTGTAGTGATTTTGTAAACCCTCACAGAGAAAAAAATAATGGTAAAAAACAACCTAACTTCAACCAAACATTTGCTCAAAAAACAACAACTGGGTCTTTGGTCAATGTGACCGAATAATGCGTGTTATTATACTGTATTTGACCGAATGTAGGGTCAAAATAACCCAAGTACCAGTTGATTTTACCTATACTAACATATTAGGTTACATTAATAACCAATTTTGAAAGGCAAAATCAAAATAACCCAACAGCCAGTTGGCTTGTTGTCGATATCAGCCGGTACAGTCTATCCCTGATACAGTGCGCTAGACACCTGCGAGATGGATTGCTGAGGTGTAGCGCCACACCTACAGTACCATCAGCTCCCATTACTTGCCCGGAATCGAACCCATGACCTTGTGGTCCTAAGGCGAGAGTTCTACCGACTGAGCTACCCAGGCATGATGTTTAGACGACATTAATACTGTAAAAGACGTGTTGAGGGTGTGACTTATTTGACCCAACAATCGGTTATACGCTCTGGGAAATAACCTAACAAAGTTAACCTAACTAAACAACCTATGAATTTGGTCAAAATAAAATATAACCCAACAAATGGTTGGGTCAAATAACAACAACAAAAGTATTCAGTTACAATTTTTATCGATTCGTTTTTTGTGTGCTGGTCACCCCGGTACCGAGATGTGCACATCCATATGCCCTACAGTGGCGTGTTGCACGGCCAACAGCACTTGGCCCACTCGATTGGAGGAAGACATCTCTCATCCTGATTGGATGAAGGCTTTTTCTCCCAAAGCCTAGCCTGGGTCTCCAGGCTTATATCTACTGTGTGAAATGAAAGCCTGGGCACAATCTATACCAGAGAGTCTATCAAAAGGCGGCAATACCTTTAAATCGTATCAGGTCACTACTATTACTCTACCCACATAAACCTGCTATATTAAAGTGATGTCTTTCTTTCATTATGATTAAAATATTGTGTCACTTAACTGATTAACGGTTACACCTCTAGGTCATAGAAGACATTATTGTTATAGACATTTTCACACTAAACTTAAGTAGACCCTACAGTACGTGCACACAACATCAACATAAAGTGTTTGTGATTATCAGTAGCTGACAGGAAATAGAAATACGCTCACACCTAAGCTGTTCCCATAGCAACGCAAATTCTCTGACAAGGTCCGTAGAGACAGTAAATTGGCTACTATCACATGTTATCACAAGGTTGATTATGGCGTGTTCAGGTAAACAGCGGTGGGTCCCTCCAGACACGAAGCCATTGTTTGTGAAATGCAGACGTCGGGTGGATTGGCAGTCAGCAAAGCGCCTCCATTCCAATGTGAAAAACAGCCTGTAATTGTCAGTATCCGGGCTTAAATTCAGGGTCCATTTTTATACGTTACCCTGGGCATCTTCAACGGAAGGGGCATTAAGCAATTATTCCCTTCCCAACCCATCCTTGTCCAATAGCAATACATCAAGCTTGTTAAATGACAACATTTCTCCATAAATAATCATTTCAGAAGCAAAACATTCAACATATCTTCTAAATGTAGTCAACCAGGTCTGTGGTATGCTACTGTATATGCACTGCACAAATGTGCATGACATTATTTAAATTAAGTAGACATAGGAGGAAATGACAGAGGGTGAAATCAACTTTTAACGACTGTCTTGGCCTGACAGGAGTTTTCATGTTGCACGGTCAGACTACTATAATTAGTATTATTGCCATCGCCTGGGTGGGTCAGGCATGTAAATGTTCAACAACACAGCCATGCAAAACATCATTGACAGCTATGAGGTGGCGCGTGGCGAAACCTTGACCTGCATAGCAACAGTTGCTAAACTATCTGAATTGGCATTGGACAATCGATTTTTTTGCGGTGGGATTTAGCTAATTTAACCTACCACCCCTTTTCTGAGGGGAACATTAGCTGTCTATTTTTGATTTGGTCTAAGGCAAGGGAAGAAGAAAATACAGACCAAGTATGGGTTTGTAGGGTGTAAAGTGGTTTGCTGTATGAAAATGCACATTCCCAAATGTGTATTTTGGGGGTCCCTGCATCACCTCTCCGCTAAGGCGTCCTTGTCCTGATAAAAGCACAGAGCCCCTGTGTTGTCTGCCATGCACACAGAGTAGATTGAGAGTTGCAAGGCGGAGGCGGCAGCAGCAATGTGTTTACTGTTTAGTTAAAAGGTCGACCTGGAGCTCATTGTCTGCTCTCTAATGAGATGTGTCAGGGGAGCAGGACCCCCGTCCCGAGGCAGAGCCAGTTCAGACGAGGTATTTAGTCTACTTAATGCGCTGGAACAGGCTGTCTGGGGACACAGACAGACAGGGAGACAAGACAGACCGACAGACTGGCAGGGAGACAGACTGATCGAGAAATAGAGAGACAGCAAACTAATGGGGAAGACAGAGAAACAATGAGAGACCAACGGACTGACAGGAAGACAATGAAATGGTTTGGTTTAGTTTAGTTTAGTTTAGTTTAGTTTAGTTTAGTTTAGTTTAGTTTAGTTTAGTTTAGTTTAGTTTAGTTTAGTTTAGTTTAGTTTAGTTTAGTTTAGTTTAGTTTAGTTTAGTTTAGTTTAGTTTAGTTTAGTTTAGTGAAGGTGTAGAGTGGCTGGGTATGACAACAACACTGTTGCCAGTTCAGACTCGGGCTCCCCCAGAGTTCGTGTCAAAGACACTGCATGAAGTGCTGCTTGGTGTCTTGCATGGTTTACGCCACCATCAGTGCATGTATGTGTGTGTGTGTGTGTGTGTGTGTGTGTTTGTGTGTGAATGTAATGCACATACAATCAATCTTTGCAAAGCACCTTGGATAAATGTGCTATATACTGTAAATGCACCATTTGCAAGTTAAAAGGTACCATAGAGACAGACTGGTAGTATAATGAGATAGATGGAGAGACAACAGTCGGACAGACCCAGAGAGAGATTGATTGATTGATTGATTGATTGATTGATTGACCTATTTATTGATTGATCCAGTGATTGATTGATTGATTGATTGATTGGTGGACTGATTCACCTATTTCAGACAATAGTCAAAAGCATAAACACAATGAAGATTATAGCCTTGTTTCCATTGTGGGCTTTGATTGATTGATTGATTGATTGATGGAATCCTTTATTAACAGCTTGCAAAAGGTACAGAGGCACATTTATACGTTAATGTTGAAAGATAACCCAGGACGCCCAGAGGGCCTGTTTCCATTGTGTTCTAGTAGCAATACACGTTTATTTACAGAGAGATATTGTGGCGTAATTCCTTTTGAAAAAGTGTCTGAACCGAGAGCGAGAGGGTAATTTATTTTGGCAAGCTTAAAGAATTGTCTGGGAAAGAGGAAGAGACTCTTTCACAGACACAGACTCATTAGGCCTGGTGGAAAGGAACCCAAATTGAAGTGAAGTGAAGTGTGTTGTGAATCCAGTGAGAATCAAGGGAGAATATGAAAAGTCTTCTGATTTTAATTTGCTCAAACAAGCAGCAAAAATGTTGGCGGTGCACGTCCACAAGACAATAGACTGAGCAACAGCAGCAATGGTAGATAATACTGGATGGGAAGATGAAACAAATGAGAAAACCCAGATTAGTCCATAAAAGTCGTTTCAACAGCAAATACAACCTTGGCTGCAGCAGTGTTGGTTTTGACAGCAAGTTGTGATTTATTTTTTGGCATAGCTTCTTGTGAATATCTTTTCATTTACTTTTAGTCATCTGAAATGTTTTAGTGTTAGTCTACTTTTAGTAGACTGAATGTCATAAGAATTAAGTTGACTAAATGTGCAGTTGATTTAGACAACAAAGATGTCTTTTGGCAGGCCTTGATGGTGTTTAATTGGCTGATTTGGTTGCATGCTGAAAATAGAAGATCTACAACTAATTTGCTGTAATTTCAAGGACCGCCATAAAGCTCTCAGAGTTACATTCCCACACAGGTACGGAGGTAGAGCAGGTCATCCAATTTTTTATTCTACTTGCCCTCAGGTCACCCCCCCCCCCACCCCCAATATATCGTACATTTTGCATTTAAGTTTACTTTCTAATTGGGTGCTTTAAACATTTCCTTGCACGCAGTCGAAGACTGTTTTGTTTAAGTCACAATCAACTACAGTAAATATTAATCAGTGTAAATCAATGGTTCCCTTAGTGGTCACAGACTCAGGGGTCTGTGACCACAGCAAAATGGACTTGGGAGAGAGATAGGAGAGATAGCTAGTAAGCCAGGGAAAACGCAGAGGCAGAGCGCAATGACCACCTTCAAGACAAATATAGGCCTATCTTGTGTTGTGTTATAGCGCACTAAGTCACACACCACACCAGGTAGCAGTCTTCACTTGCCCGACCATTTTTTTTACTTGCTCCGGGGAAGCGGGCAAGTGTTAGTGTCAAGCCCTGTGCACAATATCATATCCAGCATCCCAACTCTTTGACCAGAATGGAACCAAGCCTTCATTAATATCATCGGTAAGGAAGTCGGGTGTCAGGACCGGATGTAGATAAACATATTCTGTATGCATAGAGCCTGTATTAAAGTTGTTCACAAGCGAATAAAGCCCCAGAAGTACCTTTTCTACCAGGATTGTCTGCATGGTGGGAGCCAATAGAGCAGAGTGTGCTGGAGTTTCAGACGATATAGAAAGCAAGCACAGAATCATTATTATAAATGCAGAAGTCTTGCAATACCAGATTCTATGGCTTCAATAATCCTCAGTGGTTCTGAGGGGTGAGCTTAACAGCCACACACACAGACACGCACGTGCACACACACACACACACACACACACACACACACACACACACACATGCATGCACACCTGCACATGTTCAGATGTACACATGCACGCACAGTGACATTTACACAAAATACTAGATCCCTTCATGTGCACGCACACATACGCACGCGCGCGCACACACGCGCACACACACACACACACACACACACACACACACACACACACACACACACACACACACACACACACACACACACACACTGACTTGAAGGAAGCTTTGAAGATTACGTCTGAGGAACACTTTGTGCACATCCATCTGTGACTGTGTGTGTGCGTGCATGTTTGAGTGCAAGAGTGCAAGCAATTCCTGCATACATGCTTGTCAGTATTTGCCATCCGTGTATGTCTCTATGACATGTACTGTACTGTGCATGTGTGTATGAGAATAGTGAACCCCTGGGTAGCAGTGGATTACCCAGCTGTTCCCGGGACCACACAGGGAGGTAAACTGTAGTCGATAGAAGTGTACTGGTATGTACGCAGATACGGATCAATGCGATGTGGAAACCCTCCGTACAAAAAGAAGGAAGTGCACTATAACCATATTCAGTACATGTACGTTTGTTATTTTACTTGTGTTGTACCTTCTGGTAGGAGGAAATTATAGTCCGTTAGCGTTTGAGTAGCACAAGCAATGACAAAAACAAAGAACACAAGTGTAAGGAATGCTGCAGGTGACCAAAAAAGCCCCTTGTCATACAGACAAGAGACAACGTTACATTGTGCTGTTTCAAAGACTTCAGCACACACTGCTTTATATATTGTTATTTTTATTATAATTCCAGACAACTTCACAAACACTGCCAAGCTTTATGATTTGCTCTATTCTGTGAACTGACATCATCATAATTTTTTGACTGTGGCCGTGATGATGGAATTCACGGTGCCACGCCAGGCCTTCGTTGCCATCCCCAGGCCCTGCTTACTGATGCATGTTTCCCTACTAGTGATGACCTCAGGGAACAACAGATTTCTACCTCTGGTCTGCTGTATGGCAGTAGCCGGCAAACTGTGTGCTTCTGGATCGGTGAAGAAACACAGGGACGGTTGCCGTATGTTAGATTTATCTTTATCTTCCAAGAGGGATTTTGCCCTCTCATTAGAAAGCGGGTGTAAGTGCCATCCAACCATTTCTCTAACCTCCATGTCTCCATAGAGTAGAATCGGCTTGATAGTCATTCTAACTAAGCTGGTATGACCAGATCTTATACACGTCAGCTGGCCAGACCATACGATTCCTAGTTATGGCTGTTATGGTTGTGTCTCCCAAAGCCCCAGAGTCCACAGCGCCCCTCTAAGGCACAGAAGTACCATGACAGTAGAATGTTAGTGTCACTCCTGTGCGGTAGAATCAAGGCCAAAGTGACTCATACATGGCCAGTGGGGGAGACCAGGCAGTCGTATTCAGGAACAGTGTGAATCAATTTGACTCGGTGGACACTGCCCGTAACATTCAAAGGACCGGACCCTTCCTCACCCACAACGCCCAGCATGTCAGCCCTGCTCCTTATCCAGACATCAGTCAAAACTTGACTACTGTAACTTTCCCCTTGCTGGCCTCCTTCCCTCCCTCCCGCTACGTGCTCTTAAACCCCATCTGAATGATGAAGAATAGCACAGCGTGTGTACGTGATCTTCAGCTAGCCAAAACGTTCCCACTTACTGCCCCCACGGAGTACAAAACACTGTTGGCCTACAAAGCAACCAATCCCCCATATCTTCAAACGCCTGATCCAACCCTACAAACCCCCTCCTCACTTAGATCAGCTAACACGGAAGCTGTCAGAAAATCTTCCATAAAACATCTGGGGTAATGCTCCACGCGTCTCAGACTCTTTTCACCTACTGGCTCCCGAACTACAAATGAATTCCTGCAGTTATCACTTATCACTGGAGTTTCCCCCAACCATCCACCATAGTCTGAAGATTCACCAAGTGCTTATACTGTGCAGCACTTGCTGTAAGCTTGAATACCTTGTAGGCTTCTTATGCAAATGTTGAAATGGAATTTAGATATATGTGCTGTAGACAGACCTATAGTTTGTATAGTTTCATTTGGTACATATGCTTAGACCTATGAGCCTAGATTACCGGTACACTATGCATTTGATGTGTTATGTTTTGTTGACCTTGCTTACTGTAAACTACGTAGGTTAGACGTCTGCTGCCATAAGACACCTAAGGCACACTGGCATACGTATGAGACAGCACGTTCTTCCTTTTTAAATACCGTAATCATAAATTAGGCTCTCTCAAATGTGTGCAAATCAATTCTACATTCATCCAAGCTGAACTCTGACTGGGGGTAATGGGTGTAATTTTCCTAATGATGATTACAATGTTCCGATGTGGAAGAAAACAGTCCAGAAGAAGAAAGAGATGCAGTTATATTATCTGTTTTTATTTGTAGACATTCTCAGAATCCATCCTGTTGACCTGCGGCACACTGACTATCAGGAAAATTAAAACATTTCACTTCATTGATTGATCACACATGTGATTCCCAGAGCATATGAGCTTGTATAGATTTACTTCTTACAGCATGTTACCGTATTTCTTTTTTTTTCTTTCTCTATCTCTCTTTTCAATTGACCCAGGGCTCCCTATGGAGGCCCTCCCACCTTGCATAGATTTACGCAAACACAAATAAACGCGCATCAGCAAAAATTCTCCACGCACCACGCAGCGGTCTCCGTTCAATCGTGTGCGAGGAGATGATTGGCTGTAGTGTCAGGTGGTTGGGATTATAATAATTGAGCCTTCAGGAGTCTCTCAACCCCCCAGCAAACCTCCTCTCCATCACTTTCTCTTTTCTTCTGTCTCTTCTCTCCACTCCTCTGCGTCTGTATCACTCTCGTGCTCCCTCCCTTGCCCCACACACACACACACACACACACACACACACACACACACACACACACACACACACACACACACACACACACACACACACACACACACACACACACACACACACAGACTTTTGCGCGCTAATCCAGCTCACTCCAGCTCTGTGTGTGTATCTCTTTCCTTAGTTAACGGCAGTGACTTATGTGTTTTGGTGGTAGAGGCACTGCAGAGTTAATCAATGAAATGCACTGCAGCCCCACTCTCTCTCTTTCTCTCTCTTGCCTTGCGGGGCAGGCAAGGCCGGGTGGCCTCCTCCAGCACCACTGCCTGACACAACCTACCGGTATTAAGTAAAAAGGCACAGAATACATCGGCATCACATTCAAAGCGAGTGAGCAAAGCTTTGAATACATGTGGCCTGGCTACTGCAGCTGCCGGCCATTTTGCGCATGAGTGAAAGGTTGCGTTAGCCCGGCACTGCCCGTCGACTGCTGCAAAAATAAAAAGAAGACTTTTTCTACTCATCAATCCAAAACCATTTTGTCTAGTTTCCCCATAGTCTACTTTCCCTAGTGGATGCACTCCACCAACACAACACTCTAAAACTTTTTGGCCAGAAGCGAAAATATTCTTTTGAAAGAATCAGAGCTTGCAGAGCTATAGTTGCAGTGTATAGCCTTTGAATTCTTCTACATTACACTCACATAAACAGAGCCAGTAGATGAACTCTAATGTGTCTCGAGGCACGAGGATGGAGCCATGTACGATTGTACGTTTGACCGACAAGATCAAATACTGCTCTATACTTGTCTGCTGACAATAGCCCATCTGCAATCTTACATGACGCTGTAGCCTGTAGCATACAGAGACTGAGGTGTAAAGGCTAGCTAGGGTGTACATGTTGTTAACTGCTATAACAATCAACATGGAAAAGTCTTGGCTTTTCAAAAACACACACGCACATATGCGTACACACACACACACACACACACACACACACACACACACACACACACACACACACACACACACACACACACACACACACACACACACACACACACACACACACACACACACACACACACACAAATACACACATTTTGTTAAGCATGTAAGCATATAGTCAAAATGTAAAACATGTACTGTACAAGCTCTCTGTCAAAATTACAAAATGTCTTTTCAAACATTAAACAGAATCCAACAGAAGGGACATGGTCAAAACAATTTCTATTTGTAATATTCTACTGAATTTGGTGCTCACACACACACACACACGCACGCACGCACGCACGCACGCACGCACGCACACACACACACACACACACACACACACACACACACACACACACACACACACACACACACACACACACACACACACATTGGGAGTCGTGCAGATTGGAGAGTCTCTATGGCTATAGTTTATCAGCGGAATCCAAATGAAAGGGATCTGGGCACAGCTTGAGTCTGTCCTCTGGTGTGAGCGTTCATTAATTACACGTCTAAAAATATCAAACCCTCCAAGACTTAATTAACCCGTCGACTCCACTCCCTACACTCTGCACGTGTGTCTCAGAGAGGAGATGAATGCTTCTTATCATCCTGAGTGCCTGCGTGTGCATGTGCAGGGCGTGTGGGCGTGCACATGCTTGTGGATGCATGCATGTGTGTGCATGTAGTGGTGCATGTGCGTGCGCGTGCCACATCTGATTGTGTTTATAGTGTATTGTTGCTGTCCACCAGAAGCCAGAAATACAAAAACTAAATTGTTGCAATTGAATGCCCTTTACATCTGTGTGTGGGGTAAGGGTATGTGAGTAGCAAGTCAAGCAGCAATGTGAGTGGTGAAGTGAGTTTAAAGGTATATTCAGTGATATACCCACTGGGTTAAAAAATAGTTTTAGTTTTGGTGGTGGGTGAGAAAGCCTTCCTCCAATCATACACGTGCTGTTGGGCTGTAGCACTTACTCCCACTGTAGAGTGTGCGCATTATTGATGTGCAGGACGCCTTTTTTCATAACCCACCCCGTTCTGCCCCGCCAAGGGTGCCAGCCCGTCCACAGCCACGCAGCCTGCAACATTTTAATCAACGGCCCGCACCAGCCCAAGGCCCGCAAAAGCAAAAAGTAGCATATAACGACATGCAAGAATATCTTTGATTAAACACAAGGAAATGACCCAACCTGCAGTCTCCCTTGCAGCCCAAATTAGCTGGTTATCAAGGTAAAATGAGCATTGTAAAGAAGATTGTATAATCCAGAGAGAGAGAGACAGCGAGCAAACAAGATAGAGAGAACGATGTCACATTGATGCCATAGCTTAATAAGTTATTTTACTTCTTGACATGACATTCTGTTCACTTCACACATGTGGCTGTGTGTAGCCTGCTGCAGCCACGTAGCTCTCCACTTTAGATGAATTAGCCTACTCTACAAGCTCACAATGCCGACGCAATGTACTGTGAGCTTGTAGATCTGCTATAATTCTGTACCGTGCACAGCTGTGCATGCCTTTCAATTAAGAAAGATTGTGTGCAGTTGCACTCATTATGCTGGTGGCTACATCAGAGGCTCAGAACGGAGAGACGGAGCAGAGGACACTTTAGCCAAAAGGCAGGAGCTAAATCCCCTTTAATAAGCCACAGGACAACCCGCGGCTCACTAGTGTGCATGTGCACATCTTGTTACCGGGACGGATTGTGTTCTTTTTTCTAAATCACTAAATGCTCCTTTAACATTGTTAAATTCTAACAGTGGGTAATGCTATAATGTACCAGTAGTAAGCACAGTGGAACTGTCCATGGTGCTTAGCAGCACAGTAGCCCACTGTCAACTGGTGAGCTCTGTCCATGGTACTGAACCATACACACAGCTCCCTGAGCATGTTTCCCCCTTTTTGAAATCGCTCCCTTGATTTGAAGTGCTCTTGAGGAGATCCCTCGTCAAGAAGCGCCCCTCAAGCTGAATCAAGTTCTCTTGATTAGGGTATAAAAGAACAGCACACTCGCCCTGCACGCATAACTTTCTTCTGCACAGACCATTTGCTACCATGATCATCACCGTGCCATGTGTTACCGCTTATTTTGTTTGTACAGTTACATTACATCATATATTTGTTTGAATATACAATGTTTGATTTCATTAATGTGGACATTTAGAAGGAAGACAGTGTGACTGTCAAATATGACATCACTATGATATATGATATCATATTATTTCATGGTGTTTATAAATCATTTTTGTTAAAAGGTGTTTCGTTTGTGTGGTTTCATTGACTTTTGACAGTGGGGACGTGGGGTAAATAACATCAGAACATTGTTTATAATGCATCAAGATTGTTCAGGAGTAGTTATACACAACGCAAATATCATTTATTTGTTAATTTATATGTCGTGGTTGGAGGGGTTACACATGCCACTTGAGTCTGAATCGACACAGACTCGGTCTTGAGGGCTTTATAAGCCCCTTCCTCTCGAGCCTTTTGACGACACTTTGGGTTTGGACAGCACAGACTCGCGTGAACGCACATGGCTGGTGCAAGGGTGTAGGACGATTGGTGAGGAGGCGCTATCAAAAAGGGCTGTTGTGTGTTTCTTTTGAGGCTTTTGTCACCATTTACCTCAGTGTTATTGTTGTATAGTACTAGAAGTTCGGGGCGCTTCGCGCCCCGAACCTCTAGCGCCACGTGTTGGATCTGTGAGGAACTACATATCATGAGTTAATTGTTTTTAAATGAAATAGCTAGTTGATGGAAAACTGCAGGGGTTCTGAAGTAGTGTATTGCAAACCATACATTAAAGTAATCAACGTTGACATAGACAACACATAAATAATGAGTAATATTCTGAATGGTGTTACAAATCAATTTTTTTTTATTGACATCAAATCTGAAGAGGTTGTCTTAAGTTATGTGTACACCCTGAGCAAGCAGTTTTGCAACAGTGGTAGAGAATGAGTCCTTCTTAACTGAAAGAAACATCAGGCAGATCCTGGCTGTAGGGTGGAAGGCTGAGTGGTTTGAAGTTGTTGGAAGTAGGTTGGGAGGTCAGTCTTGATCTGCACTTGGTGGTCTGTGATATGAGCCCATGAAACTGTTAAATGGAAGACAGAAAAATATGTGGTGAGTGAGTACATAGCTATTGGTGTCAATAGTAACTATATCAGTCATTGCCTTGAATGATCAATGTAACAAACAGGTTTAGAGTCACACACCATCTATGTACTGTATATACAGTAGATAGAAATGAGAATGGGAAAGTGTGCATGCAATAGGAAAAGAGGGACTGTAGATGAAGAAAGTCTCAACAACACATTGTTATAATCCAACATAGCCCTGGTCCAGTCAGTGCTTAAAGTGAGTGTTGGTATAGAGCTGCCATTAAGCATTTGCATAATGAGTGCGATTGTCTATTGGATTGGCAATTGTTCTCCACTGGGTGTGAACTACAATGAAACTGGACAATGGCACTTAATGTGTTGGTTAGAGGACACAGAATGGGAGTATTTGTATTGAATGTGTCTGTAAGGTGTATTACTACAGTAAAATGTTGCAAATGGGTGGAATTTCCCTTTAAGTGCAATTGACATGTTGGAAATAGTGGGGTAGGGAAAACACACACACACACACACACACACCCACACACACACACACACACACACACACACACACACACACACACACACACACACACACACACACACACACACACACACACACACACACACACACACACACACACACACACACACACACACACACACACACACACGGTGTGAGCTTGTAGATCGCCAGCATCATAATATCATTAAACATTGTTCACAGCTGTAGATGAACGGGCGGCGGTGTGGGAGAACAACTGAGTTACGAAAACTCTGTTCACTTTCTAGGTCCCGTCAAATGGCCGATTTTTTACATAGAAGTGGATTGAATAGGGACAAAGAAATGGGACAACCGTATAGGGAATGCATTGGAGTCTCTGAGCTCACGCGAATACATGAACCACGTGACCAGCCCGTTTTCTGCCCCTCGTTGGCGCAAGTTGCGCAACAATGACCATAGCTTGGCTAAAAACCAGCGTGACGACGTATCGTCTTTGATACCGTTCTAACCAAGTATTCTGTCAAGTGAAAACAGTGCAGCTCGCGTATTGAAATATATGAGAACATATATATATATAGAGGACCCGCCATTGGACTGGCCCCATGAAGTGAACGGAGTTGGTGTAACGCTGCCCCTAAAATCAAAGTAAAGTTGCGCCATTGAGGGGTCATAAACTGAGACTGTTTTGCAGGGGTTTGAAATAGGCTACATTGTAATCAATGAGGCGTGTGGCAAATACGTCGGTATTGTACAATGACAACTAATGTGTTGTCATGTTTATGTCGTAGGCCTACTACAGAACAATGTAAAATATACATAGAGGTTTAAGGTAATTTCTGCTGGGCTGTTGCCTCGGTCCAATGCATTTATACCTGTAAAGTTGATAATGCAATCATGTATGCACGCACGCGCGCATCATGTGATTAAATGGGTAGAAGCAGTGTGGTAAATATTCGCAAAATAGGAATCCTTACTTTGAGAAAAAGTGGAAAAGTTTGTGTGTCTTTGCTGGGAACACATGCATACGTGCATGCACAATGATGTGCTTTACATGCAGTATTTATGTTGAGAAAGACTTGAAAAGTTGATATGTCTTTGCAGAGAAAAACACGCAAGCATAAGTATAAGTGTGAAGTATTACCTTTTTTTTTGCTGGCGTCAGATGTCCGTAGAGAAGTCCTTGTCGTGTTAAAATCCGTTTTTTTGCGTGATGTGAGGAGGGAGTAGTAGTCTGTAGCGTGGAAAGGGGTCGTGGAAAGGGGACCTCATCCTCGCAGCGAGATGAGAGGGCGTCACCAGCGGTCGTGGAAAGGGGACCTCATCCTCGCAGCGAGATGAGAGGGCGTCACCAGCGTAGTGTCACTGTCACATCGTAGCGGCGCAGCCTTTTCCTAGTGTAACCATTGCAGCTTGTCACAGCCTTGATCCCCAGTTACGATGTGTCGCGGTGAAGTCGCGGGATCCTAGTGGCGAAATGTGGATGTGCAGCACGTTTTAGCAACTTGTATACGCCAGTAATGGCGAGGGGCGCCCTCCGTGTGCGTGCATGCAGACGCCGGATCCTAGTGGCGAAATGTGGATGTGCAGCACGTTTTAGCAACTTGTATACGCCAGTAATGGCGAGGGGCGCCCTCCGTGTGCGTGCATGCAAACGCCGCCGAGCAACTTGCACCCTCCATGTGCGTGCATGCAAACGCCGCCGAGCAACTTGTATACGCCAGTAATGGCAAGGGGCGGGGCTATCTCGCCAGTGCGTTCTCAGTATTGTGTTTCTTATTTCGTGAAAGTCAAATGTAACACTTGATTGTATCTATTGCGTATTAAATGCAGCTGGACAAACACACACACGCGCGTGAACGCACATGGCTGGTGCAAGGGTGTAGGACGATTGGTGAGGAGGCGCTATCAAAAAGGGCTGTTGTGTGTTTCTTTTGAGGCTTTTGTCACCATTTACCTCAGTGTTATTGTTGTATAGTATTGTATCTATTGCGTATTAAATGCAGCTGGTCCTTGTTCCTAAAACAGATTCTTCCAAAGGGAGACACAATAAAGTAAAGTAGTAAACTACTATACGCCTCACAAATCCCACTGCAGTGTTCAGTGACTGAAGCTGAGCTGTACATGCTGCTGCTTGTGTCTGTGCCTGATTTGACCATGTGAAAATGGTGGTGTAGCTGACTAGCTAATAACCTAGATATAATGTCTTGTACTTATTAGGAAGATAGGGGTAAAAACACTATCTGGTAGACTTCTTTACTCCTGGCCCCTTCCATTATTAGTTATAGTTACAAAGTGCAAAACCGATTGATGACACCTAACTTAGAAGAAGATAATATTTTGAGCGATGCAACGATGGCCTCTTCCCGACTGAAACATCATCATGTGTATGTCCAGGCAGCATGTTGTTTTAAAGTCATTAAAGCTGTTCATGTGTTATGAATGTGATTTCATAAGTTCATGGAATGTTGCTGTTTCTCCTCCCCGTGGAGAAGGCAGTGTAGATGAGCTGAGGCGAGGAGCTAGACGCCAAACTCATTCGTTCTCTCGTCCCTGACCTTTGGTGATGGTGATTGGGAAAGCCAGCATGACACCATGTTCACTCCGTTAGATTCTGGCTGAAAAGGTTTCCATTCTGGCAGCTCCGCTCCTTCATGGGGATGTGCTGTGCTGTTTCAACCTCGCTCTGCATAGCCGTAGGGAGTACAATTTGTTAATGCAGAATCACAAACATGTTTACCACTTTATCCGTTCATTTTGTATTCAAAAATGATGTTTGACAGGGACAATACACAATGTATCAAGGTATAAAAACAGTACAGTATGTTTATAGCTGAGGTTTAATTTGTCTTTACAATAGTAAACAGGTATGATGTATGCATTTTAAAAAAGGACATGCGTGTGTGTGTGTGTGTGTGTGTGTGTGTGTGTGTGTGTGTGTGTGTGTGTGTGTGTGTGTGTGTGTGTGTGTGTGTGTGTGTGTGTGTGTGTGTGTGCCTTTGCATGCATGTGTGCGCACGGACGAACACACACACACACACACACACACACACACACACACACACACACACACACACACACACACACACACACACCCCCGCACGCACACACACACACGCGCGCACACACAGACACACCACTCCCTAATAACAATGGGTGTGAGATAACATGACAAAAAATAGCTGCAGCTGTTACAGAAACCACACCTTTTTACCTTCTAACAACATCTACTGTCTGGCACATGTAGCGCACGCACGCACGCACGCACGCACGCACGCACGCGCGCACACACACACACACACACACACACACACACACACACACACACACACACACACACACACACACACACACACACACACACACACACACACACACACACAGTGACAGACCTTCATCCCCACATGATAATGGTGGGTTTCTTTGCACACAATTACCCAATTCCAATTTATCCATTTAACATGCAAGTGCACAATTGGAATATGCATGAACTCTAGTCAACAAACAACACACTAAATAGCCACTTAGGAGATGTGCTTGTAGAGAGAACAATGTAGTAAGTCAAAGTAAATTTGTGTAATAACATCGATTGATACACACGAAGGTGGTAATTCAGCAGCGTTAAAACATTGGGCTACTCCTTGTGGCCTAAGGTTGCGCACACACAGGTGCATTCACGCACACACACACACACACACACACACACACACACACACACACACACACACACACACACACACACACACACACACACACACACACACACACACACACCACATGCACCTGCGACACACACAGCTTTTTCCAATCTATTATTACATTTTATAGCTTTGTGAGTCTTCAACTATAGCGGCCAAGCACATTGTGGCTTTCCGAGCACTGCGGTGAGCACCAAGCGCTCCCTCTATTATTTTTCAATGTGTGACATTTCCCATCAAAGACCTGATTATTACTGTATGCATTACTGGCACCATGATGGCTGAGATGTGACATGTGGACAGATGATTGCTATGCTATCTACTAATTCAATTCTAATGCAGGTGCTCTGACATTTATCTGCTGGTGGGTATATATATATATATATATATATATATATATATATATATATATATATATATATATATATATATATATATATATATATATATATATATATATACTGCCACCGCCAGTGCCACTGCCAGTGACTCACATCTAAAAGTACCAGTACCATACTATTATATAGAAATACTGTATATACATCGTGAACGTCTGTCTACTTCCATTAACATGCTGCACTTCCACTTTTTCGCCACTAAGGCCCCACCGCTTCAACGTTGGAGAGCCTTACTGGAGACTGAGGTCACAAGAGACACAACACTCACCCCAGCACTTAATTCTCTCTGTTTTTGCTAACACCATGGTGTTCTCCTCATCACCTAACCCTGACTATAAACAGGCCTTAAGGATAGCGTATATGAAGCAGCCTCATGCTTACAGACCTCATGGTTTATAGTCTTTGTTATTACTCTGCCGAGTGTTGAAGCACTTCTTTTACTTCTCATAGTCTGACTTAAGGTCCAGGCATGCCCGATACGTGACAGTATTGTAGCATAAAGAATAATAAAGTTGTGTGCACTAAACTAAGCGTAATTGCAAGAAATCTGCGTGTGATAATAGGCATGTCCAAAATAAACGCATGCTTCTCATTGCTTCTCTCAACAGCCCCGTACAATCACGGCCCTCTGGGATATGCCCGGTACGCTGCCACCAGTGGTGCAAGACACACAAAAAATCCCCCAAAACACACAGTGATTGGCAACCACAGATGCTCCAAGGACAGGTTTTCATTTTTACGCCAGCTTTCTGTGTCGAGGCACCTAGCAGTGCAAAAAGAAAATTACCCAAAAAGGCTTCTCGGTTCTCGTAGCGAGAGCACTTACAGTCACTAACACTCACATCAGGGGAAGAAAGTTCATAAGCCAGTCTGGCTAAAATATTCACTGCTGACTGTGCCGTTACCTGGTATTCAGGTGAAGTGGAAGATAGCAGCTGCTTGCCAAAGCATACACATACAGTACGTGATGTACAGCCCGTCTTCACCAATCACTTTTCCAAAAGAAAAGCGCATCTGCTGACATACTGTAGGTCAAGATGAACAGCAGTTATTTTATTTTATTTTCTTTTTTTTTTGGCAGGCAGTAATATTCTTTCTCCAATTTATGATTGGAGTCAACTGTCAAAAATCATTTGTCACGAATCATGATCATGAAATTTGTCAAGAGGTATGACAATGATGTTCAATATTGCCAGACAGACAACAGATTTAAAAAGTGACTTGTTTTCTGTAACTGCATGAATAGTGTTGTTTAAACTGCAATGTGGATCTAACACATTTGGAGTCTGACAAAAAGCAAGAGCTCTGTTCGAAATAACTATATCCATGCAGATTAAAACTCCTTTTAAAGGAGGTTACTTTAAAGTTTAGTTATTATTAGATATTTTGGGAATCAGCTTTGTAGATTTGTTTCATTGTTATTACCCCCCCAAGCCCCAAAAAAGAAAAGAGAAAGACAGTACCCACTTCAGCCCTGTAGACATTTAAGCAATTTAAAAATAGAAACAATATAGTCCTTCTGTTTTCAAATTGAAATGGAAAGCAAATTAAATTTTGATAGCGAGAGTGATGACGGATTTCTGCACAATGCATACTTCTAGTTTTTCAATTCCAGCCTTTCACTTGTGTAGCATTTCTACATTGATACTTTTACTTACAGTAAGTAAAGAATGTGCATATTTTTCCCCAGCACTGGTACAAATGGATCACCAAAGTCTGATGCCCATATAGCTTGAGGCAGTGGGTATTTGTGGTGTCCATGTATGTTTTATGTGCATGTATTATAATCCCCATAGGGGGATCTTAAATCGCCTCATGTAAACAAGTCATGGTTTCAATCACATTGTTATGAAGAATCTACTGACTGTGAGAACATGCTAGTATACAGCTTCCAAATTAGTTTCAATGTTGCTAGAAACAGACCGTATCGTATATGAGTAGCTGACTGTCAGAGAACAGAGTGCACCACAACACAAACTCACTGACAATATTGCTGAGTTGTTCTCTGTACCGTCATGATGTCAGGACTTTGGCACTCTATGGTACATAAAATGGCAAATGGTGCGTTTATATAGCACCTTTATTCAAGGCGCTTTATGTCTAGGTTGTGCATCACATTCACCCATTCACACACATACACCAAAGGTGGGGTAAACCATGGAAGGTACCAAGCAGCACATCGGGAGCAATTATGGGTCAAGTACACTTCGATACTAACTCTAGACATGGGGCCTTAGCCTGGTTTCCATCCTGATTGCTCCGTTCCGCGCATTGGAAATGTCACTTGGCAAATCAGTCTGGGGACGCTTGACTGACATTTCATAACGTCAACTGTTAAGTAGCCACGTTGTTGCTGATACGTCAGCAACCAGCGCCACTCTGTCCATGTTCTCACACAAATAGCTAATTTCAAGACTTGAGCGTAAAACCCTACTGTCAAAAGTTAATGATTCAGTAGTGTCAGGTTTAGTGGTATAAAAAGTGATGACTGTGTGGGCTGTGAGTTTCAGTGAATTAAGGACAACAACAGTAGCTGCACAGTGTGCGTTGATACGCCATCAAACTGGTGTTTTTCCTCAACCCGCACCACAGACCAATCAGACGACTGATTTGCGAAGTGACCAATGTGTGGAACGTAGCAATCACTATGTAACCCAAGCTAGGGGGGTGCCTGGGATAGAACTGGCAACCTTGGAAGTTATCATCCAGCCGCTCTACCCCTGAGCCATCCCTGCGGGCAACAAACAATAAAACACAGATCTATCCCAGTGAAGCAGTGTGGTGTAACATAATGAAAGCTGGAAGTTTGGCGGGCCGGTCCCACAGCCATGCAGGGACATTAAAGTGACAGATAGACGGAGCACGGTGGGTGCCACCACCTCGACCTCTGTGCATAGCATTTAACGATCAATGACAATGTCATCCTTTATGGGCTCACATCAGAGCCCATAAAGATGCATGTCTACATACTGTATATTATACGCACACCATGGTAGAGTGTGTGTGTGTGTGTGTGCCGACAGCCAGCAGGCAGCCTGAGGCACGGGCCACGCTGCAAATCACACATGACAAAAGAAATGGTGAGAAAGGAGAAACAGAAAGAGGAGTGCTTTCTGGTATGAACGCAGAGTGCGTGCAATGCACGCACACGCACACGCACACGCACACGCACACACACACACACACACACACACACACACACACACACACACACACACACACACACACACACACATAGCCCCAGGCGACTACTAGGGATAAACCTCAGATTACCCCTGTGTGTGTGTGTGTGTGTGTGTGTGTGTGTGTGTGTGTGTGTTGTGTGTGTGTGTGTGTGTGTGTGTGTGTGTGTGTGTGTGTGTGTGTGTGTGTGCGCGCGTGCGTGCGTGTGTGTGTGTGTGTGTGTTTATTCCTGGAATGTTAATACTGACTCACCTGTGTGCTGCAGTAGTCACAGTAATTGACCTCTGTTTTATTCTATAGCAAGATGACAGAGAGAGAGAGAGAGGCTTGGGTGTAAAGAGGTTGTGATATTGAAATGAGTCTATATGAACTCTTGTACGAGGGTGTTTTTTATCCAGTTCAATTGGTTACACGTCCCACCTCTAACAAATCATACAATTCTCTATTAGCAGCACTTATACTTATAGCATTCATAATTGTAAATGCTCTATGCATAATACCAACATCACAAAAGAATAATCGCCTGGAATCATAATTGTTGAATGAATGATTATGCGCTGTGGGTAATCGCTGTGTTGATGAGATACATGCATACGATTTGTGTGGTGAAAACGAGTTGGGTGGAAAACTCATAATGTCCAAAACGGTTACTTACATGGAGTTCACTACAGCGAACTAATCCGCTACAGCAGTGGTTTTCAACTTTGTTGATCCCAGCTTCCACCATTCATTCAGCATTTGAGCCACGGACCACCACCACGTGAGGACATTTTAGCCCCACAGACCCCCAAAACTAAAGATTTATTTTGCTTTTGTCCACAATTCCAGGCTGGATTTGGGAAACAAAATGGTCAAACATACAGATCAAAATGACCATTAATCTTCTACATTCTCTAGTTGTGTAGACTAAGGGCTAATTCAAATGATATTATTTGAATATTTTAACTCTTGAGAGTGTAAACATGAAACCAAATGGACCCGCAAGGGTCCATTTGGTTTCATTTTTACGCTCTCAAAGAGTTACATCTGGTTAACGAACTTTCCATCATTTAGCCTGCAGACCACGTGGAATCCTCTCAAGGACCACTGTTGAAAACCCCTGCGCTACAGTATATATTTGTGTTGAATATGCACGTCCCAGAATGTGGGGCATTAGGGTTGATTGAATGATGCAGGGTAAAACGGCAGCGGCAGTGCATAAAAGTACAACGTACATGACTTGACTTGTTCTGAGGTCAGATGCAGTGGCAGATATAGTATATCTGCCACGGTCCCACTCCATCTCAGCCTGAGGTTTTATGCCTCTATCTGCTAATAAATGGGACTGACAGTCTAGCCCGGTTTACAACCGTGCCTGAGTCCAGATCCTTCAAAACAAACACCTTACAAAGATGTATGGAGGCGTCCAACCCACCGACTCCGTCAGAACAGTCTGTTCCCATCTGATGGAGGACGACTGAGCGCTTAACGTTTTGTGTGTTCTTAGCACTTAGTTTCTTTCCAAATCCTTGATGGGCACAGTTTTAAGTGGTGCAACCACTTCTTTAAAGGGATCGTTCAGCATTTTGGACCTTAAGTTGTGTGAAATAATTGCCAATAGTATGCAGTAGTGATGCCAACTGTATTAATTGATGTCTGTAGACCTGTGATGGGAGTCCTGCTCTGGTTTTGGTCAATATTAAGTAGTTACGTTCATTTTGGTGGGGGGTCACTGGGGCCACGCAGTAAAAGTAAATGAATCCACAAAATGAATTATTATTATTTTATTGTTGAATTATTTCTAAAATATTAGCATATCCTTCGTTCATGTTTGACACCTCTATCACATGGAACTACTTTTTGGGCTTAGTGTTCTAGACAAAAAACATAGTTCCCTGTGATAGAGGGTCAAAAATGAACAAAGTCCGTGCTAATGTTTTAGAAATGGGTCAACAATACGAATGAAGTTAATTTTTTTATTCATTTACTTTTACCTGTGTGGCCCCCAGTGACCTCCACAAAATGACCAGAACTACTTGATATTTCACCAAAACCACAGCAGAACTCCCAGCACAGGACTCTGGACATCAATTAATACAGTTGGCACCACTACATTAATCGCATGTATTTCATACAGCTTAACTTCCAAAAATCTAAACTATTCTTGTGTGTGTTTGTCCATCCGTCTGAGTGACGCACAGATGGACAAACACAGCTCCAGCTTTTGGAAGTTCCGGGGACCCCAACAAAGAGTTGCACCACACACACACACACACACACACACACACACACACACACACACACACACACACACACACACACACACACACACACACACACACACACACACACACACACACACACACACACACACAGCTAATTACATAGTTGGGGGTCCTTGACATGGAATAGTTTGAGAACAACTGGCATGCAGTAGAAGTATATGTTGCCAATCCATTCACCTCTCCTGCCCCCCCCCCCCCCCCCCCACACACACACACACACATCCAGGTGCCCCAGCAGGACGAGTGGGGGGGCTACCCAGGGGGAGGGAAGGACGATGAGATCCCGTGTCGGCGGATGAGGAGCAGCAGCTATGTGAAGGCCATGGGAGACGAGGAGAGCGGCGAGTCTGACTCCAGCCCCAAGACGTCGCCGCAGAAGACCGCCGTCCGCCCCGGACCGGACGCCATGATGAAGGCCGTCATCAGGCCCCGAGACCTCCTCCTGGACTCCCAGAGGTATGGGCAACACACACACGCACAGGCACACACACATACACACACACACACACACACACACACACACACACACACACACACACACACACACACACACACACACACACACACACACACACACACACACACACAGTGTGGACATGAAATACTACAGTATATACTATAGTTTGTTGTACATAAACTGCTACCTAAGTCTACCTAAAATGCATGCTAAAATGCTTTTGCACACGCATATAGGAGGTCGAGGCTATGGGCTAGGGCAAGTACTACTGCAAAGTGCTATGAGCTAAAATGGAGTCTGAAGAGGTGCAATACAGACTGCAGTGAAGATTGGGAGCCAGTCTGCAAGTTCTGAGTACAATGGGAACTGCATTCCATAATTATTTGGGCCAGAAGGGGAAAGATTTTTGGGGACGTGTGGAGTGTTGATGCACACAGTTGTTGTTGTTTTTGTTTGGTGGGAGGGGGGTTGTCTTTATTGATAGTTGGTGAACAGGAAACAGGGAGAAAGAAGAAGCGGGGGCAAAAGTCATTGGTCGGTCAGTATAATGGTTCATTGACAACATTAGCCGAAATCTTCCGAAACCCTTTTATCTCTGAATGTAATCCCAGAATCCCATTCTAATCAAAACAAGCTTTATTGAAGTCCCGCTGTGGGACCCGTTGCTAGTTGCAGTCAGAAATGTAGAAGACGAGAGCTGTGACGCGCTTTGATCTCACCGAAAAGCTGGATAACTATGGGATATGGTTACTATCCTGTGGAGATAGAATGCGAACTCCTGCAATAGTGTCCTGTCACTCTCATACTAGATCATGCTGGTCAGTGGTTGCACTGAAAATAATTCATGCCTCGGGTGGTCCTCGACGCCGTGACCCTCCCGCAATACCACTGCTTAAAGTGCTTATCCATGGTCTAACTTCCAGTTATGTCCCAGCGGGTATTTTTTTACTCCCTTGTGTTAAAAGTGTTAAAACTGGTCAGCCACAAGAGCATAAGACCCTACATGATTTTACAAGTCATTAGCTACTCTTGAGCTGGAGCATTAGACCCCTTAATATCCTTAATCTCACTTTGCTAAGACGTATTATGCCAAGTCTAATGCATAAAGGAACCGAGTTGAGCCGAGGTTACAGGTAATGATGTGGCAGCTATATCGGTAGATATAACAGTTTGGAAGAGACAGCGAGATCATTTTACAACTGCAATTGCGGTCACGACCCTTTTGGGAAAGGTTGCAACCTTCGCAAAATATTGTCGCATGGTTGGGGGGGGTCCCTCCTCCCTGCAAAGTTTTTTGGTTGCAACATTCCCTAAACGGTCGTTTCAAAACGATCAGGGCAGCTGTAAAAAAGCTTACAACCGTTTTAAAAAGGTCGGCACCATTTTAAAAAGGTAAATGATTTCACTCCTCCTGGGCTGGGCTCCTAGATCAACACATTATCCACAAATAAACGCTATAATAATGCTATAAATTCTCTATCATCGGTGTGGCTAAAACAGTGCAAAGACGCAAACAGTGAACACAGAATGAATAAAAACGGTATTCCTTCTGAAAAATAGGCTTCTGAAGCATATAAAACAATTTTAAACATCCCTCTCTCTGTTCCTTCTGTTTCCCACTGACCTCTATAATAGCATCGCCATTTGTACCATTCACTTCCAGCTGACAGGAGCAGACAGAGTGCTTGGGTAAACAGACCATAACCATGTTGACATGTTACTTAGTCAACTGTGAAAAGGACTCACTTATCTATTCCATATTTCATCCACTCCATGAATGTCACTTAGGGTTTTATTCGTCAGCTATTCATTAAATTATTACGGCACATCAAACCCCAAAAGTTACAGCAGTGCCCGTGTCTGACAGACCCTTCCTTCCTCAACCGGAGCCATTGTGAGTCGGCACTTGTTTAAAGACTTCCTCAAAAAGGTTCCCGTTCTTCCTTTGTTCCCAAACAGAATGTGAAAACATTAATTATAGCGGAGGATTCGGGGGGATGGTGGGTGGTTGGGGGTGTTTTTATTAATATGTTTTAATCTCCCCAGACTGGTTCTGTCAAAAGCAGATTGTGTCAGTGCCTGTCTGGATTCCGATGTGTCAGTCTTTCAGCAGACGTTCTTTTTTTTTTTTGCAAAGTACAATGGACGCTCTGTGTGAAAGTCTCTATTATTATGTGCCTTTTGCTGAACATTGTTCATATATATATATATATATATATATATATATATATATACATATATATATATATATATATATATATATATATATATATATATATATATATATATATATATATATATATATATATATATATATATATATATATATATATATATATATATATATATATATATATATAATGAATGCTCCCATACTTTTCAATTGTTGAAAAGGCTTGGTGTGATTTTGTACGCTCTTCTGGAAATGAATTTTCTTCAAGTCTATACATGTTGAGGGCTCCAACGTGATTTGGAGTGCTGTCTGACGGACAGGAGTGTATATGGAGCCAAAGGAGCAGCACGGCGCCAGCATGCAGAAAGTGTCCACCAACATGTCTTGCCCCTGACAAATTTTAGATTTTCTCTGCTACACAACATTACACAGTAATGTTACCCCACTTTAGTGAATGTCAAGTCTCCAGAATAAGAATGGAAATTACTTACTTTGACAATATGGCACATTAGAGGTCTACCAGTACTACTGGCTCTCAAATGTTTAATTTGCAAAGATGCACTTAATTGCGAGTTACAAATCTGCTGGGGTCACTCCGGGATATTTCTTTATGTGTTTCTGGTAATATTATTGCCCACTTGTTTTGTATGTTCATGGTGAAAATCTAATCTTGACCAGAAGCCAACATGGGAATGACTCTCAAAAAAATCAGCAAAATCTCTCTTGGTAGAGCCACCCATTGATAAATCTAATATACGGCAACCTTTCTCGTGTTTCTCCACATACAGTAGCCTGATCTAGAAGAGAACAGATTTCCAGGCACTGCCACAGAGCTGACAGCGATTGTATAGGTTCCCTTCTTCTCTGGAATCTTGCCTCAAAACAGGCCAGAGGTATTAAGCCATCATTCCCTGATGGTCATGGCTAGGTTGCATCAGTAAGCAGGGACTGGGGATGGCATTGAAGTACCCGATGGCTAGGCATTGTGAAATCCATGACATTGAATGCGATAAAAAAAAAAGATCAATTATTAAAACAGCGATGGAGATTTCTTTTCAATGAAGAGTTTGAACGCTGCATCGACATGACCTTGAGCACCGAGCAACGTGTTGAACATTGATTGAACCCCCATGAACACATGCCATGGCATTGTGTAATTGTGGGTCATACCACAATGCGCCCAATTCTATCACAATTATCCTCTCTCTCTCTCTCTCTCTCTCTCTCTCTCTCTCTCTCTCTCTCTCTCTCTCTCTCTCTCTCTCTCTCTCTCTCTCTCTCTCTCTCTCTCTCAGTGTCTCTCTCCCGTCAGTCCTTGTGACATTGGCGGCTCATTGTGATTCAGCACAGGTTGTTAAATTACCGTGCTGTCACTCACTGGCTCTTTCCTGGAAACACCATATTCCACGCTCGTAGATGCCACTAAACGCACATGCACGCGCGCATACACACACACACACACACACACACACACACACACACACACACACACACACACACACACACACACACACACACACACACATATTAAAGATCTGCATTTGGGTATCTACACTATGTGTGACATGTCTTCATGTAGTTGTGGTGGTGAAGCCAGCCAGGTAGGGAACTCGGTGAAACGGATGCCCGCATGTCGATAAACCCCCAAACCCAAACCTAAGTTTTCCTCTCGAGAATATTGTCCTGCGGCCACAACATCATGGAATGGATCGATGCGCTCACCTGCCAAATGATCCATTTATATACTGTACATTCCCACCCCGAGAAGAACATTCATGAGGTTCTTCCTCTTGTCTTGGTCCAAATTGCTCGGGTAGATTATGACTCAGAGAGGTGTGTTGGTAGGAGATATAGATTTCTACAGTGATCGATGGGAGAAGTACTGTGTACTCACATTTTGTACTGTAGCCTACTTACTGTAAGAAAACTTAATAATACCCTATTTGTACGTTTGTGGAAATATCTGTGCAAGTTACAGTATATATTCAAAATGTGGCATTGAAATATATGTACAGTACTTGAATCATCATTATGCAGAAGGCCCCATTCCACAAGTGTGAAGCCTGGGTTGTGCTTTATGTATGTTTCGTAGGACATTTACTATTAAGCTAAGTAACTGAAGTGGAGTTAATGTTTGCCTCTGAGAAATTCAAAACCTGAGCATGTATACTTCAACCATTATTTGAGGTAAATTTTAGTTATTATTATTATTTTATTTATTTTACGTTTTTAAATCCTATCTTTGCTTCTGTGATGTATATGTTCAGATGGGGTGTTTGCAGCCAAATTCAGATAATTCTGGGCGTAGTTCAGACAATTGCTCCGATTTATAAGCCTTAAAAACAATCCGCCCCAGATCTAACTGGATGCATAACGTACCTGAATAAATGTACTTATCGTAACATGCCTATTTTTAATGTTATACCGTATATAAAACAGATCATCGATTGTGTTTCTTAATAGAGCTTCCCTCCATTGTCCAGTGTTCTGAATGGTGTGTAAATGGACAGTGATTTATGAGGATGCAATGGTGGATCAGAGCCATCAGTCTCTGTTATTCTATGATAATGGCCTCTCTCCCAGTGGTTAGACCGAGGGCCATGCTGGTTCCCATGCTGAAAGAGAGAGCTATTGACCAGTATGGATCTGTGTGTGCGTGTGTGCGTGTGTGCGTGTGTGCGTGCGTGCGTGCGTGCGTGCGTGCGTGCGTGCGTGCGTGCGTGCAGCCTCAGTGGAGCATTTTATGGTAGAGGGAGAGACTGCAGGAGCAACTAGTTGATGCATTTGTTATACTGTAGGATTTCTTCATGGTTTCTCTCTCTCTCTCTCTCTCTCTCTCTCTCTCTCTCTCTCTCTCTCTCTCTCTCTCTCTCTCTCCTAACTCACTCACTCACTCACTCACTCACTCACTCACTCACTCACTCACTCACTCACTCATGCAGGCTTTATTGGCATGAATGTCAGATGAATAGCATCACCAAAGTGTCAAGGATAATACAATTCAAAAATAATGTGTGTGTGTGTGTGTGTGTGTGTGTGTGTGTGTGTGTGTGTGTGTGTGTGTGTGTGTGTGTGTGTGTGTGTGTGTGTGTGT
The DNA here is from genome assembly GCA_039105355.1 of Benthosema pterotum. Classification (NCBI taxonomy): domain Eukaryota; kingdom Metazoa; phylum Chordata; class Actinopteri; order Myctophiformes; family Myctophidae; genus Benthosema; species Benthosema pterotum. Next base: position 33,061,029 of record CM076980.1, on the reverse strand, counting down.
GTGTGTGTGTGTGTCTGTGTGTCTGTGTGTCTGTGTGTGTATGCATTCTGTATTACTATACTTGTGAGGGCCAAATGTCCCAGAATGTGAGATATCTGCTCCTCAGATGAGAATGGATGTTTTAGGTCAAGAAGGGGAACTTACAGTATGATCAGATTATTACACCTGATTTTGTAGGCGTGCTATCTCCCATGCTCAACAACGTTTCCTTGTTTGTTTGTTTTGTCCTTTATTCACAAATTGTGCCAATGTCCCGTCCAGGGGGACAACATTTGCACAATGCATAGCAAAAGTTATCATCACCAAAAGTAAAACTGGAAAGTAACTAATGAAAAGGGTGTAAGTGGGTGGGTATCCCCCACCTCAGTGCAAAATTGTGTGTGTGTCAAGGGCGGATCTAGGCGTGGGCATGGGGGGGGGGGGGATGCCCCGCTAAATTCCCAGACTGCCCCACCAAACATGATGGCATGCAAAACAACCCAAGATATTTCAGTGCTTATATTTAAAAGTATTTGAAACACTACTATACTGCTACTACCGAACTACAATTATCTCACCACTAAACCAACAGCATTTAATCATTGAAAACAGAAAACTCTCTGAGTCAGACCTTTAGCTTTATGCATGCTGCGTGTCTGATGCAACTTCAACAACAACTGATTGATGCTTTACTTGCCGAATAAAAGTCCTGTAACTGAAAATGGTATGGGTGTGGCTTTGCGACACGGGCGATGAGGCCGCCCCCATATCATCCCCCCCCCGCCCCAATTGGGAAATATTACATCCGCTCCTGGTGTGTGTGTGTTTGGGGGGGGAGGGGCGCTCCGTACTCAAAATATTTCCCCAGATACAGTTCTACAGTGCTCTCTGTGCCCCTGTACTGATGTAATGGCACCTGGAGGATTCCATAATTACTTTCGACAGTGTCCAGGTGGAGTGATGGTGCCAGACATGGTGTTATGTCTCACTGTGTGCTCCTTGAGACCCACCAGAATGATGGGGGGGGGTTATCCAGATAAAAAAAATCGGATCATCACCCGTTGGAAATTGGAAGGTGTGAGCTAATAATGTTCAGGAAAAAAAACACCTCGGCATCTTTTCCTGTCACGGTGACCCCCAACCAACCCCCCATCTCCTCTCTCTCTCTCGTTCAGATGTTGGCGGGGTCATCCCATCATTATTCTCTCTTTCTTCTCATATCATCCATAAAGAATTCAGCACAGTCAGAGGTCCTTTTCATCTGAACTCTGCTGCTGCACGCAGACAGAGGCTGGCTGCTGCTGCTGCTGCTGGTGGTGGTGGATTTGAACTTTCATTAATTATACTTTTGGGGGCCACCACCTCGCTATTACACCTCCCCCACATACAGTGACATGTCAGTGTTCCTGCCACAGCACTATTGTATTTGTGTTCAACACGTCTCCAAACGTCTTGGGAAGACCCCTCGTAAGAAGCACCTGATATCTTAAGGTATTTTATAATGATGAAGATGATGATAATGACCAGATCGCTTTTATTACTTTTTTGCCTTGGAATTGGCAGCACAAATTAGTAAGGGAAGATTTGGAGGGAAATGGAAGGTGGTGTTTTTATAGACCGCTGCAGAGCCTGCAGGATCACGCACCGGAAAAAAGACGATTTAGAAGCTTGCAGATTAGTGTTCATTTCGTAGACTAAAGCAGTGGTTTTCAACCTTTTTGATACCAGGGCCCACTATTTTTTCAGCATTTGAGAGCACCACGGATCACCATTTGAGGACATTTTAGCCCCACAGACCCCCAAACTAAAGATTTCTTTCCCTTTTGTCCACAATTACAAGCTGGATTCCGTAAACAAAACAGTCAAACATACAGATCAAAAGGAACATTAACACAAAAACTGCCACGTCTTAAGGACTGCGAGCCAATTGTTGCCTGTCGTGCCTCCTATAGTGTAAAACACTGGAACTGCGCTGCATATAAACATCATGTTTCGGAAGCTGTCTTTAACGTCATACCTTTTGTCAATACCACAGAGAGTTCTCTAGATCTCGACTTATTCAGCGATTTAGGCCTGTCAAAGCGGGGCCTATTTGAATTATAATGGCGGTATGCACCATCAGATGAGCACGGGAAGCAGTCATTGTTCCTGCGTTGTGAGTAGATCTGTAGATCTTCTGTTTGCGACACGCGTGACACAGTGAGAAGAGTAGCAATCAGGCGTTTATGCAAGTGCCAAGAGATGTCAAAGTTAATGTATTCACAATGATAGGATCGGAGCGACATGAAGTCAAGGATTAGCGTCTCAGCGAGATGAATCAATCACTGATATGTACACACACACACAGACACATTCTTGTGCACTACACACATACACGCATGCACGCAGTATCAACTAGGTGCCATCTGTCTGGCAAACTGCGTCGTGCTTCAAAGTCTGCGATGATGTGTCCTCTGGGGGCAGTCGGTCCAGGCTGGAAGTGCCACCAGCCAATCAATCGGGGCTATTTCGGGAATTTTCTTTTTTTTAAATAACTCACATTCATTTATGCCCCCCCACACCCTCACCCCCATCTTCCCAACACAATTAGCCTCTGGAGTGGAGTAGTAGCAATTTATCAAAATGAATGCAGGCAAAACGCATTCAATAACTCCTGATTTGCCACAAAGTAATTATTCATTCCAGGAGGCTACTTTTTTGTTAATAGTCTCTCTGTCTCAGATCTCAAGGTTGCGGGATTTACATTGCATTGATTTGCTGACGTGTGACGCATGAAGCTACCCAAACCCAAACATTTTAAAATGCTTAAAAAAATAGTCTCCACAGGTCTCCACTGGGTCAGGTTGTGGCCTCCTGGTGACGCTATAATATGTCAATGTGAAAACGTACCACCCTCTTATGTCTTTGATGGCAATTGGATGATTTGAGGAATGTCGTTCTAAAAATGTGTTTTGCATGAATCCACCTGTTGGTGGCGCAATAACAGGCCAATGTGAAAATGGGGGGATATATTTCTCTGCCTAGTAGGAAAGTAGGATTTCAAGTAATCTGCGATTTGTTGCTTTCTGCTCAAAAGAGGCCAAACTGGCTGGATGCCAAATTGGGATGGAATATGAAATAATAGGTCAGCTGGTAACAGCCAGGCAGACGTTTTTCCCCTCAC